>CM076577.1:302776307-303087499 GCA_034641835.2 Pinus albicaulis
AGCTCTGTGAGCACACAACTCTCGTGTACATGCGCCACAAAGGCACTTTTAGCCACGAAGGCGATTAAGCCACAAAGGCAAATTGGCCACAAAGGTGATAAAAGATCAGGCTCACCCAATCTGAGCTCTGATACCAAGATAAAATATGCACAGAATTGAAAAGAAGGAGTTGTAGCTCTCAGGTGAGTACTGCACCTGGAGACTACACTCGAACGGAGAGATCACTCTACATTCATGAATCATAAATTACATCATTAAGTACATCACAAGAAATCAAGAAGTTGCAAACAAACTCCTAAATTCTAGGAACAAATCCTAAACTAAGGAGATACGTTACAACTTATATAACCTTTTCTCCATTAATACATAAATAATATAATTATTTTCAACTCTGTGGATTACATTTATAGTGACTGATTAGAACCATTCTACTCCGATAAAATCGGATCTGAGATCTATGTAACAACATTACAATATTTTTCTCCATTATTCTCTAATACTCCCCCTTAATGGAGAAATGGAGAACACACTAATTTAATACAAACACTTGTCTATCCTGGTCTTCATTAACATTTGTACCCACTTTGAGATCTCATAGACAATGCTCTTTTCTCCACCATTTTCAGGCTACCATTTAATCCATTTAAAATACACTTGTTTCTGATCAGCAATGCTAAATTTGTAAGATTAAGAATTCTTGACACCCCCGAAGAAGAGTCTCGACACTGAACTACCCTATTGAAATATTTCCATCTGTGAAATAACCCCGAAGGATAAATTTCAACAGCCATATAGGAAAATATTCTAGGTACATAATATGATCAACGATCAATCCTACAAAGTGACCTTTACAAAAAAAAATATAAACTTAAACCCCACACTATAATGATATGTTCCACAGCACACCACACACTTGCACACCACGTCACAAAACTTTCTTTAGAAAAGTTTGAGAGATGGTTCAGAAGGTTCATTGTCACTTGAAGAGTCCTCAAATATAACATCAGGTGAATCTTCCGAAAATGCTACATAGGCTGATTCTTTCAATCTTCCATTCAAAAGATCTTGGGCCCGAATTTTGCAATTTAATGCTGTATGTCCATGTTTATGACAATAGAAGCGTTCAATCTTATTTTTATTCACCCTTCCCTTGGAGAATAGTGCAAGTTCATTGTGTGGACTAGCCTCTGTGTCACCTATCCTCTTTTCTTATGCCATAAGAGCTTCTATCATTTCATAAAGTGATTGAAGTGGCATTTGACTTAGAGTAAATATGGCATTATCATATTTTGAAGACAAGCTATTTAATAAAATTGCCTTTGCATCATCCTCATCTACTTTAGAATCAATTTCTGTCAACTATCTCATGAAATATTTTAACTCATTTATTTGTGTTGAAAATGATGTCTCACTATGCATTTGGAGTTTAAACAATTTTAACTTTAAGAAAAATTTTGCATTAATAGCTTTTTCCCCAAATACCTTATTCAATTCATCCCATATTTCTGCAGAAGATTTCTGTAAGTCAATAATTTGTAGCTGGGAATCTGCAAGTGATAGTCCAAGGATAGACTTGGCTCTTTCCTCTCTTTTTTCCCATTCAATCAATTGTCTAGCATCTGTAGGTGCTTTTTTCGTGTCTTGTACAATATTCCACAGATTCCTACTCATCATTTGCAGCTAGATTTTTACCTTCCAAATGTGGAAATTAAAGCCATTAAACTTTTCCAATGCAATAGGTTCCACATTGGAAATAAAATCTTTACCCTTTTTCACAAAAAATAACTCTGCAGATCTAAAAAAAAATGATATTATTCAGTAAAAATAACCTCACTAATGCTTCTGCAGATAACAAATTGGATTGATGGCTCGTTCCTGCAGATTTATTTTCCACGATGTCTGCTACAACACCATCATATGTAGTGATGAAGTCAACTCCTCACTCTCGTACAGCTCCAACGCACAACAGCTCCAGCGGCTACAGTTTATGCATATCTAATAGCGCACATCACGGGATTTTCCTTCATGCATCTCTATTCATGCCCTAAGTGCCCTTGTGCCCCCTCTGATACCAAATTAAAAATTGAAATGATAGCAGCAATTGAAACACAATATATTTTTATTTGCAAACCGTGGATTACATTTATAGTGATTGATTAGAACCAATCTTCTCCGATAAAAGCGGATTTGAATGGTATGAGATCTGTGTAACAACATTACAATATTTTTCTCCATTATTCTCTAATAGGTCAGATATTCTCTCCTCTGCAAACATCAACACAAATGTCTCTCCCCACTCAAAATACCCTCCTCTGATAAACATCCTTATTACTCTCTCCTCCACCCTACCAAAAAAATGTTTCTCACATCCTGCCTCCAATAAACCTATCCTAGTGATTCCTCACACCACTTCCCCCATTTCCTGCCTCATCATGGAACACAACCACAATACTTTCACAAATATCCAATCCTCTTACCCCAACAATCTCCTCAACCTAATCATCAAATATTCCTCATCTATCAAACATAAGCATATGTTAGCACTTATTGCCCACAATTTCATGTCCTCTTGGATAGAAAAACCTAGAATTGATCATGCACCTCTGACAAAAACACAAACACCTCTTGATCAATTTTTCTTTTCCCCATCAAATTTGGGGCTCGTTTTTTAATTTACATTCTCCCCCTTCTCAAAGGAATTGGATCTCAAAGTGCTATCTAGGGAGTCACAATTCTTACTGGAACCCACGACCATGAAAAAAAACACATTTATTAATCCGGATGATCCTCCTCTCTCTCCTGTTGCCTAAAAAAATGTCACCACCCATAAGAAAGGCCCTAACCTAAAAAATAGCAAATTGCAGCATTTCCCCATCTAATCTGTTGGAACAATTCCCAAATTCACCCATTAACCCTGCACAAATAATCGCTCTTGTTATAGCTCTCTACCTCTCTAGATAATTAGAGCATCTAAAATATCTTCTTCTTTTTTTAAATTTTGGATGACCAATGTTCTAAACTGTGCTTTAATAGGTGCAAAGTCTTAATTTTTCATGATATAATAAAATAAATGATTTTTCACCTCAAAAAATAGTTTCATCTTTGATAGATGTGTATGGTAAAACTTAAAAAAATGTATGACCTTTTAAATTTTCAAATAAAGTATTTAATTAACCATATATAGATGATACATGTAGAATATGTTTACAACAAAAAAAAAATACATTTGAACTTAAGAAGTAACAATTTAAAAATATAGAGGAATTAATTAAAAAAAATAGCCTTAATTAACTAATCTCTATAATCGATCATAAATTCACAGAGGATTTTAGACAGATCAAAATTCAATCTTATCTAACCCAAATTTCTTCATTAATACCAAATATATGTGGAAATTACAAAATGAAAACAAAAATTGACAAAGAAGAACTCACAGGAACATAAGCTGCTTCAAGGTAAATCCATAATCCTTTCATAAATATCATAAGAACTTTAGATGATTACAATTACTTTTAGTAACTTATTACAAGGTTTCAACCCTTCATACTTCAATCTACAATGTATTTATACGAATTTTCTAAAAATATCTTGATCTCAAAACTGCTTACAAAAATAGGTCTACAATATAGGAAAATAAAACTGCTCAAGACCTTTGACACTAAATTCCAGGCTTTTTGATGATGGATGGGCCTAAAGGTTGTTGTTTTGTTTTTATTTCCAATATCTGTCCTTTTTTTCCTATAAACCTACGTGTTGTTGCTGAAAGCTCAAATCCTCTACTGCAAACCTATTTGTTTGTTTAGTCAATGAATTGACTTATCTTTTCCCATCTGTCCTCTTCAGGAATGGAAGCTTTAATTAATTTTCTGCACGTCTGATCCACTTTAGTGTAATTCTGAAAGGTTGGTTTGACTATAAGAAAATTTTGGATGTCATGTTGAATTAATAGATCAAAAGTCAAACCTTCAATAAATGACTTCCCTATAATGGTTCCTTTGATCTTAGCAAAATTATATTTGTTTATAGCTTTAGAATATAATATTCGCTAGTATTCTTTAAGCGTAACCAACTGATCTCTTATTCCTCTCAAACCTGGAAGTACTTTTTGATGCAACACATTAAATTTACTATGAAACTTCTAGAGGATGACCTCTAAATTATGGCATTTTTATTCAGGTTGCAACATTAGATTTCTTTTAATGTGGATTTTTTTGACCTCCAGAATAGTTTCAGTTCTGTCATCAATATCATACTCTTCAAGTTCTTATTTTGTTTTTGAATTTAAAATTCCGATTAATGTTGTTGCATCAGCTGACATATGGCCCATTTATTTCTTTACTTCTACTATGAATCCCTTTGATTTTTCCAATAAATTTTCCTCCTAAAAAATGATTTCAATTAAAGGCCATAAATCTGTCATGGACCCATTGATGTATTTCCAGATTTTTTTTGTTATCCTGTGCAATAGTTTAATAGTCTAATAGTCTAATAGTTTAATAGTTTAATAGTCTGAGCAATGACAAACTCATTCTCAAGTGTCATTATTCTCGATTTCTATCCTTTTAATGACAAGTCTCCCGTGGCTTTAGCTAAGTCAATAACTAAGTCTGTAGATTGTGTTTCCATAGCTATTGTGATTTCTGAAGTAGAAGATCATGTTGTTGAAGTACATGTAATTGGAATTTCTACTAAGGGAGTACCTGATGCTTGATTTTCTTGCTATTATTTCTCCAATACCTTCCTAATTATGTTTCAATCTTCTGCATCTGTGTATTTTTCTCAATTATAATATTTAACATGTTTTATTTTTCCTTTTCTAATTCACCAATTTATTTAGTTTGGGGATCGTCAACCGTAGGGAGTTTCACTTGTTTTCTCAATTCTTGAATATTAACATTTTTCCTTTTGATCATCTCCTTGATGGTTTTAACATTACTAGGATCATATCCCAATTTGATTATAAAGTCCTCCAAATATTTTATCTTAGTATATTTTTCCACAGAAGATATATTTTCAAGCTTTAAATAGGATTGAATATTATTCAATGAAACCTGTAATTTATATTTTTCCATGGCTCAGCTAGTCAGGGTGGAATAAATCATTTCTCCATCTTTCTTATGTAATTCAATATGGTCTATAGCATGGATTTCATTTGTATTAGAAAATTTGTTTACTTCTTGTAATCATCTACTGTCTTTGGAAATAGAACTTTAGGTTCTAGGAAATCCATTTGCATCTGTCCCTTTTTAACATGAAAGGCAGAAAGAAGCCTGTGTTGAGACATTGAAGCCTACTTCCAAAATTTAGAATAAGTAGAAGCCTTTAGTGCTTGATTTTTCGTTTTGATTTCCCTGACAAAAATATTTGGCTCAACTTGACTATTATTTGGTTCTCCTATCTGAGTTGTTTCTAATGGATCTTGAGAGACCGAGGATGTAGGAGAACCTGAAAAAAGCTCTTCAACTATTGAAAATGTTGTAGCATGATGCCCTATAAAAAATAATGTAGTTTTTGAGCTCTCTTCTCGAAATGACTCCTCAGGAGGATTATTTTTCTTCTTTTTGTACATTACAAATTTTGTCTGCTGAATCTCTGAAACTAAAGGGGAAGTAGTTTCCCTTTCTCTCTTGGTATGATTTCCCTGTGGAACTGGAGTCTATGATGTTGTAGAATTAAAAACCTATTTTTCAGCTTCCTGCAATGTATTCTCTTGCCACTCCTCTTGATTCATATATTGTTCAATTTTTGGTCTGAGAGTATGAGCATAAGGGGTAGTTTTCTATTCTACCCTTAGTTTTGAAATTATCCCCAAGGAATCATATGACTAGGTAAAACTTGATTTAAATTTCATTTCCTTTAGGATAATATCTTCCTCCTTTGCTACTGTTCTAGCATTACAGATGAAAGGTCCAATTTGAGTCTTGATCTTGAACTGAGATTTCCTCTTAGTTGACACAAAGTGAAACTCATCCATTTGCCTAATATACTCTATTGAAAAAATTCTAATAGGCACAAAATTAGGCAACTTTTAGGGGAAGAACACATCCATACACTATAATTTCTATGTAATTTTTATATTACCAATATCATGTATTCATTTTCTCATTGAGATGAAGAATCATTTTAATTTCACGAGAAATTCTAGGAACAACATCACTATTGATTAAATAGGAAATCGTTAATAGAAACTGATCCATATAGTCGCTGAAAGAGAATTCATTGGTATTATTCCTTACCAAGGAAGTCCAATGAATTACAGATTGAAGGTTTCCTTTTTCATCTAGATTTTTCAATGAAAACTGAAATCTATCCGACTGATAAAATAAGACTATATATACAAAAACTTATGCATGTTTGAAGGCTCCTTTGACAAAAAATTTCATGAATTGATCATGAATAGCCTCTATTAGCCTTTAGGAATTCACTGTAATGGAAGATAATGGAAGGTTTTTCATGTTCTAAAAATACTGATAAAAATCCTAGGATAATCTTGTCAACCCATTGATCATATTGATAACCTAATAAAAAAGAAACTATTGAAATAACTTTCTTATTCATCTCTCGGAACATTGAAGATATATAAGGTGGGCTTGTCCTTGGTAATTCAACATTTTCAGGTAGAAATATTTAAAAAATATGGCTCATTACGGAAAGGTAAGTTTTTTATAGAGGTCCATGAGGGAGTCTATAGAAAAAGGATGTAGACGAGTTGATATTTAAATTTGGAGCATTTGGAAAATAGATTCAAGGGTAACTGTGAAAATGATGTCATTATTATGAGTAACAAAAACCCTTTGACTTGGAATATAGCTAAAGTGGCACCAAGATACAAATTCTATGAAGGGATGAGTCTGTGGGAATATGAATTGAGGTAGGAAGGACTACCACATACTCAATTCATCACTGAGATTAGAAAATTTATGTTTCATCCAATTATGCAATTCGTGCATATTAAATTCACATTGAGTTTAAGAGATTTTATACTCTTGATCAACTAATAGCAGATGATCTAGGTCTATTACAGGCGGGAGCATAGGGTTTTCTTGCACCACTTTGGATTTTCCTTCACATGAATAAATTTTTAAGGAATAAAAGGGAAAGGATAATAATTACTAGGTAATTAGCCTGTTCATGAAGTGTTGTAAGAAAATAATTGATTCGCTCTGGTTGAACTAGAGCTTGGATATGTAGGTTTTACTAACATGGTACATAAAGGAAACAATGGTAAACTATGTGGTTTCTTATAAAATTGGGAATTATATGTTTGAGATGTCCGTTATGAGAGAAGGGTATTTACGGTGGTAATGATCATGATATGAATGAATATATAAAATTTAATTATCATCGAATGGGCAGCAGAAAAATGGTGAAAGTAGAGTGAGTTTATATTTTGGCAGGAGCGAAAACGGTCAACAGAGAGCACTGCCAGTTTTTAGAGAGGGGGCATGGATGGTAAGAAGTTTTAGAAGGGGCAGGGGGGGTTACGAAGTGATTAAGTGGTGCACACATTGAAAATATAGTTTGCTTGGAAATATATTTTTGGATCCCCCCGGTAAAAAACGTCAGAGAGGCCGAGGGGGGGTCCGAAGTGCTTCCCCAATAATTGATCTAGGCAGGGTGCATATTGGAAGTTGATTGATGCGCACAAGTTATTACAAATGACAAAACAAAATCAAATAAAAAAAACATTATTACAAAATGTTAATTAAACGCTTAATTAAGCTTAAGCTAATTAATAAAATTAATTAACTACATTATACGACATTTAAAATAGAGAGACATTTCAAATTTTTTTCATGGGATTTATTCAAATTTCAATATTTTTTCTTTTTGACCTCAATTTTTTTATAACATATTTTTTAAATATCCATTTTATTTTTATTTTCTTTATAAATATATATATAATTTTTTTTCCTATCTTTTTCAACAAATGAATTTAAAATAAAAATAATGTTACAATGACTCCATGTGGGGACTGCTTCTCCCCATGAGAATCAGAGAAAAAGTAGATACACATATCTTCTCCTCGGGTTGTGGAGTCTTTTCTATGAACATCACACTTGATAGTAAAATGTAAATAGAACCAGTAATGTACAATTAACTATGACTTTAACAACTTCAATACTTAATGTAATTCTTAAGATACTGCCTATTGACATGAAATGTAGAATATATTCCTTCCAGATTTTGTAAAACAAAAGTATTATTTCCACTTGACCTATGCAATTATGAATGGTCCAAGCCCAAGTTTATAAAAATTACCATGTTTTCCTTTTTCATGTCTTTTTGCATCCCATTTTGAAACTAAATCCCCATGCATGAAATCTCTTTCCCTAGATTTTATGTCAAATAAAGTTTTGATCTTGTTTTGGTATTGGCGAAGTTTAAGCTTAACTTCATTTGTATCTTGATCTAATTCAATAATTTAACTGATTCTTCTTGAAAAATCATCAGGTTCATCATATGATTCTTGTAAAAACTTCATAATAGGAAAAGCTAGTTGTGTAGGAAAAATGGCTATAGTGTGATATACTAATTTAAAAGGGGATTTATCAGTTGATCTCTTAAGTGAAATTCTATTAGCCCAAGAAAAATATTTGATATGACTATCCCAATTCCTATTTTTTATCTTAGAGTACCTTCTTGATCACTTTTTTTAAACTCTTGTTTGATGATTCTACCAATCCATTTCCTTGAGGGTAATATGGGGTACAATGATGCTATAAAATTTGATATTTTTTGACAAAATTATATCATTTTAACACTTTTGAATGCTTGTGCATTATCAATGATTATTTTTTGAGCACAACCAACTCTAGATACTATAATTTCTTTAATTAATTTAATGACAACAATTTATATTACATTATTGACAGGAATGACTTCTAACCATTTGGTAAAATGGTCTGTAGTAGTTAGGATCCATCTGTACTGATTACTGGATGTAGGAAATATATCTCAAATAAAATCTCGTCCCCACTGTAAAAAGGGTTCTTTGATTGACATTGGAACAAGAGAGAGTGATGCTAACCTTTAATTTCTTGAAAAAATCTGGCAACGAATACAACTTCTAACCTTCTATCCAAATTGTGCAAATAATTTGGGCCAATAAAATCCTGATCTTAAGATTTTATACATTTTTTCTCTCCAAGAATAGTGTCCTCCACATATATCTTCATGAAATTTCTCTATAACACCTTCTGTTTCACTTTCAGTTAGGCACAAATGAAGAATATTCAATGGATATTTCCAATATAGGTTAGCATTGATGATACGATATTTCATAGCCTTTAAACTGAGATTTTTTCATTGATTCTTTGTGTATCCAGGTGGAAATTTAAATTCATGAAGAAAGTGTATAAATTCAACATACCATTCATATAACAGGAACTTTTCATCAATATGAAGGGAAAGAGGAGTTGAATCTGTAGTAGAGGAAGGTTCTTATGTATTCTTCTAACCTGAAATTTGAGAAGGTTCTTTGTATTCTTCTCACTTGAACTCTGAGAAGGTTGTTGTGTATGCTTCTGTCCTAAAACTTTGATAATAGTATTTATTTATATAACTTTACATTTGGATTCAGCCAAAAGTTTGGCGAAGATTTTCCTCTTCACCAACTTGGTAGATTTGATATCTAAATAGAATTATCGTATTTTTGCAAACCATCTCCCTCTCTTACCATCTTTATTAGGTTGGGTCAAAACAATATTGAAATTATTATTTGGAACATATGTTGTAGTAGAATAATGAAGGAAATAATTTTTGAAGGCCTTTAAGGCTTGCATAAGAGCATAAGCTTGTTTTTTAATGATATCATATTTCAACTCAACATCTCTCATAACTTTGTTGAAAAAGGAAATAAGATGGTCATCTCTATTATAATTATTTTTCAATAAAACTAAAACTAAGGTAGTATAGTAAGAAAAGATAAAATTATAAAGTGATTTGAATGATCAAGTTTTCCTAGTATGAGGGCTTTAGAAAGAACCTTTTTGATTTTTGTATTGAAGCATATATTTCCTGCACTGTCCATTTCACTTCATGATATTTCTTTATCATATCAGTAATATCCTTGAAAATCTCAGCATATTTTGGTATAAATATTCTTAAAAAATCAACCTTCCCTTGAAAAGCTTGAGTTTCCTTTTTATTTCTAGGTAAACTAATTACCTCAATGGCCGAAATTATTTTTGGATCAATCATTACTCATTTAGAAATGATGGGGCCAAGTAGCTTTCCTTCCCTTATGGCAAACAAATATTTCTGTGGATTGAGTGAAATTCCATATTTCCTACATCTATCGAAAACCTTTCTCAAGTGTTTTAAATGCTTCTCATCAGAATTTTAAAATAGAGTTAGATCATCCAAATAGATAACACTAAATTTTTTAACCTTACCAACCAATTCTAAGTCCATTTCTCTTTGAAAGGTATCACCTGCATTGGTTATACCAAATGGCATTATTCCATACATAAATGTACCCCAAGGAGTTGTAAATATTATTTTTTCCCTATCTTCTAGACTTACCATAATCTGATTATATCCAAAAAAGCCTCCCATCATTGAAATTCTATTAGAACCTAAATTTTTTTGAAGTAATTGATCCATCTTGGAGAATGGGTAATTATATTTCAAATATAAATTGTTGAGGTTTCTAAAATCTACACACATGCTTATTTCACCAATTTTATTTTTGACATGGACCAGATTTGTTATCCTATCAAAATATCTTAGAGGGACAATAATTTTGGCATCCAATAATTTTTTAAGTTCTTTTTCAATAGCTCGAAGCAAAATTGGATTTATCCTTCTCAATTTCTATTTGAATGGTTTAGCTTTTGGTTTGAGAGGACTTTTATGTTCAATAAGAGTTGTTTCATAAGTTTTGAGATATTAATATGACCAAGTAAATACATTTTTATAATGTTTGAGAAGATTAACATATTTGTCTTTAATTTCCTTAGGTAATGATGCTAAAATTTTTACATTTCTGATTTCTTCTTGAGATCCAATATTATAGTCTTCAACATCCTCTTGTTGTGAACTTGATAATGATTTTTTTGAAACATCATAATTATCAAAAATAGTTCAAGAGGAATTAAAACCATTTGGAATGAAATTATTATATAACTGAATAATATCATGATCAACCATGTTATGTTTTAACTGTGAATTTTCACTTTGATCATGTGACATACCTAGATTAACTTATTCTTCTTCAATTTGTAGAGCTGAAATTTCATCAATTATTTGCAATTTTTTTTTAACTGTTCATCATCTTCAAAGACATGCCAATTTTTGAGGTTGTCAAGGATGGAAGGCCTATACTTTACTTTAATATGTTATTGTAATTGCATAGGATCAGTAATTTTGAAACAACTGGAAGAAACTTCCAAAGAATCTGCATAAAATTTTTCATCTCTGGGGATTGTAGTAATATTAAAAATATGAAAATCATTTTCCACAAAATCTCATACTTTATTTCGATATGATATGAGCCTAGGATGCTTAGCTTGGCATGGATTTATAATTTTCTTCACAATAAGTTCTTAATCACCAAACACACTCAAGCTTTGGACCTTTAAACTTTTTGCTAACTACAATCGTAAGATTAAGGCTTCATATTCTGCTACATTATTTGTAATATCATATTATACCTTGAAATATTGAGTTATATTCTCCTTGTCCGGAGAAATTAAGACAATTCCAGCTCCTTCCCTGTCTTTAGAAAAAGCTCTATCAAAGTATAATTTCCAAACTTGGGTGTTTATATATTTGCGTCTATTTACAACACGTTCAATACTGAGTTGAGAGTTTTGGAGATCATTAGTTGTCAAAGTAAAACATCCAAAATACCGATCCACTACATAAATAATATGCTTTATAGCTTGATCAACTTTGCATACAATGTTTATAAATCTCACCTTCCTGTATTATGTCAAGTTCTCTCTAGCATAAACAAGAATTGTAGAAAATGAAATATCCATTTGTAGAGTTCCCCATAACTTGTAACAACAAGATATGGATAATACAATACCAAATTTTGGAGTTACAATATTTGTAACAACAATATCTAAAACTACACACTTAACATGTATCTAGGCAAGTGTTACAACCATATCTTTGATTAGTCAAAGACAAGGTACTTTCTTTGAATCAAAGGTATATAAATCATGATAATGCCTTGTGATTTTTAATTGAAGTTGGTCCATAATCACTTTTGGCATGAGATTATGGGAGGCCCCAGAATCTAGCATACAATTATATAAAAGGTAATCATGGACTTTCAAAGTGACATGAAAAGGAGGGACATTTTCAACAATCATATTAGAACTAGGGCCAAAAACCACTCAAGGTTTTTCATCTTGTAAACTAATTACATCTCCCTCAGCATCAACACTAGAATATTGAATCCATTTAGACATTTGGTTCTTATAACCTAGATTTTTAGAGAGTTTAGATAACATAATATCTTAAATCTCTCCAATACTTTTTCCCCATAAAAATATGTTGGAACAAAATTTTGACTTGTATTCTAGGCATTTGAATGATTAAGTGGTTGAATTAATGTTGTTTGTGTTTCAACTATCTTGAATTGAGGTTCATTAATAGTAACATTTTTGGCCAGTCTACCAGGTCTTGGTTTTGGTATCAAATCATATCTTGTCCCTAATCCAGAAATAATATATTCAGAAAAGGCTTGATAATTTGAAACTTGGGAGGCATCTTGATTTTGAACTGAAGGTTGTTCAGAAGAAATTGGGATAAGATCATTTTTTAATGATATATCACCAAGACGATTAATGTCATTAGTATTTGATGGAAGAGTTTCTTCAGGTTATTGATCATCAATCATCAATGTAGGTTGGATATGTTGATCAATATTTTGTCTTTGCAAGATTTGAGGTTGAAAAGGTCTCTTGTATTGAGCATGCGGTCGATTTTTCACTAGTTTAGGTGCTCTAGGTTGTGCTTCCATTTTTCCAAAATATATTTGAAATGTTTCTCAATAAAGAAATAATTTCATCAATCTTATGATATTCATCCTTAATTTTTGAAAAAGAAGTACTTTCTTCTCTAGTTTTTAACTCTCTTTTGGCCTTTTCAACCTTTGATTTAAGTTTATTCGATGCAGATATATTTGATTCAACCTACATAGAATTCGTTTTCATATCTACTAAGGTGGAAAATATTCTTTCTCTAATCATGACAAAAAAATCATCATCAAAACCCTTTGAAAATCTAACCTTGGCTACAACCACTGGTGGTATACAATCTGGTGGAATCTTGTTATAAATTTTATTGAATCTCTTTATAAGATAAGAAAAAAATCACCAACATTTATTTTAAAATCATCAAGTTAATTAAGTAATATACATGATCCTTTTTTACTCCACATTGGGTTTTAAAGATATTGGTTAATTCATTCCATGTACGAATTTATTTGTCCTGTAATTGTATGAACCATATTCTTACATTTCCTTCAAGGGATTGAAGAAAAAGTATCATGTACACATATTCATGTTCAATGTTCATAATATCATAAAAATATAAAAATGAAAGTAAATTATCTTCAACAGACAGACCAATCTCTCCATTAAACCTAGGTAGATGCTAAATATATCCATATGGAAAATCATTAAGTTGATTAGGAATAATTAGTGCATCATAACAAGCCTAAACGATGGGTTGAAAAGAAACCATTCTATTAGGTGCATGAGGTTGAGAGGATGAAGAACATGAAGTACAATATGATGATGTGTGGATAACCTTCCTTTGAAATGATGAATAAAAATTATAGAATTTTTTGCAAATGGTTATTGGATAAATAAATTTTACACTTTTGGATCATGGGTTTCTTCACTTTCAATAAAGGGTTTGTATAAAAAGAAAAAACTATCTTTATGTTTTTCATAATTTGTTCTAAAATTTTGAATTACAAAAGAGATAAAATCTCTTTAATTCAGGTAATTATATCCCTAACTCTGCTTCTGATTTAGGAGATTATGAAGCAGTTTCATAAATTTTATAAGACTCCAATTGATAAACAAGAAGATTTGATTGCAAATAAACCCCTTTGGGTAAAATTTCTAACACTTTGGGTGGTAAACATGACTAAAATGATCATCCTTTGAAACAATTTTAGGTGGAAGTGAGACATGAGTTGAAGTACAAGCTTCCAATCTTATCCTCAAAGAGGCAATTCTCACCAGCCTCTCTGGATCTGACAATGGAGAATAAAGATGAGGGTCTGAGTGAGATATGGTATACTTTGGTGAAGCTAGATTTATTTTGTGGAATCTCCAGGAGAAATTTTCTAACCTACTGACCTTTTATTTACCATTAAAAGGAAAATTTAATCATTTTTTTCGGGAAAATAATTCAATTTTTTCGTTCCCTGACAACGACACCGATCTGATGTTCTATCTCTATATATAATTATAGGTTAAGGAATTATGTCAGAGCATCTAAAATATTTTTTTTTGTTTTTAATGTTGGATGACCAATGTTCTAAATTTCTTAAATAGGTGAAAAGTATTAATTGTTCATGATATAATAAAAGGGTTGATTCTCCACCTCTTAACATAAATTCAACTTTGATAGACGTGTATGGTTGAAATTAAGAGAATATATGATATTTTAAATATTCAAATAGAGTATTTAGTTAACCATATATAGTTGATACATGTAAAATATGTTTACAACCAAACAAATACATTTGAACTTATGAAGAAGTGAAAATTTGGAAATATAGAGGAATTAGTTAAAACAAAGTCTTAATTAACTCATGTCTATAATTGATAATAACTTCACAAGGGATTTTATAAAAATCAATATTCAACCTTATCTAACCCATATTTCTTCATTAATATCAAATATATGTGGAAATTACAAAATCAAAAATAGAAATTGACAAAGAAGAACTCACATGAACACAAGTTGCTTCAAGTTAAAACCATAATCCTTTATAAATATCATAAGAACTTTAGATGATTACAATTATGATTAATGGTATATTACAAGGGTTCAACCATTCATACTTCAATCTAAAAATTATTTATACAACTTTTCTAAATTTATTTTGATTTAAATATCAATATTTATTTACAAAATATCTCAAAATGGTTTCTAAAAATAGATCTACAATATAGGAAAATAAAAATTCTCAAGCCCTTTGTCACTGAATTCGAGTCTTTCTGATGATGACTGGGACTTAAAGGGTGTTGTTTTGTTTTTCTATCAAATATCTAGCCTTTTACTCCTATAACCCGTCATGTTGTTGTTGAAAGCTCAAATCTACTATTGCAAGCCTGTTTATTTATTTAGTGAATAAGTTGATATATCTTTTCCCATCTGTCCTCATCAGGAATTGTAGCTTTAGTTAATTTTCTGTAAGTCTCATCCACTTTACTGTACTTATGAAAAGTTTGTTTGAATATAAAAAAATGTTCGATCTAATGCTAAATTAATAGATCAAAATTCAAACCTTCAATAAATGATTTCCCTATAATGTTTCCTTTGATCTTAACAAACTTATATTTTTCTATAGCTACAAAATATAATATTTTCTTGTATTCTTCCAGAGTAACTAGCTTATCTCATATTCCTCTCAAACTTGAAAGTTCTTTTCAATGTAGCACACTAAATTTCCTGTGAAACTTCTGGAGGTTGGCCTCTAAATTATGGTGTTTTTTTTCAAGTTGCAAAATTAGATTTATTTTAATGTGGATTTTTATGACCTCCAGAATAGTTTCAGTTCTGTCATCAATATCATATTATTCAAGTTATTCTTTTGTTTGTCAATTTAAAATTCTAATTAATATTGTTGCATCTCCTCACTTATGACCCAATTCTTTCTTTCCTTGTGCTATAACTCCCTTTGATTTTTCTAATAATTTTTCTTTCCCAAAAAGGATTTCAATTGAAGGCCATAAATTAGTCATGGACTCATAGATGTCTTTCCAGATGTTTTATTTAGCTTGTGAAATAGTCTTAGCAATGAAAAACTCGTTCTCAAGGGTCTCTAGGTAAAAATGCGAAGGTGGGTTACACTTTCATGAGAAACACAAGCGGAAAATTCATTTTTCCAACAGTTCGACTGAACTTTTTAAGTTATTTTGGCCGAACTCATCTGCTGTTGACATTGACGGCATATTGACAGAGTGGGTAAACATATTTTTTGCTAGAGATGGGAAAAATGACAACTGAAGTTCAGTCGAACTTTTGAAAAGAATTCAACCAAAATTTTTATTATATATATATCGGTCCGCAGACCTCGAGAGGTTTTGGGCTTGTTACCATTGTCTAATCTTCATAGCTCGTCATTGCGTTGGTGTTTGCTGTTGCAGGGGGGAGGAGGTGAGAACATTCTACCTGTGTTTCTTTTTATTCTTTGTATTTTTATCGGTTTTAATGTTTTTTTCTATTTTTTTGTTCGGATATTCAACGATCTCTGTCCTCATTATGGCCTGCCTCCTGTCGTTTGCTGTCATTGCGGCCTGGTTGTTGCTGTTTTCTATCATTGCAGCTTGGCTGTTGCTGTTTGTTGTCATTGCGACCTGCCTTGTCATCGTCTGTTGTCTTATTTGTCTCCAGGTAGATGAAAAAAATTGACCTAATGTCTGTTCAACTAGTCTTTTACCTTCAAATTAAATGAATGAAAAAAAGGGATAACGTTTATCAGTTTTTTGTTATTGCTCTACTAAACAAACTCTTGTTTTTATTGTAATTTAGACATTTTTATTGTAATTTAGACTTCGCATATACTGCACATCTATTTTTGTTCCTGTTTCAGATTTTTTTCCTTTTTTAAGAGGAGATCCGAGGGATAAAAAGGGACTGTTTTCAGTTTTTAAACTCTGTACATCTGAGATAGTGTTTAGTTTACATATTTTTTGTGTGTAAAAAACAGTTAAAAGCCTGGTTTGACTCTGGTTTAGGGCTGTATTTTCTCTTCATGGGAATACCAAGGGTAAACATAGGTGCATCCTCTTTAAAAACTTGTTATGGATAGCGGAAACAGTGGCCATGGTTTCCTTATACCTACAAACTCTATGTTTTTATTCCATCTTTGTATGAGGAGAAAACATATAGTTTATGTGAATTCCTATGGGCATATACTATGTGTACAAAACTTGTTATGGCTAGCAGGAAGTGTGGTGTTGGTTTCCTTATACCTACAAACTCTATGTTTTTCTTCCATCCCTGTCTGAGGAGAAAAAATACAGTTTCTCTGAATGCCTATGGGCATATACTATGTGTACAAGCCATCCAATCCTAAAAAGAATATGTTGCTGAAGTTTTTAATTGTGTACAATGGGTTGAAATTTCTAAATATGGTGGATTCATGTTGTACATAAGAGTTTGTTTGATTCTTAGATATCATTTTTCCTCAAAGAATTGAAAACAATGTGTTATCTTCTCTTTTTGATGGAGAAGCCTCACTACCTTTTTATTATTATTTAGAACCGAACCTTTGGGCTCTTATTTATATATGTTATATATTCTTTATACAAGTTATATATTTAGAGAAGTTATACCTTTATATAAGCTATATGGTGATATTATTTATAACAATTACTATTTGTAGAACATGTTCAGAAAAGGTTTAGATAGATATACAAGGAGTTTAGGACAGAAAGACTCATAAATATCCCGTTAGAATCCATACTTCACATCAAATGACAATTCAAACAAGGTTAGGGAATCCAAACCCATAGACTTACTATTTGTCTAATTGTGTACAATGGATTGATTCAACCTCCGTAGATCTAATATCTCTGTTTTTTCGTTCAACCTCTGTAGATCTAATATCTCTGTGTTCCTCTTATGAGCACCACCTCACAACTATGTTCTTTCCTAAGATTGTAGGTTTTATTTGTGTTCTGTTGCTTCCTCAGACCTTTGTTAGATTGTATTTCTCTTTCAATAGAGTGTTTATTTGTGTACAATGGATTGAAATGGCTAAATATGGTTGATTCATGTGTACATAAGAGCTTGTTTGATTCTTAGATATCACTTTTCCTCAAAGAATCGAAAACAACGTTATTTCATTTAACCTCTCCAGATCTAATATATATTCTTTCCTTCCACCTTTGCATATCTAATATATTTCTTATTTCCTTCAACTTATGTAGATATAATAACTCGGTGTTCTTCTTAAGAGCACCAACTCACAACTCTATTCTTTCATAAGCTTGTAGGTTGTATTTGTGTTCTTTTGCTTCCTCATACCTTTGTTATATTGTCTTTGTCTTTCATCAGAGTGTTTAATTGTGTACAATGGATTGAAATGGATAAATATGGCTGATTCATGTGTACATAAGAGATTGTTTGATTCTTAGATATCACTTATCCTCAAAGAATTGAAAACAATGTGTTATCTTTTCTTTTTGATGGAGAAACCTCACTGCCTTTTTATTAGTATTTAGAACTCAAACTTTGGGCTCTTATTTAAATATGTTATATCTTCTTTATACATGTTAGATATTTAGGGAAGTTATACCTTTATATCAGTTATATGGGGATATTATTTATAACAATTACTATTTGAAGAACATGTTCAGAAAAGGTTTAGACAGACATACAAAGAGTTTATTACAGAAAGACACATAACCATCTTGTTAGAATCCATACTCTACATCAAATTAATGTTTGAACAAGGTTTAGGTAATCTAGACCCATAGACTTATTGTTTTTTTAATTGTTTACGATTGATTTAAGTGGATAAATATGGTTGATTCATGTGTACATAAGAGCTTGTTTGTTTCTTAGATATCACTTTTCCACAAAGAATTGAAAACAATGTGTTATAGGATGGATTTCTATAGCTTCCTTATTGTTTATTTCCTATAGTAGATTCACACAAGTTTTCTTCTACCTTTTTATAGAAGTGAAAAAATATTTATTCCTTATAAGTTGATATAATTACACCGGATACCTTTGATAGTGGTTGGAAAAATGAATTTTACAAATACATATGAAGTGAAATTGAATGGTATTCTATGAAAAAGGTGAAATGCATGTTGACTTTAGTTTATCATTTTATGCATTTGGAGGCATGATGTTAATAGGAATGATTGATAGAAATGGCTTATTTGAGTAATGAATACCATTGGCTTCTTACCATAATGCTAATGTAGGTTTTCCACTATATTCATATTTATGTCGATGCTAACTATTTTTTATTAATGTACCTAAATTTACACCTTCCATGATGCTTCCTCTCCTAGTGTTGTCATTTACTTTTGTAATCTTTTAAAATGTTAAAAGTGGAGTGTTTTATGATGTAATGGATATTACTAATCTAGGTTGTGTACATTTACTTTTCTAATCTTGTAAAAAGTTAAAAGTGGAGTGTTTTATGATGTAATGGATATTACTAATCTAGATTATGTATGTAGTGATATGATGATAGTGTGTAGGTTGATTTTCAAGTTGTAAAATTCTTGTACATATCAAGGATGAATGATAGTACAAGCCAAAAATGACATTAAATTATAAAATTTAAATGATTATTAAATTTTACACCTTCCATGATGCTTCCTCTCCTAGTGTTGTAATTTAATTTTCTAATCTTGTAAAATGTTAAACTTTGCTTTAATTTTCTCCAACAAACTCATCAAGGTGTGACTTTTGACATAAATTCAGAAACCACTACCAGTAGTTGTTTTAGTAAGTGAATAAAATAATTTAGAAAACTTTAAGGAAAAATTTAAGGCATACTATGTACCTCGCATTTCTATGTCATTTCTCCCATAAACTTTAAGGAAAAATTTAAGAATAACCATGTACATACATGTCATTTCTCCCATTTCTCCCATAAACTCAAGGCAAACTTTAAGGATAACCATGTACATGTAGTTTCTATGTCATTTATCCCATAAAAGCCAAAATTTAAGGATAACCATGTACATACATTCCATTTCTCCCATAAACTCAAGGAAAACTTTAAGGATAACCATGTACATGTCATTTATCCAATAAAATTTAAGGCATTTTCTAGTGTTTTTGGAACCATGTACATGTCATTTCTATCTCATTTCTCCAATAAAATTTAAGGAAAACCATGTACATAAATGTCATTTGTCCCATAAAATTTATTGCAAACTTTAAGGCAGGTCATTTCTATGTCATTTCTTTGTCATTTCTCCCTTAAACTCTAGGCATGTAAAACTTCAAGGAAAACCATGTACATGTCATTTCTCCCTTAAACTCTAGGCATGGAAAACTTTAAGGCATGTCATTTCTAGATGTGATTTCTCCCATAAACTTCAAGGCAAACCATGCACATGTCATTTCTCCCACAAACTTAAGGCTTTCTCCCATAAACTCAAGGCAAACTTTAAGGCCTAAAAACTTTGGTGAAAACCTAAAGTGGCTGAACTTATATAGGATTTGAGTCACTCTGTTGAGTGTTGACTTCTACAATTTCTAAAGGTAGAGTCTGTAAAGGGCCAGGTAGCCTCTGGATCTCATCCTTTCTCAAAGGTGACATATCCAGTAAATGCCCCTACAATCAATCTCTGGAACAAATCTAAATAGAATTTCTTCATTGTAATATCCATTTTTGTACATGCCATTTCTCCCATAAACTTTAAGACATTTTCTAGTGTTTATGGAACCATGTACATGGCATTTCTATGTCATTTCCCCCATAACATTTAAGTCAAACCATATACATGTGTCATTTCTCCCATTTTTTCCATAAACTCAATGCAAACATTAAGGATAACCATGTACATGTCATTTCTATGTCATTTCTCCCATAAACGTTAAGGCAAAATTTAAGGATAATCATGTATGTACATGTCATTTCTCCCATTTCTCCCATAAACTCAATGAAAACTTTAAGGATAACTATGTACATGTCATTTCAAGGAAAAAATTAAGGATAACCATGTAGATGTCATTTCTCCGATAAAATTTAAGGCATTTTCTAGTGTTTTTGGAACCATGTACATTTCATTTTTATGCCATTTCTCCCATAAAATTTAAGGAAAAATTTAAGGCAAACCATGTACATACATGTCATTTATTCCATAAACTTTAATGACAACTTTAAGGCATGTCATTTCTATGCCATTTCTCCCATAAACTTTAAGGAAAACCATGTACATGTCATTTCTCCCTTAAACTCTAGGCATGGAAAACTTTAAGGCATGTCATTTCTAGATGTGATTTCTCCCATAAAGTTTAAGGAAAACTTTAAGGAAAACCATGCAGATGTGATTTCTCTGACAAACTCAAGGTTTTCTCCCATAAACTCAAAGCAAACTTTAAGGCCTAAAAACCTTGGTGAGAACCTAAAGTGGCTGAACTTATATAGGATTTGAGTCACTCTGTTGAGTGTTAAATTCTACAAGTTCTAAAGGCAGAGTCTGTAAAGGGCCAAGTAGACTCTAGATCTCATCCTTTCTCAAAGGGGACATATCCAGTAAATGCCTCTACAGTAAATCTCTGGAACATATATAAATAGATGTTCTTCATTGTAATATCCATTTCTGTACATGCCATTTCTCCAATAAACTTTAAGGCATTTTCTAGTGTTTTTGGAACCATGTACATGTTATTTCAATGTCATTTCTCCCATACAATTTATGCCAAACCATGTACATGTGTCATTTATCCCATACAATTTAAGGGAAAATTTAAGGATAACCATGTACATGTCATTTCTCCCATAAAATTTAAGGAAAACCATGTACATGTGTCATTTATCCCATACATGTCATTTCTCCCATAAAATTGGAAAAATTTAAGGATAACCATGTACATGTCATTTCTATGTCATTTCTCCCATAAAATTTAAGGATAACCATGTACATACATGTCATTTCTCCCATTTCTCCCATAAACTCAAGGCCAACTTTAAGGATAAGCATGTACATGTCATTTCAAGGAAAACTTTAAGGATAACCATGTACATGTCATTTCTCCAATAAAATTTAAGGCATTTGCTAGTGTTTTTGGAACCATGTACATGTCATTTCTATGCCATTTCTCCAATAAACGTTAAGGAAAAATTTAAGGAAAACCATGTACATACATGTCATTTCTCCCATAAAATTTAATGCAAACTTTAAGGCATGTCATTTCGTTGTCATTTCTTTGTCATTTCTATGTCATTTATCCCAGAAACTTTAAGGCAAACCATGTACTTGTCATTTCTCCCTTAAAATCTAGGCAAGACAAACTTTAAGGCATGTCATTTCTAGATGTGATTTCTCCCATAAAATTTAAGGAAAACTTTAAGGAAAACCATGCACATGTCATTTCTCCCACAAACTCAAGGCTTTCTCCCATAAAATCAAGGAAAAATTTAAGGGCTAAAAACCTTGGTAAGAACCTAAAATGGCTAAAATTCTATAAAATTTGAGTCACTCTGTCTAGTGTTAACTTCTAAAAGTTCTAAAGGTAGAGTCTATAAAGGGCTAAGTAGCCTACAGATCTCATCCTTTCTCAAAGGTGACATATCCAGTAAATTCCCCTACAGTTAATCTCTGGAATAGATATAAATATAAGTTCTTCATTGTAATATCCATTTCTGTACATTCCATTTCTCCCATAAACGTTAACCATGTACATGTCATTTCTATTTCATTTCTCCCATAAAATTTAATGTAAACCATTAAATTTCTATTTCATTTGGAACCATGTACATGTCATTTCTATTTCATTTCTCCCATAAAATTTAATGCAAACCATTTACATGTGTCATTACTACCATAAAATTTAAAGAAAAATTTAAAGTATGTCATTTCTCTATCATTTATATGTCATTTCTCCCATAAACTATAAGGCAAACTTTATGGAAAACCATGTACATGCCATTTCTCCCTCAAACTCTAGGCAAGGAAATATTTAAGGAATGTCATTTCTAGATGTGATTTCTCCCATAAAATTTAAGGCAAACTTTAAGGCAAACCATGCACATGTCATTTCTTCCATGCATTTGCAATCAATGTTAATTTAATATACTATATTGAATTTTTTTTAGGGATAAAAAACCCACTAAATATGGTTGAAAAATGGACATTATGCATATATGTTTCTTTCTATCCCAACCCAAGGAAAATAGTAATTACATATGTGCTTTTCAATATTGCGAATAACAAGGTCCTCCAAAGGAAAATGAATATATTGGGAAGAACAATAAACAATGAGGCATATTATATTGCATTGAGAGAATGCTTGGGGAAAAATAGGGAGAATGGATCAAATGGAATTGTAGTTTTCACCAATTTTGAACTTGTGTGCAACCAGATGAAAAGCGTGTACCAAGTTAAGAAGGAGAGTAAACAAATTCATCAAAAAGAAAACAATATTGTTAGCTAATTTCAAATTTTTAGTATAATACATTGTGAAAATGTTAATAAGATGTCTGGTGATCTATTGTGTGGGGTAATTCCAATTCAAGATTCATCTATCAAAGATGAATTAATAGATTATTAGTATTATATGGAGCAATGCCAATTCAAGATTCATCTGTCAAAGATGAACTAGTGTTGAGACACTCTCCTTCAAAAATTCAAGATTCATCTCTCAAAGATGAATTAGTGTTGATACACTCTCCTTCAAAATTTATTGATGGACATTGTAACATATCTTTGTTATGTGTGTGTTTTTTACTTATAAATCCGTCATTTTTAATGACCATATGTTTTTTTCAACTATATACCAAGTGTGCTCCCACCATGTAAAGCACAACTTGGTGAACTTCACATTTTTATAAAATTAAAATGTGAGGAATTCAACAAAATTTTGTTTGAATTGAGTTTCACACATGAATTAGTGGTTTGAAAGTTGTGTTTTACATAATTTGTGTACACCAAATTACTTAAAATTTTTGAAAATTTTTGAATTTAATTTAAATAGTAATTTAAATAATTGTAAATTTCAAGTGTAGATATATCTATATATATCATGAAGGATGAAAGCCTTGAATATCAATAGAATCCCATGCCTCTATGAGAGAGGGGGTTCATGGATCTAGGGATGTTCATGTTTAACCCTTAGTTAAAATGAGAGGGGGGGGGGGGGGGGTGAATTATTTTAACACATTCATGGAATTTTAAAACTTTTTCATTAAAACTTATTTACACCTTCATTTCATGTTCAACTTAATATGTGAGTAGTCTTACACTGTGAGTAGCAAGTATTAATATAATGTAACAGTAGATTTAATATGAGAGCAACAAGTATTAAGCAGATGAGATAAAACACATCAACACATAAACATCATGCACAGAGACACTAGATATAAGTGGAAACCCATAAAGGGAGAAAAACACATCTTATTATTATTGTGATGCAAAGGCAAGCTCCAACTCCCTCTCACCATTGATTTTCTATAGGCACCAACCTACAAGAGGCTCCTACCTCAATTCTTCAAGCTAAAACTTGCAAGGAAGCTCCAACTCCCATCAAGTTTCTGCAGGCACCAACCTACAGGAGGCTCCAACCTCAATCAGCTACAACTCACATTTTATCAAGCTACAACTTGATGTGGAAGCACCAACTCCCATCTATTTTCTGCACGCACCAACCTACAGGAGGCTCCAACCTTAGTCAACTACAAATGACATCTATCAAGCTACAACTTGACAGGGAAGCTCCAACTTCCTTACTCTTTTAAAAGAAAAACACTTGCTGATTTACCTTGGATATCAGCTCTATTCTGTAGCATCTCTTCTATTGTCCATCAGTCCTCATATCAGCCTTGCATCATCTTTGCTCAGCTCCTCCTTCTTCTTGTCTCACTGCTTCATTTCTGCATTCTCTAACTTTTCACTGCATCTTGTTCTGCTCCTCCTTCTTCTTATCTTTTCTGCCTCAATCTTCTGTACTCTGCATTCTCTTTATTCACTCTCTCTAACCTCTTACAGCTTTCTTATTTTCTTCAACTCTCTTTAATTCTGCTGCACACTCTCTTCTTCTCTCACTCTATTTTCGTCAACCTTCTCCCCTTGGATATTACCTTGTTTTATACAAAATAGCTTCATGGTTGTTTGTATTCTACAGGGAATTCGAAATGGACAACCATGTCTCTTTGCCTTCTGCCTTCTCATATCTTTTATTCGCTCATTCAGAAAACATAACTGTAGGTACCAATTTATCATTACAGTGGGATATTTGTTCTCTTCCGGAGACTTGCCAATTCATCACAACAATATAAATTAAAAACATTTACATTCAATTACAATGCAAACTCTATCTCACTCATTCAGCCTCTTGGCTCGCTGCACATTTGTATTTTCTTTGACTGTGTCTTTGTCCTTTTCGGCTCAGTTTGTTTCCTTATTCACTATCACACGGTAGCGGCCATATGCCATACATATGTAACTGTGATTTTTATATCAAGCTAATTGATTTTCAGCATAATAATGATAAGTCGTTTTGATATGTGCACTGCTGTGGTGTAATTACTATGTATCTGTAATAGCGCCTTTTATATATAACACAACTTCAGCTCTCGGCATAGTTATAATAAGTTTTAATATACAAACTGCCTTTTTAATACAACTTAAATCAACTCTCGGCGTAGTAGGAAAAGCCTGTTTAACATGTAAAATGCCCTTTCGGGCCCACCATCCGAACTTTGTTGTGTGCTCCGATGCGATGAGTCTCCTCCGATGATTTTCGATTGCGATTACACCCTTTGCGATTGTTCTGATGTGATTGATTTGCAATCCTGAAAGCTGTCAGTATGTTCCTTGCTCTCGGACTTCGTGCCGTCACGATGGCCCCCCCCACCACTGTATATATATATATATATATATATATATATATATATATATATATATATATATATATATATATATATATATATATATATATATATATATATATATATATATATATATATATATTGGTTCATATATATTCTCTGCCTTATTTTACTTTCCATTCGCATTATGTATTGGCCGCTTTATATTCATATTTTGCGATCAAATGTTGTAAAACCTTAGATAAGCCTTTGGTCTTATATTACAATCCAATCCACAATAAATCAAATAAAAAACTCTAATATTTGAAAGGATCTGGCCCCATAGCGATCAGTTGAATCTAATGTTTGTTTCTCCGATGCGATGAGTCTCCTCCAGAGATTTCCAATTGCGATTGATCGCAATCACAAACTTCATAACCTGTTCCGCTATGTCGGCTTGTTCCGATTGCGATTACTCCGATCCTGCTCCGATTGCGATTAATCTGATACGATGCGATTACTATGATTGCGATTAATCACAATTGCAACTTTTAGTTTCAAGTCCCGCTGCCTTGCTTTCACTCCAATGCGATTAATCGCAACTTGAATACTCCCGATGCGATAGATGTATTATCCCTCGACTGCTTCCAATTGTTATTGATCACAATCGCAACTCCCAGTTGCATGTTCTGATATATTTAGTGTCCGATTCTCTGATGCGATTAGGCAGGAATTCAAACACATATCAATTATGGTTCATTGATCCATCGGGTCCGGACTTTCATCGCAATCGCAACTCTTTGTTTACATGTTCCGCTGCACAATTTTTCTCTGATGTGATTGGGAAAGGGTCCCACCTTATGGTACTTTGGTTCTTTCAATCATAAAGTGCTCCACTTATATAAAGAACTTCATATATATATGATTTCGCTTCCACCTTTAGTGTAACCTCCAGCTGGGTAATGATTCTCGGAATAAGATTTATATATGTATACATTGCCGCTTGGGTTAATATTCTCGAAATTATGTTTATGTATCCTCCCGCCTGGGTTACGATTCCCGGAATGAGGTTTATATATATATAATTTGCCGCTTGGTTCATGATTCTTGGAATTTTATATATATATCCTCCGGCTTGGGTAACGGTTCCTGGAATTTATGTTTAGTGTATCCTTCGGCTGTGGTAAATATTCTCGGAATTGTATGTAGAAAATTTTCTCTGCCTCTGCCTTTGCCTCTGATAATGCCTATGCCTTTGCTGTGATAACGACTCTACCTCTACCTCTGATAACGGCTCTGCCTCTATATTCATTGCCTCTGCCTCTGCCTTAGCTATGATTCTTTCTCTGTTTCTACCGTTGCTTCCGCTTTGTTGTTTGACTGTTACACTCTTTGCTGCCTCTGCTACTTGTCTTATGCTCTCTCTGCTACCTCTACTTCTTGTCTATTTCTTTACTGCCTCTGCTACTTCTTTGCTTTATTGTTGTTTCAGGTGTTCCTCATTTGTTCTCCTTTGCCATCAATGACAACATTTCCAACAGTCTCCCCCTTTGGCATTGATGGCAACTCATCCACCAATAATCCAATTCTTTTTCGAATTTTTCCTCTGCCTAGCTTCTTTTAGAAGGCCCTTTCTACTATTTCCTGATTTTCGTCCCCCTTTGACATCAATGGCAAAGGGTTGCACATTACTCAGTGTAGATTCTTTCTTTGCATTTCCTCTCTCTAATTTGTCTTTAGACCACCTTCTTCTGACTTTGTACCCTGCTGCTTGAGACTGGTGTACAAGACTTGTTGAGAGAACACTTTGAGGATTATTGGACTTGAATAAACACTGTAAATTGATACAATCCAAAGCACTGAATCCTTTCACCTATATAAAGATGAAAGTGAAGATAATGACACTTCATAGAACAAATTGTATCAGCTTTATCTAATCAGAGATGCATCATTGGATTAAACCTAAAATACTGAGCATGCTTCAAATATACTTCATTTTCTAGTATTATCTTCATCAAAAATCCACATCTGTTGAGGAATTTGTCGTTGGAGTATGTCTTCTTCTGCTATACACATCTGCAGTGCCACACTTGTTCAATTGTGATGATGTCAATATGTCTTTTATAGCTATGGTACACCTTTCCTGCCTGTTGGTGGTGATATGAGCTAGGATGTTGATATTATCCTTAATAGCTGAAGGTTTTTGTTACAGCGGTGATCAATGAATTAACCAGATTTTGATCTAAGAGATCAAATGCCTTTACTGCTTGCATAATGTACTTTCAAAACAAACCTTGAGGTAGGATGCATTCAATGTGTTTTTCAATCTCACTTATCAACCATGCAATTCATTTATGACATAAGGAGGTATGTATGTCTATGATCAATCTCTCATTTAAAGGTGAATTATCAGCAAATCCTTTGTGCTGGAGTAGTATTTAAAAAAAACTTTTGAGCTTCAGATGGTAATCACATCTAGTCCTTTATTGTTCAGATACTTTGACTGTTTTATCAGGATGAAATTCCACATGAGCATATTCAAGATGTTTAATTGAAAACTTAGCAAACAAACTTCACACTGTTTTGTAACTGATCTTAAGAAAGAGGCCTTGAAGATATACATGTACCAAATCCAGGAAGGCATGCAACTATATATATAGAATAAGATATTTCTTCAGTCCTCAATATACTACTTCAAGTGTAAGCAAGATAATGTTATTTTTGCTCTGCTACTGACCTTTTCATACTGAATGCGGATAATACTGGGAATATTACCTTGAGGTTCTTTTGCCATAGTTCTTTGATCCTGTGGACCTGTATCATACTGTTGCTCCACTGATAATGCTTGGTAATCTGTTGATAAGCATTTTGCTTGTACCTAAACACTAATTGATATTACTTTGATAAACCATGTAGATATTTTACTTCAGCTTGCACATTTACCCATAATTAAGACATCCTTCATAAATTCTATTATTGAGCTCTCCACTGTTTTCAACAAAAACCATCAATATACTGAATCTGATCTTGGCATCACTAATATTTTTCTTTTTATGTCATTTTATTCAGAGGAAGTCATATCATTTTCTTTTCTAGGACTGCTCCAGAACCATTGTTGCTTTACATACAATTCAACTGTTCTAACATAGTGATCTTTAGAAGGACATCTCGAATTTCTATACTATGAATCTTCATGGACAAATTACTCAGAGATTAATCACTCACTTAACTGCCTACCTCCAAGAGGACTTTTCATAGATGAGTGATGTCATGACATAATGATGATAGGCACTTCTCTTAATAATCCTTCTTAATGTGATTCATTTCTTAATTCTAGCAGTATGATGCACAATGTGATCATCACTTAATGTGACAATTTTTCCTTAGCTTACATGTTCATGGCCGATGTTCTCTCTACTTCCAAGGCTTCTTAATTCTTTCTCTCCTTCCATAAACATGCTTGGCTATTGTGTGCTTTAGGTGTTCTTCTCCCTCCATAGTTCTCTGTTGGAGAAAATTTTCCTGTGCATTCTTGATCTTATAGTTTTCCTTATTCCAAGGAGCTCTTCTTAGACTGCTTTTTGTGGGGACTACATATGAACTGCTCTCCCCCTAAGATGCTGCTTCACATCTATCACTGGTTGGATATTTGATTTGTTTCCTAGAGCAGCTCCCCCTGAGACTATGCTAGATTTATTATGTTATTGAGATGATAGGCTCCCCTTTTCTCTTTTCTTTCCATACTCTATTGGGGTTCATCATAATGTTTGCACTCCTTTCCAATTCATAGTTTTGTTTGATTGGATTGGATTTCATAATTTGTTTGGATTTATTTAATATACATGGAAGGCTACAGTCTTTTTATTTGTGACCACGATTGAGGCATACATAAAATCTTATTTGACCAAGGTGCGTTTGAGCTGATGTATAATATTTTGTTCCTCTTCTTGAATACATTTTACAATCAAAAATTTTATGTCCAAAATTATTGCATGCATAACAATAGCCATGGAAATGATTTGTGTACCTAGTGAAAGATTGTCTTGTCCATTTGCTTACTTGAGGGGTTCCTCTCTTTTGCTGCATCCTTTGCTGGTTGGACTGGATTGGCTTTGTCTTACAATATGTTGAATTATGTCCTGGTTTATGACAAAAGAAAAATGTGCTATTTTTCATAGGAGGGAGGAACCTCCTTTGAAATCTTCCGAATTTGTTCAATTCATCCTTAGGAGCAGATGAGCCTTTAGCATTTGATTGTTTCATCCTCTCATTCTCTGTTCTTTCATGTTGCTTCTTGATTCTGTTTGTTTCTTTACAAATCTTGTTCTTGCTGGCTTCTTCTTCTATTGGAATCTTCTGAGCTACTTCATTTTCCTTTACAACTTTTACAAAGATGATTTTCTTGTTATCTTCTGGCTTGGACTTACTAGTTTCTCCTTCATATCCTATCCCAATCTTTATGAGAGGTGACCTTTGTGCATTTAGAATCTGGTCCAACTGTCCAAAGCCTTTCATTAGAGATGTATTCATTAATAGTTCTCTTTGGGATTTTTCTATGTTCTTTCTTAGGCTCACTACTTCTTCCAATATTTCACATTCCTGACTTTTCTCTCTCATTTGTTGCAGCAGAGTGTCTTCTACTTTCTTTGCTTCTTCAAGGTGTGTCTTCAGGCCAACAATATCTTTCTTATCTTCATACTCTTTCTCATCACAAATTTGAACCATTGTCTTAAGGTCTTTGTTTTCATTCTTTAGTCTTTATATTTCAATCAAGGTAGTGTCTAGTTTGGCCTTTTCCTCAGCTGCAATTTTTTCATGGTTCTTACTACCATTCACACTAGCAGGTACCTCATGTGTTTGAACATTTTCCTTTTGAAACGAATTTTTCTTCTTATTAATTTTCTGCTCCTTCTTGACAATACAATCCTTAGTGTCTACTCCATGCATGAAATGCAGTCTATCCTAGATTTCTTTTGCTGAAGTTAAATCCATTATTAACTCAAGATCCTTGTTATGAAGATTTTTATATATCACAAATTTTTCCTTGGCATTCCTCTGTTGTTCTTTCACTGTGGGGGAGTCTGTGCAGTAACCATCACAAACAAGCTTCCATACCTCAGGTTCATCAGCCATTAAACCTGTTTTAACCTTATCTCTCCATTCAGGAAAGTTTGTTGTATTTAGCACAAGTACATTTTGATAGTCCATGACTCAACCAGATCTCCTTCAAGCTATTAAGCTTACACCAAAGGAACCGGCTCTGATACCAATTGTTGAACCCTTAGTTAAACTGAGAGGGGGGGGGGTGAATCAGTTTAGCACATTCATGGACTTTTAAAACTTTTTCATTAAAACTTATTTACACCTTCATTTCATGTTCAACTTAATATGTGAGTAGTCTTAGACTGTGAGCAACAAGTATTAATATAATGTAACAATAGATTTAATATGAGAGAAACAAGTATTAAGAAGATGAGATAAACCACATCAACACATAAAAATCATGCACAGAGACACCAGATATAAGTGGAAACCCATAAAGGGAGAAAACCACATCTTATTATTGTTGTGATGCAAAGGCAAGCTCCAACTCCCTCTCACCACTGATTTTATGTAGGCACCAACCTACATGAGGCTACTACCTCAATTCTGCAAGCTACAACTTGCAAGGAAGTTCCAACTCCCGTCAATTTTTTGCAGGCACCAACCGACGAGAGGCTCCAACCTCAGTCAGCTACAACTGGCATTTTATCAAGCTACAACTTGATGTGGAAGCACCAACTCCCATCTATTTTCTGTAGGAACCAACCTACAGGAGGCTCCAACCTCAGTCAGCTACAACTGAAATCTATCAAGCTACAACTTGATAGGGAAGCTCCAATTTCCTTACTCTTTCAAAAGAAAAACACTTGCTGATTTACCTTGGATATCAACTATGTTCTGTAGCATCTCTTTTGCTATCCATCAGTCCTCATATCAACCTTGCATCATCTCTGCTCAACTCCTCCTTCTTCTTGTCTCACTGCTTCATTTCTGCATTCTCTAACTTTTCACTGCATCTCGTTATGCTCCTTATTCTTATATTTTCTACCTCAATATTCTGTACTCTGCATTCTCTTTATTCAGTCTCTCTAACCTCTTGCATCTTTCTTATTTTCTTCAACTCTCTTCAATTCTGCTGCACACTCTCTTTTTCTCTCACTCTATTTTCGTCAACCTTCTCCTCTTGGATATTACCCTGTTTTATAGGAAATATCTTCATGGTGTTTGTATTCTACTAGGAATTCGAAATGGACAACCATGTCTCTTTGCCTTCTGCCTTCTCATATCTTTTATCCGCTCATTCAAAAAAGATAACTGTAGGTACCAATTTACCATTACAGTGGGATATTTGTTCTCTTCCAGAGACTTGCCAATGCATCACAACAATATAAATTAAAATCATTTACATTCAATTACAATGCAAACTCCAGCTCACTCATTCAGCCTCTTGGCTCGCTACGCATTTGTCTTTTCCTTGACTGTATATTTTTCCTTTTCGGCTCTATTTATTTCCTTATTCACTATCACAGGGTAGCGGCCATATGCCATACATATGTAACTGTGCTTTTTATATCAAGCTAATTGATTATCGGCATAATAATAATAAGTCGTTTTGATATGTGCACTGTCGTGGTGTAACTACTATGTATCTGTAACAACACCTTTTATATATAACATAACTTCAGCTCTCGGCATAATTATAATAAGTTTTAACATACAAACTTCCTTTTTAATACAACTTAAATCAACTCTTGGCATAGTAGAAAAAGCCTGTTTAACATGTAAAATGCCCTTTCGGGCCCACCATCCGAACTTTGTTTTGTGCTCCGATGTGATGAGTCTCCTCCGATGATTTCCGATTGCGATTACACTCTTTATGATTGTTCCGATGCGATTGATTCGCAATCGCAAACTTCATTGATATGTTCCACTGCTCAACCTTCGTGGTGATGCAATGGCCCCACATTGCATATATATATATATTCTCCGCCTTATTTTAATTTCCAATCGCATTATGTATTGGCTGCTTTATATTCATATTTTGCGATCAAATGTTGTAAAACCTTAGATAAGCCTTTGGTCTTATATTATGATCCAATCCACAATAAATCAAATCACAAACTCTACTATTTGAAAGGATCAGGCCCCACAGCGATCATTTGAATCTAATGTTTGTTTCTCCAATGCGATGAGTCTCCTCTAGAGATTTGTGATTGCAATTGATCGCAATCGCAAACTTCATAACCTGTTTTGCTACGTCGGCTTCTTTCGATTGCGGTTAATCTGATCCTGCTCCAATTGAGATTACTCTGATGCGATGTGATTACACCGATTGTGATTAATCGCAATCGCAACTTTTAGTTACAAGTCCCGTTGCCCTGCTTTCACTCCGATGCGATTAATCGCAACTTGAATACTCCCGATGCGATTGATGTATTATCCCTCGACTGCTTCGGATTGCGATTGATCGCAATCACAACTCCCAGTTGCATGTTCTGATATATTTATACCCCGATGCTCCAATTCTCCGATGTGATTAGGCCGGAATTCAAACACATATCAATTATGGTTCACTGATCCGCCGGGTCCGGACTTTCATCGCAATCGCAACTCTTTGTTTACATGTTCCACTGCACAGTTTTTCTCCGATGCGATTGGGAAAGGGTCCCACCTTATAGTACTTTGGTTCTTTCGATCATAAAGTGCTCCACTTATATAAAGCACTGCATATATATATGCTTTCACTTCCGCCTTTAGTGTAACCTCCAGCTGGGTAATGATTCTCGGAATAAGATTTATATATGTATACATTGTCCCTTGGGTTAAGATTCCCGGAATTATGTTTATGTATCCTCCCACCTGGGTTACGATTCTCGGAATGAGGTTTATATATATATATATATATATATATATATATATATATATATATATATATATATACTTTGCCACTTGGTTCACGATTCTAGGAATTTTATATATATATCCTCCGGCTTGGGTAACAGTTCCCGGAATTTATGTTTAGTGTATCCTCCAGCTGGGGTAAAGATTCTCGGAATTTTATGTAGAAAAATTGCTCTGCCTCTGCCTCTGCTTCTGCTGTGATAACAACGCTGCCTTTTCCTCTGCCTCTGATAATGTCTCTGCCTCTAATGTGATAATGGCTCTACCTCTGCCTCTAATAATGGCTCTGCCTCTATATTCACTGCCTCTACCTCTGCCTTAGCTGTGCTTCTTTCTCTGTCTCTGTCGCTGCTTCCGCTCTGCTGTTTGACTGTTACACTCTTTGCTGCCTCTACTACTTGTCTTATGCTCTCTTTGCTACCTCTGCTTCTTGTCTGTTTCTTTGCTGCCTCTACTACTTCTTTTCTTTTTTGCTGTTTCAGGTGTTCCTCCTTTTCCATCAATGACAACATTTCCAACAGTTCATGGTATTTAAATATAATATTATCTCCATACATACATGTGTGTACATTTGGAATTTATTTTTTTATCAATTTTGTGATTTAAATTAGTTTTTAATAAGTTTCATTTTTTTTTTAGGAGTTAGGAGGATTATACTCCATCAATGGAGCATGGAAATGATCCATACAATCATGGTATGGTTGACGCAATATAATCAATCAATATGTACATGTATTTATATGTATGAATGTATTTTTGAATTGATTATAAATTCATATTTTTTTATGAAGCTTCCCTCTCATCTCGTGAGATTGGTGGTGGTACACATTCCCTTGGAGGGCCATCAATAGGTGGTGGTCAATTGTGTGAGGGTGGTGATATGCATTCCTCCAGAGGCCAATCTTCGTATGGTCGTGTTGGTTCTCAACCTATCAGTGGTCGTTTTCGTTATCAACACTCTCAGGGTGGGCAAGATGCTAGCTAACCATATCGAGGTGGCCATCAATTTGAATATTATTTTCATTCAATTTGTACAAATTTGTTTACATGTTTTTTTTAATATACAAAATTTTATATATTGATGCAGAGGGTGAAAATGTTGCTCCAAATGCTGCTCATAAAAGTCATAGGACAGAATACATTATTCAAGAAGAAGGTTGTACACCAACCATGAATTATCCGTCTGACATTTCCAATATACCTTGGGAATCAAACATGTAGCAATGCACCTTGCAAAGGTGTCAACATATTCATTCAAAATTGAAGGGAGATATCGCCTCTTTGAAAATCCCTGCAGAGAGTCAAGAAAGCTTGGAAATAGTTACCCACTATTTAAGTGAACTAGTAGATGTGTACCTAAAGCTTGGGCCAACCACTGATACTTTTGTAGAAGTGATGAGAAAAGGAAAGGAAACAATGATGTGTCTTGATACATGGGAGGTTTTTAAACAAAGATTTACAATAGAAATGGTCAAGTCTATGTTTAATTTCAAATAAGGGCTGAAAAGAAAGATGCTAAAGGTGAAATATTTCAAGCACCTTGCTACATATGGAAGACTCCCATGGAACGATGAGGTTCCGTTTTATTTTGAAAAATTATTTTGTGCATAATTATTTTTGAGAATAAAACACAGTTATAACGACCTTCCCTCTGAATATTTTGGTCTTCGAAAAGGTCGATTGTGTGACTGTAGGGACGCTAAGTGTGATGTTGAGTTGCCTCGCCATGAGCCTCCATTGGCTAGTCGACCTCTTCATGTCGAAACTTTGCGGTCAGAGATGGATGCCACTTCTCAAATTAGTCGAGAATCAAGGGATGCCATCAGTGAAAATGTTCATAGTGGACTGGGTGGAGTTGATGTTTGTCTGAATCAAAAAAGAGAAGAAGAGAATGCATGTGATAATTTTGTGTATCATACAGATGAGGAGATAGACAACATGATTTCTGAATATCTCAGAACATATGCAAAGAATTATCTCAATGGTTGGAAAAACCTAATTATTCATGAGCAAGAGGGCATGGGATTGGTATCTGTTAATGGTTAGGATGATTATTTTAACACATGTACAATTTGTAATAAATACATATATACATACATTTATTTGTATACTTTAATCTAACAAAAATGTATCATTATATATGTTAACACCATTTGTAGTTCTCACGCTTGATGAACGAAGATGTTAATATCACGGTCGGAGCCTCCGATTCACACAATCAAGATGGGTCTCACCATCAACCACACAATCAAGATGGTTCTCACCATCAAGACGATATGTTGGCACATTTCAGTGCTTTTTAAGTGAACATGATGATGTACAATTATTTTTTATCTATTATTATATATATTGAAACATGATTACATATTTTTAAAATAAATAATTGTGCAGACATGTACATGTATATATAATTAAATGTAAAAAAATTCTGATTCTGTCTGATTTTTTTGGGATGGAGGTACTATCTTATTCCTTGGGAGATGTGTCAAATCCATCATCACAAGTATGAACAATTTTTCAATTTGAAATATGTTTTTAAGTTATATATTTTAGGTCAAAAGTTCCATTAAAAAATGAGATCTCTAGATCTTGAGTTATTTTACAATATATTTTTTTTGAATTTTAGGCTTCTGGAGATGATTTCCCTTCTCCGCAGACTCTAGTGATGGAGTGTATGATGGAGATAGGAATATCAACACCATTTGAACCATTTGAGCAAGTTGTGTAACTTTTTTTTTAATATTATTGAAAATTGGTTTATATATGCATTTCCATTTGAAATTTTTTAATATATATATATATATATAGTTTTTTGTGGAGGAAGTTTTAATGGACGAGCAACAAAACACAATGGAGAGCGAACGAGATGAGGTATTACATGATTTTTTTTTCCTTTTGTTTTTTTACATGAAGTTCTATATTCTCATTCAATTTTACAACATTAAATTTTAATGTTTGTACAGATTGTGTACAGGTTCCCCATGCTTCACAGGATAGCGCGAGGATCATGACTTTGTTGGTAGAGACACTAGATCCATCTATATTTGATGGATGTTGCACATGTGTGAAGCATTACATTCAAGATAGATTTAATATTAAATTTACTTTTCTTATATATAGTCTTATCTATGCAATGATATTTACTTTTCTATATAAATTGATACCTGTAACACTATATATATATATATATATATATATATATATATATATATATATATATATATACTTTTATTGTTCATGCGAGATACAAATTTTGGACAGTTACATCTGGCATGTGAACACATGTTGTGATATATAATGTTTTGTTTTTAAAACTCAAGTTGTTTTTTTTTTTTTTTTAATATAAAATGAATCTAGATGGAGATTTCAAATTACAAAACACATGTACATGTATGTATATTTTGTATAGTTGAATTAAATTTGGCATGTGATCACATGTTGTGATATAATGTTTTGTTTTTGAAATTCAAGTTGTCATTTTATTTGTTAAATATCAAATTCAAATCTAGATGGAAATTTTAAATTTTACAAAACACGTGTATATTTTCAACATTTCAACTACATTTGGCATGTGATCTCATGTTGTGATATAATGTTTTATTTTTAATTTTGATAGTTCAACTACATTTGGCATGTGATTTCATGTTGTGATATAATGTTTTGTTTTTAAATTGGATAGTTCAACTACATTTGGCATGTGATCTCATGTTGTGATATACCTTTTTGTTTCTAAAATTGAAGTTGTCATTTAAATAAAAAATGAATCTCTAGATGGAAATTTCTAATTACATTTTCAAAATGTGGATAGTTTGAATGGTTGAACTACATTTGGCATGTGATTGTGATATAATGTTTTTCTTTTAAAAATTTGTCATTTTATAAATTTGTTAAATATAAAATGAATCTCTAGATGGAAATTTCGAATTACAAAGCATGTATGTACATGTGTATATTTTGGATCTAGTTAAACTACATTTGGCATGTAATCACATGTTATGATATAATGTTTTGTTTTTAAAATTCAAGTTTTCATTTTATTTGTTAAATATAAATGAATCTCTAGGTGGAAATTTCAAATTACATTTTCACAATGTGTATATTTTGGATGGTTGAACTACATTTGGCATGTGATTGTGATATAATGTTTTGTTTTTAAAATTCAAGTTGTCATTTTATAAAATTGTTAAAAATATAAAATGAATCTCTCTAGATGGAAATTTAAAATTACAAACCATGTATACATGTGTATATTTTGGATAATTGAACTACATTTTCCATTTGATCACATGTTGTGATATAATTTTTTGTTTTTAAAACTCAAGTTTTGGATGGTTGAACTGCATTTGACATGTGATTGTGATATAATGTTTTGTTTTTAAAATTCAAGTTGTCATTTTATAAACTTGTTAAAAATATAAATGAATCTCTCTAGATGGAAAATTCAAAGTACAAACCATGTATACATGTGTATATTTTGGATAGTTGAACTACATTTTGCATGTGATCACATGTTGTGATATAATGTTTTGTTTTTAAAACTCAAGTTGTCACTATACTTTTTAAATATAAAATGAAGTCGGGTTGTACATGAAGTGGGAATGTTATATAATTTTAGGACCTATATGTATCTATTATTTAGGTTATATTTAAGTACAATACACATCCATTTTTTAAAATATAAAAATAATCATAAAATGTACAGGTCATAAGCCATACCATGGCCCCGCGCCAGTGACAAAAACCAATTAGAGGTAGCTATAGAGGTGCGTTTTCAGGCCGCTCTCATCGTGGCAACGACCAACGATTAGAATCCACTGAGGGCTCTACATTTGATAGCCATGAGGTGTTGGCTCCTCGAGAATTTGATAACAATCATGGGGAGAAGGTTTTCCTTTGGAGAAGCCCAAGGTAGAAGAGGTAGGAAATACACTATTTCGTAATTTGTGTATTCTTTACCCAGGAAAACCAACCCGCTTCCACGTTATGAACCAACGATGGAGGAGATAGGCATTTGGGTTATGGACTTGGATGGTGACTGGACTAGATATTACGATGCAGAGTACCCAGTCGCTCCCATTTTCCATGTGACCCCTCCGAAGCCTCCTTGAATTCCCACAGCTGAGGAGGAAGCCATTGCTAGAGAATATGGGCACCTGATAGAGGAAGAGGAGTAGACGACATAAGAAGATGAATGAACTCCATGATTGTCACCTAGGGATATATTTCATCTCTTTTGTTTTTATATGGACCACTGAATATTTTGTATTACAAGACTGGATGAAAGTCTTAAAGTGCTAGTTTCCTCCTTTGAGGCAACCCCAAACTTGGTTTATTTTGAGCACTACCGAGGCAGGGATAGGCTAAGCACTGCTTGCTGTCTCTGACCATTTCCTCTGTACATTTTTTCATGCTTTTAATATAGTTTAGCCCAAGTTAAAAAAAAAAAAATTCACATTAATATATGTACATAAAAATGATTGAAGTACATGTTTGAATATATTTTAAAATTATTGAAGTAAAATACATATCGATGTATATATTTGAAAACAATCATAAGATTCTAGGTGTTCTTAGATGTTCCAAACAATCATAAAATTATAAAATTGCATTCTAGAACATATATATCCAATACACACCATTTTTCATTAATGCACATAGAAAAGCTACTTTCAGTTTCATTTGATAGTAAGCTGGAAATTACAAAACACATACCACACATTTTTCATTCAAGAATGAATATTATAATTTAATTTTAATAGACACGTGTCTCAAAAAAAATCATGTTTTCCTTAAATTTGCATTATATCAACTATGCTAGATACACAAATATGTACATTTTGAAATAATGACATTATGACAAATTGTACAAGAGAATGTATGAAATTGTTTAGACAAAATAGATAATCTAGACATGTGTATAAATTACTCGTGTGCATGTACCAAAACAATGTACATGTGGAAACACTTGTACAAATAAGATAAAAAGGCAGTTCAATTTTTAGTTAAGTTCTGGAAGCTCTAAAATATGAATCCAAAGAGAAGAATTTGTTGGGCAGTTCAATCAAAAAAATTCCAATGGAATGCCATCTTGAACGATCCGTCCATGATTGGCTTTTAACATTTTCCATTTCTTAATTTTTATTTTTTTCTTTGATTGAAACTCTATCAAATTTATGTGTGCTGCACATGCCAAGTGACTATATTGACAACTTATGACATCAGGTTCATAGTCTTGAAAGTAAACAAAATCCCCACTTTGATTAGTTTGTCTGGAAAATTAACCTTTTAGTATAATAGACCCTCTGTCATATTTAAACCTGTGATCATCATATTTTTCTAATAATTTCATCTTTCGTTCAGTGCAACACATCAAATAATACTTCACATTTTCATCACTCATAGTAGGTGCAATTACAACAAAAACATCTTCTGCACAATAAAACAAACTTATGTATTTAAATTTAGATCATATTTAACATAAAAATTTAACTTTAAAATTAGCATGTGTACTTGATTTTATTATCTATTTATAGATCTCTATCATTTGAAAGCAATTGAAATTTTACCTTCTCTAACAAGATCAGAAACTCGATCACCATTAGTTAATATTGTAGTCTCCTCTGATTGACTTTCTTCAAATATTGCATCATACATTTTCCCCTTTGTATTTAATTATGTATGTTGCCAATCTTTTACATAAATTTTGTTTTCACAAACATCATTGGATTCTGTGTTTTCTATGAAAACATGAAAAAACCAAAAATATTTTCTTTTATCCAATGAAAACACATTTTTGGATAACATTGTTTTAATTGAATGCAATTTTTGAGTCCCTTTTATTGTTTCAACGTCATCTCCAATCAATCTATCTACATATTGGAACCCAATATGCCAAAAAAACCTATATGGAAAATTCAAAGAATAATATAAATATGATATCAAAATACCATCAAAGATATAATCATTGTGATAAATGTACTGTTTAAAATTAGAAATCCAATAAAAATTAAATTGAATGTACCTTTGTACTTCCTTTGATCGGTTAGTGTCATGGATTAGTGGAGCGATGCACCATTAAACAAATTCTTCAGCTGAGACAAGATGGTTTGTGGAGTGGTCCATTTGATATCTTTGAAGTGCTCATTTTATTCATGTCCCTGCAACTTCATGTTCTCATTTTCCATGACCAGTCTCAAAGAAATTCCAACAATGTTTAATGCGAGTTTTCATATGAAGACGGCACAACCAAAATAATGATTGTGAAGATTTGAATTGACCCGCGTATCAAACTGACCATATCCAATGTTCATTGAATTTTATTCCACAACTTTTGAAGGAGTCATAAATATTTTCAAAACAATGTTGTACAAAACATGTATCATGTGTACGATCATCATTGATATAAAAGTGATATTCTTTAATATCATGCTGATTTTCACTTGTTCTTTCTATATGATCTACATTTTGTTCAACATTCCTATATATAATATGGACGAGAATGGAGACTTGGTCAGAATGATTGTATTCCATCTGAATTTCTTTTTGTAGAAAAAATGTGTAGTTTTCTACAAAATAAAGTATTGAAAAAATGGTCCCTAGTGAAAAAACTTCATGTGATTTTTTTAATTGCAAGTCCTTCCATCAAGCTCTATGGGAATTCTTGGTGTATTTATAAATTTCCGCCTCAAACTTTCTAAAAAAATCTATCACAATTTTTTTTCCTTCTTATAAATAAATTCTTTTAGCACTTATAGTACTACTTGAACCTTGAATCGATGTATGGATATATTCATATCTCTTCCATTTCACTTTCAAGTTGGAAAATGATTGATCATTTATATTAGTACGATATTTTCTTTGAAATTTAGTCAAATTTCCACAATCATAGCATTTTTTGCCTCCAACACATTTCTTTTGGTAAAATAATTCATGGCTTTCTCTTCCACATAGAATTTGAGATATGAAATCATGGATACTGGATGGAGGAGGTGAATATTTCCAAAATGTTTTACCAAAATTAAGGAATGTGTCATAATATAACTTAAATTCCACATGATAACGACAACAACAAGTGTCACGTACGGTGATAGGTTTTACATACCATGGTTTTTGTTGCACAAAAGCACTGATTGAGACATCAATTTCATGATTCTCTTCTTTGAACTTGTTGAACAACTCTATCTGAGTGGTTTCCAAGAAATGTTTTGGATTTTCTTCGTATTTATTTCATACTATTCTTCTCCACATCACATACCTTGCTTTTGGTGAAACACATGAATTTTTCATCCAGTATTCATATATTATTTTTTTAACATTTTCTCTAAGTCTATATTTTTATGGTTTCCTACAAATAGTTGTCCAACAAGCGAGTTCATCATTTACATCTATTTGCAACCAAAATTTATGATGTTTGTGCAACATTTTTTGTGAGGTTCCTAATGCCCGTGCCATAGATTTTACCAAGCGATTCTCTTTAGTACTTGATGAAACCACCGCCATCTGTATTACTCTACGTGCATCTAAAACATTTTTCTTTCTAGATCTTCTAATTGAATTTAGAGCACTATTTATATTTTGTATCACATTTTCCTTCATTTTGTTATCTTTTTTTTATTTTCGAATACCCAATAAAGTCGTAGCATGTTTTAATATCCTTGATGTTAAGAGACCTTTCAACAATTGGGCTTGAACTGCCAAGATTTCCTTTTTGAAGAATGAATCAATAATGTGATTAACACAATATCATATAACATGGTCAGATTTTTTATCTCCATATGTGTGAGTGTCAACATTTTCTAACTTCTCATCATCGATATTTATTTCATCAGTACATATTCGAATTAAATGTACATAAATAAGTTTACATATTTAATAAATAACTAAATTAATAAATATGTATAATTTAAATAATACACATGTGTTCAACACACACACACACACACACACACACACATATAACTGGTGCTTCAATTTCTTCACTTAAATTTCTTTCAACATTTTCACCATCTTCAATCATTGGTTCAATATCTCTTTCACTTTCTCTTTCAAAATTTTGTATCTCATCATCAATGTTTTGAGGAATATCTCTCTCTGTTTACATTGAAAATTATTTTTCAAATTATTTCATCAAATCAAGATTAAGTTTCACAATTTACACTAGGAAAATTTTAAATGTCAAATTTATAATATTTACATTTACATACTTGCTTCAACTTCTAGTTGAGGTTGATTTTCACTTTCAATATTTGAGCGTTTTTCTCTATTTTTTTTTGCGATATTCTCTCCTCTGTTCTCTATGTTCCTCAGGGTCTCTTGTTCGATCATATTTTCTCTTTCAATTCCTTCGATTTCCCATGATAATTGAGTATGAAGCTCAAAAATTTTCCTTCAAAAATTTAGAAAATAACTCAATTAAAAAAAAGCATAAAAAAATATTTAATTTAAAAAAAACTCATTTTAAAAATTTTGTAGAAAAGACATACTTCAATCCAAAACACTTTAAAAATCCAAGAAAAAAATGTCTTCTAAAAATGAAATGAAGCTCAAGATATTTCCTTCCAAGTACTCCAAAAAAAATCATTTAAAAAGTTAGACAAAAACTCATTTTAAAAATTCATTATAAAAATTTTACTTCAACCCAAAACACGTACTCTAAAAAAATGTCACTTCAAAAAATTCCTCCAAAAATGTCCATTGAAAACTAAGCCCAATCTCTTAAAAAATGCCACTTTAAAAAATACCTCCAAAAAATACCCTTTGAAAATTAATTCCAAAAACCTCTAAAAAATGTCTCTGAAAACAAAATACCTCCAAACAATGTCCTTTGAAAATTAAGCCCAAAAAGGCTCTATGAATTTTTTGAATCCCTGCTACATATGCATTATCAATTTTATTTTTCTGCTACTGAAGATTATGAAGTTGTGCCTTGAGTTCTTTGATTTCATGTCCTCTTAATGACAACTCTCCCATGGCTTTACCTAAGTCAGTTACCGAGTCTGTAGATTTTGTTTCTAGTGCTATAGTGATTGTTGAAATAGAATCTACTGTTGTTGAAGTACCTCTAATTGGAATTGTTGTTAAGGGAGTAACTGATGCTTGATTTTGTTGTTTTTGTTTCTCCTTTAATAAACTCTCTAATTCTTTTTAGATCTTCTATATCTATGTATTTTTCTCAATTATAACCTTGAACACGTTTTATTTTTCCTTTTCTAATTCACCAATTTATTTAGTTTGGGGATATTTAGTAGTAGGGAGTTTCAATTGTTTTCTCCATTCTTGAATATCAAATTTTTTCCTTTTAATCATCTCCTCGATAGTTTTAACATTACTTAAGGGAAACTATTCCCCTTCAGTTTCAGATATTTAACAGACAGAATTTGTAATGTAAAAAAATAAGAAAAATAATTCCCTCAAGGAGTCATGTCCATAAGAGATATCACAAACTACATTAGCTTTGATATGCCCTCATGCTACAACCTTTCCAACAGTTGAATATATTTTTTTAGGTTCTCCTGCATCCTGGGTCTCTCAAGGTCCACCAGAAACAACTCAAGTAGGAGAACCAACTAATATTCAAGATGAGCCAAATATTTTTTCAAATATAGGGAAATCAAAAATAAAATCAAGCACTAAAGGGTTCTACTTATTCTGAATTTTGGAAGTAGACTTTAGCATCTCAACACAAAATTCTTTTTGCCTTTGATGTTGAAAAGGGACAAATGCAAATGGCTTTCCTATAACCTAAAGTTCCATTTCAAAATACAACAAATGATTACAAGAAGTAAAATTTTTCTTTTGATACAAAGTAAATCCATGCTATAGAACAGACTGAATTACATAAGCAAGATGGAGAAATGATTTATTCCACCTTACTAGCTCGCCTATGGAAAAATCTAAATTACAGGTTTCATTGAATAATATTCAGTCCCAATTACAATTGGAAAATCTATCTTCTCTGGAAAAGGATAATAAGCTAAAATATTTGGAGGAATTAATAATAAAATTGGGATATGATCCCGGGTGAAAATGTGAAGCTAGGTTACACTTTTTGCCCTTTTTTGAGAAAAAAAATTCATTTTTTTCGGTTCTTCAACTTTCTGCAAACTATAACAATTTTTCTGTGTAGAATTTCATTTTGCGATAAAAATCAAAGTTGTGAGAAATTTTGTTAGCTTTCTATTACTTATTTTTTGAAATTTTTTTATGCAGATTTGATATGTCAACTTAGTATTTCTTTGAGTGTGTGTTTCTTAACAATCAAAGGATTCATAAGAAGTCATGTTATGACGCAATGTTGTATTCATTGAAAATTTGTGTTTTTGAAAAAACAAAATGTGTTACAAAAATCTAGACAGAGTCTATTTTGTTTTTGTCATATTTACAAAGCCAATGGATGCATATCATAATTACTAGAATTTTTTGAACTGGTCCAATACGAAAAACTGCGTATTTTGGATATGTTTCGCGTCGCAAGAAATATCTTAACATATAAGTCATAAAATAAAAATCTAAAAGCTACCCATTAGAGACGACGGACCAATGTAATGCCCCATAATTTTTTCAATTTTTTTTACAATATATTTTTAGAGATACAAAATTTTGATTTCACTGAATCACGACGACCCTCAGAAATTGTTTGCACCTATTTTATTAGAAAAATAATTAAAATTAATAAACGTTTATGAAATTCCATAAAAGTTATATTTCCTGAAAGTAGATTCAATTCTAAAAATTATTGTCTTGGTTCCGACAGTTAATTAACAACCTTTCATGGAGTTTAATCAATCCAAAGTTGCATAACCATTTTCAGAGCCTGGTTTTTGCGTAATTGGTGATGCGTTAGTTCGGCCGAACTTTTAGTCCAAGTTCGACGGAACTTTGTTTTCCGCTTAAGAGTCGTTAACTCTAACGTCTTAAGAAGTTCGGCCGAACTATTGTATAACTCTTCGTTGGCCGGAAATTTTTGTGGAGCCCCCTACTAGAAACACATTTCGCGTCAATATAAATTGTCTTGAAATGATTCACAATTTTTGCACATTTCGCACACTTCATCTCATTTTACAAATATCTTGGTTTGGGTTCAAAAGCTTTTATTCAAGGTTTGGGTTAAAGAGCATTTCTTGGAAGCAAATTGATTTTACAAAATCTTGGTTTGGGTTCAAAAGATTTTCTTCAAGGTTTGGGTTTAAGAGCATTTCTTGGAAGCAAATTGATTTTACAATTTTGGGTTTACAGAATTTTTTTGGAGGACATTTCTTGGAGGCGACGTGATTTTGGCAAAAATTGTAAAAAATTTCTTGGACGTACATTCAAAAGAAATTTCTTGGAGGTATGTACGTGTTTTGAGTTAAAGTAAATCTTTTGAATTTCGTTTCATTTTTATAAGACATTCTTCTCTCGAATTTTTTAAAGTCTGTGTTTTGGATTGGAGTATGTATTTTTTACAAAAAATTTACACTGAATTTTTTTAAATTAAATCTTTTGTAATTTTTTTTGTAATTGAGTTGTTGTCTAATTTTTTGAAGGAAATTTTTTGAACTTCATACCCTATTATCATGGGAAATCGAAGAACTTGTGCGAGAAAATATGATCGAAAAAGAGACCCTGAGACACGTAGAGAAGAAACGAGACAATCTCGCAAAAGAAAGTTAGAGGCCCTCTCAAATATTGAGGAGGAAAATCAACCTCAAGCAGAAATTGAAGCAGGTATGTAAATGTAAATATTATGATCTATTGATATATATTTAAAATTTTCCTAATGTAAAATGTGAAGCTTAATTTTTATTTGATGAACTAGTTTGAAAAATACTTTGTTTAATGTAAATAGACAGAGATATTCCTCAAAATATTGAAGAAGAAAATCAACCTCAAGCAGAAATTGAAGCACGTATGTAAATGTAAATATTATGATCTATTGATATATTTAAAAATTTTCTAATGTAAAAGGTGAAACTTAATTTTTATTTGATGAACTAATTTGAAAAATATTTTTTTTAATGTAAACAGACAAAGATACTCCTCAAGATATTGAAGAAGAAAATCAACCTCAAGAAGAAATTGAAGCGGGTATGTAAATGTAAATATTATGATCTATTGATATATTTAAAATTTTCCTAATATTTATTGACATATTTATTAATTTAGTGATTTATTGAATATGTACTATTTTTTTGAATATGTACAGATGAAATCACTATCGATAATGAGATGTTAGAAAAAGTTGAGACTCACACATATGGAGATAAAAAAACTGACCATGTTATACGATATCGTGTCAACTGCATTTTTAAAGATTATTTCTTAAATGAGCGAGTGACAGTTCAAGCTCAAATGTTGAAAGGTCTCCTATCATCAAAGAAATTAAAAGAAGCGACGACATTATTGGGTATTCGAAAATCAACCAAACATAAAAAAATGAAGGAAGAGGTGATAAAAAATGTGAGTAGTGCTATAAAGTCAATTAAGAGATCTAGAGATAAATATGTTTCAAATATACATAGAGGAATATAGATGGTGATGGTTTCACCAAGTACTCAATAGAATCGTTTGATAACATCTATGGCATGAGCACTGGGAACCTTGCGAAAAACTATGCACAAACATCGAAAATTTCGACTGCAAATATATGTAAATGATGAACTCACTTGTTGGAGAGCTATCTGTAGGCAACCATACAAATATAGACTTGGAGAAGATGTTAAAAAAATAATATATAAATATTGGAAGAACAATTCACATGTTTCACCAACTGCAAGACATGTGATGCGAAGAAGAATAGCACGAAATCAATACGAAGAACATGAAAAACATCTCTTGTAAACCACTCAGATAGAGTTATTCAACAAGTTCAAAGAAGAGAATCGTCAAATTCATGTTTCACTTAGTGCTTTTGTTCAACAAAAACCATGGTATGTAAAACCTATCACCGTACGCGACACTTGTTGTTGTCGTTATCATGTGGAATTTGAGTTATATTATGACACATTCCTCGATTTCGGTAGAACATTATGGAAAGATTCACCTCCTCCTTCCACTATTCATGAATTCATATCTCAAACTCTATGTGAAAGAGAAAGCGATGAACTATTTTACAAAAAGAAATGTGTTGGTGGTAAAAAATGCAATGATTGTGGAAATTTGACTAAATTTCAAAACAAATATCGTATTGATATAAATGATCAATCATTGTCCAACATGAAAGTGAAATGGAAGATATATGAATATATCGGTTCATCGATTCAAGGTGCAAATAGTGTTAAAAGAATCGAATTACGAGAAGACGAAATTTTTTTGATAGACTTTTTGAGAAAGTTTGAGGCAGAAATTTACAAATACACCAAGCATTCCCATAGAGCTTGATGGCAAGACTTGCAATTCAAAAAATCTCGTGAATTTTTTCCACCAGGGACCATTTTTTCAGTGATTGATTTTGCAGAAAACTACACATTTGTTCCACAAAAAGAAATTCAGAGTGAATACTATCATTCTGACCAAGTCTCCATGCTCGTCCATATTCTATATATACATGCTGAACAAAATGTCGATCATATAGAAAGCACGAGTGAAAATCGACATATCATTAAAGAATATCACTTTTATATCAGTGACGATCGTACACATGATACATGTTTTGTACAACATTGTTTTGGAAGAATTTATGACTCATTGAAAAATCATGGAATAACATTCAATGAACATTGGATATGGTCAGACGGATGCGCAAGTGAATTCAAATCTACACGATCATTCTTTTGGTTGTATTGTCTTCATAAGAAAACCTGCATTAAACATTGTTGGAATTTCTTTGAGACTGGCCATGGAAAAGGAGAACATGACAGTGCAGGAGCATGCATAAAACAAGTACTTCGAAGATATCAAATGAACCACTCTACACGCCGACTTGTGAACGCTGAAGAAGTTATTCAATGGTGCATCACTACTCTAAGCCATGAAATTAACCCATCAAGAGAAGTGCGAAGGTACATTCAATTTAATTTATATTGGAAATCTAATTTTAAACATTGTACATTTATCATGCAATGATTATTTTTAATGGTATTTTGATATCATATTTACAAATTATTTTTCTAATTTTCCATTAAAGGTTTTTCTGGCATATTGGAATCGGAGACGTAGATAGATCAATTGGAAATGACGTTGAAACAATAAAAGGGACTCAAAAATTGCATTCAATTCAAACAAAGTTGTCCACAAATGTGTTTGCATTGAATAAAAGAAAATATTCTTGTTTTTGTGATGTTTTCATAGACAACACAAAATCCAATGACGTTTGTGAAAACAAAATGTACGTGAATGATTGGAAACATACAGAGCTAAATACAAAGGGAAAAATCTCTGTTGCAATGTTTGAAGAAATACAATCAGAGGAAACTACAATATCATCTGATGGTGATCGAGTTTCTGATCTTGTTAGAGAAGGTAACATTTGAATTACTTTCTAATGATTTAAAGATCTAGAAATAAATTTAAATATGCATAATTAAATGTTAAATTTTTATTTTATTGTGCAGGAGATGTTTTTGCTGTAATTGCACCTATTGAAAATGATGAAAATGTGAAGTATTATTTGATGTGTTGCACTGAACGAAAAATGAAATTATTACAAGACTATAATGATCACGGATTTCAGTATGACAGAGGGTCTATTATACTGAAAGGTTATTTTTTCAAACAAACTCATCAAAGTGGAGACTTTGTTTACTTTGAAGACTATGAACTTGATTCCATAAGTTGTCAATATAGTCACTTGGTGTGTGCAACATGCATAAAGTTGATAGAAGTTCAATCAAAGAAAAAATCGAAAATTAAGAAATGGAAAATGTCAAAATCCGATCATGAACGGATTATTGAAGATGGAATTCCATTAGAATTTTTTGAGTGAAGTGTCCAACAATTTATTATCTTTGGATTAAATATGTTTTAGAACTTCCAGTACTCAACTAAAAATTGAGCTGCTTATGTTATTTGTGGTTTGCACATGTTACAAATTGTTTGGGTATAAGCACGTGCTCTAGTATCAACTGAAAGTAGTTTTTCTATACATGTGCATTGATGAAAAATGTTATAAGTAATGGATATATATATATATATATATATATATATATATTCTAGAATGAAATTAATTGTTCTTGTATATGTTTTCCGACCGTATGGTACAAATTATTTCACTTTATTTTGCAAGGTCAGATTCGGTCCCCATATGGCCTAGCCTCCAAGGGACGAGATAACAAGTGGTTGTCCCCACTTGCCCGAATCTCAGCTTTTAAGTACAATTTTACTGTTTATGGCAGGTATCTTACATGATGTCCTAGCCAAGGATAGATTCTCTTTGTTTCAATTTTTCGGTAAAAGTTGTCACCAAATGACCTACTAGGATATTATAAATACTAGATTTGTAAAATCATTTGGCATTCGGAAAATTCGAATGTCTTAGACTGTCAATCAATTTAAAGTATCATTCACCCTAGGGAGTGTAAAATATTCAATGTAGGTTGGTGACGATTCTCACTCCTAGCTTGTAGCAGATCCAATGACCAATTCTTTAATTAATTCCAATGCAGTAGACCAAAGTTGGTGACCCACTTGGTTTTTCACCCAAGAAATTCCAAGGTACTCTTCTTACCTTTGGCCCCCAAAGCTACAATGGAATTATAGGAAGGTGAAGAAATTTTTTTTCACTGATAGGAATTTGGTCACATCCCTTATCTCCCCTTACCAAAAAGTTCCTATCTACTACATTATCCAGCATGTACTCAAGATCACTATTTCGTAATTAGAATATCACAATATCATAAGTTCTCACAAAAATACATGGAATGCCAGTACGACACTCATCTAACAATGGGGAGCTCAAAACCTAGAAAGCTCCTCGTCCCCTTAATAATAATGTGTTTAATTTAGTCTTTTAGGTGAGGATTAGGTGTGAATCTTGTTTTCACATACAAAAACAATTAATTGTTTAATTCCATAAATTTGATTATTCACCAAAATACATGTCATATCCACTATTTGTCTCTCCTACAAATTCCCATTATTTTATTAAAATATATGATTTTATCTCACCTAACTATCACATGTTCCTAAATTTACTCCTAATTGTTCCCTATGCCCTAAATCTACTCCCAATTGTTCCCTATGCTGCTTTTCCCTTACTTATTTTTAGAAATTTATTTTCCTAGATCCATCATAACTATGGATCTATCAAGCGTCGATAGGGATCAAATATCTAGAGGTGCAAACCTCTTTTTTGAGTGCAAAACTTGAAGAAAGGTTTGCACCTCAAGAGATTTGATCCCTCTCGGCGCTTGATAGATCCGTAGTTAAGATGGATCTAAGTTGGTTTCAGTCATGTGCATCCAAGGAAAAACTATCGATAATATGAGAAACATATGATTAATTTTATCAATAATATGTAAATACATCTAATATTAATATAACCATTTTAAATATGCTAAATATGTTTGAGATTTATCAAGTCATTTTAATTTTAAATTTTCTTAGTTACCTCAATTTGTTGAGACGATAAATATTGTAGAATAACTTTAATAATGGAAAATGATCAAATAAAATTTTTGAATGCAAAGTTACAATGTAATAATATTGAATGATAGAATGTGAATAATTAGAATGTAATCAATTACAAATAGCATTTATTGTGATCAATCTTAAACTATTCTCTTCTTCTATTCTTATTGTCACCCTTATTAGTTTTGTCATCTTTCTGTATCGATTATATTAAAAAGAAAGTAAAAATCATAAATCATAAACGATTTAAATATTTAGCTCGAACTCTTGTAGTAAACACCATACCTCAAGTCTCTCTTGCTCTCCAATATTATTAGGTTTAATTATTATAACACAAAAATCGTTCTACATTGTCAATAATTTTTTGCGCTTACACTGAAATCAATGAACACTATTAATCCAATGACTTTACAAGTAATGTACCATCATACATGCAATTATATCAAATCAAAAATCAACATATATACAATGAAATCAATGGAGATTGTCTTGTTACAAGTAACATTTCAATTTACCACATGTGCAAATGTAGGTTGAAACCATCCAAAACTTTAAGTTGTAGATTGAAACCATCCAAAACTTTAAGTTTTAAAACCCTTTTGATTATATATTGTGCAACATTAAAACATTAAACATTTAAAGCTCATTAAATATCACATGCAAAATGTAGATTGAAACCATCCAAAACTTGAGTTTTAAAAACTTCACATGCCATGCCAATTATAATTCAACTATCCAACAAAAACATTTAACATTAAACATCACATGCCAAATGTAGTTCAGATGGCAACATTACTTCACATTCACATGCCAAAAGTACTAAAACCATCCAAAAATTAAATAAAACAAATTATATAATAACAATGTAATAAAATATGTCCAAAAATTGTAAATCTCACTTGAGTATCAAACTATATCAAGTTTAACAAATTTTAAAACCATCTAAATTTTGAAATCAAATCTACTGTAAATCATGTCCATCAAATGGAGGATCTAGCATCTGGGTCTCAGTCTGCGCCCTATCCTGTGAATAGGAAACCTACATACACAATGCACATGTACTTGAACATCAAAATTTGAAGTTTTAAAAATGAATGAGAATATATATATCTAGAACTTCATGTAAAAAAAAAAATTAAAAAAAAATCATGCAATACCTCGTAAGGTTCCCTCTCCATTTGATGAACAGGTTCTGCCATAGAAACATCTGCAGTGGTAAATTGTATAATATACATGTACAGTTAAATATATATATATATGTGTGTGTGTGTGTGTGTGTGTGTGTGTAATTTATATAAATTAAAAATTTTCAAATGAAAATGCACGTGTACATATATAAACTTATTTTCAATAATATTAAAAAAAGGAACTAAAGACAACTTGTTCAAATGCTGTGGATGTTCCTTTCTCCGTCGCTAGAGTCCCCGGATTAAAAAAATCTTCTATAGGAACCTAAATTCAAAAAAATTTAAATAACTCAAAATATAGATCTCTCTCTCTATACATCTCAATTTTTAATGGAACTTTTTGAGGTAGAATATATATATATATATAACTTTTAAACATAAATTTTGAACTTGTGAAAAATTTTCCATACTTGTGGCACATCTCCCAATGAAGTAGAAGGTATATCTCCTAAGGAAGAAGAAGGTACCACCATCCCAAAAACATCAGACGGAATCGGTACCTGTTAAAACATTTTATCGAATTATATATATACATACATGTACATGTGTGGCAACAATTATTTATTTTAGAGTCACTTAAAAAACACTAACATACATGTGCCAACATATCATGATGGTCAAACCCATCTGCATCGTTTGAACCGGAGGTCCCGAACGTAATATTAACATTTTCATCACGCATCATGCCTGAGAACTGCAAATGGTGTTTTAACATATAATCATACATTTTTATTAGATTAATGTACACATAAAAATAAATGTATACATGTACATACACATGTATTTATTACAAATTGTACACATGTATATGTAAATATAATTTCAAACCCTAAGGTCACTAACACATACCGTTCCGGTGCCCTCTTCCTCATGAAAAATTAGGTCTTGCAGACCATTGCGACAATTTATTGCATATGTTCAGAGATATTCAACATTCATGTTGTAAATCCCTTCATCTATACGATAAACAAAATTGGCACGTGCATTTTCACGTGCTCTTTGTCAATTTAAACAAATATTTACTCCACTCAATCTGCTATGAACATTTTCGATCATAACATCTCTTACTTCTCGACTTATTTGAGAAGTCGCATCCATCTCTGATCGCAGGGTTTTGACTCGAAATGGTCGACTCACCAATGGCGGTTCAGGGCGAGGCAACTCCACATCTCGCTTAGCGCCCTTACGTTGATATAATCGACCTCTCCCCGGGCCAAAAAATTATGAAGGAAGGTCATTGTAGTCGTGTTTCATATTCGAAAAAAATTCTGCATAAAAAATTTGTGCAAAATAAACAGGAACCTCATCGTTCCATGGAAGCCTTCCAAAGGCCGGAAGATATCGATCATACAAATAAGCAGCTTTGTCTGGGTGCTTGAAATATTTCACCTTCAAAATTTTTCTTTATGGCCCTTCCTTATAATTAAACATTGACTTGGCCTCTGCTCTTGTAACTCTTTGTTTTATGTCCTGCCATTTATCGGGACCTATCACTGTTTCTTTTCTCTTTCTCATCAATTCTACAAACGAATCAGTCGTTGGCCCCAAATTTCTGTACACATTTATCATTTCACCCAATGAATGTGTAACTATTTCGAGGCTTTGTCTACTCTCAGCAGGTAGAGACAAAGCCTTGAGATCTCTTTGCAATTTTGCATGAAGGCTTTGACACCTTTGTAAGGTGCAATCCGCCATGTTCGTTTCCCATGGTATATCAGTAATCTCTACCGGATAAGTTGTGCTGGGTTGACAGCCTTCTTCTTGAATGTAGCGCACTGCCCTACATCTATTTTGACCACTGGCTCGAACATTTTCAGCCTCTGCATCAATATATATATATATAATTTCGTATATTAGAAAAAACACGTGTAAAAAAAGTTGTACAAATTTAATGAAAAAATATTGAAATTGATGGCAACCTTGATGTTGTTGGTTAACCTCATCTCCAACATGACCCTGCTGAGAACCAACCCCAGAATGACGCTGCTGAGAACCAGACCCACAGTGACCCTGTTGAGAACCAGCAGTCATTGATTGGCCTTCGGGGGAATAAATATCACCCCCTTCCCGCAACCTGCTACCACTCATACCTCGACCGGTTGAACCTTGGCCACGCTCCATGGATGGAGTAGAAACCCTTCTCCTCTTGCCTCCTAAAAATTAAAATATGAAACTTATTAACAGCTAATTTCACTCACAAAGTTAATAAAAAAATCAATTCCATATGTACACACATGTATGGAGATTTAATATTATATTTAAATACCATGAACATCCTCCGATCCCTAAACCTCCATATGGGATTCGGTTGATCTTCGTCTTTCATCCTCCATGATATATATCTATTGGTCGACATTCACAAAATAGATTTCAAAAAATCAATTTGTAATTTAGTGTACACAAATTATGTAGAACACAACTTTCAAAGCAATAATTGATCATGTGTGAAACTAAATTTAATCGAAAAAGATATTATAAAAATGATAAGTTCACCAAATTGCACTTTACATGGTGGGAGCAAACTTGGTATAAAATTTACTACTTATACACTTTAGTTTGTGGAATAAATGACACATGTACATAGTTTACCTTAAATTTTTTGTGTTTTACGGATATTAAAATGAATAACTTCTATTTAGATCCATTCCAGAGATTGACTGTGGCGGCATTTACTAGATATGTCACCTTTCATAAAAGATGAGATCCAGAGGCTACCTGGCCCTTTATAGACTATGCCTATAGAAATTGTAGAAGTAAACACTAGAGGAATTAACAATATCAAAGAATGTTTTCATGGTCAGACATGGGAATGTGTCTCTTTCCCTACACAAAAAAATAGTTCAAGGTAGTTAATCTTCATAGACATGTCATCAAGCAAGTCAATGTGATCGTCCCCAACTTACTTTTTATGAAATTAGACTTGGAATCCTCTACAACCTGGTGGATGGAGTTGAATGGGAACTAGGTTGAAAGGCCTTTACAAAATACATGCTAGTGAATAACACATACTAGGTTATGCCAACAAATAAAGTGGGAGAAATGTTTTCTCCTCGAGGTTGTCCAATTGGCTATGTAATACCAACTTCACACATTTCCTCACAGGTTTCTCTCTTAGGTTACAAATGTCTTCCACCTTATTAGTTATATATTTTTCAATTTCCCAAGAATTACTTGATTTTTTTCTCCTACCATCTCCCTCTCTCACTCCCCAAATTATTGTCATCAAACATGCCCCATTGAGGATCTAGAGCAATGTTTGCACCATACTTAGAACTGTCGTTGCTGCTAATTGAAATTGGAGTCATGTATACTAGATTGCTTGCTTAAGTGGCTCTTACTTGGAAAATATCCTAAGATGAGTTTGACATGATGGTCATATGAGGTTGGAAGCTACTTAGTGTAATTTTCCTTAAATCTTCAAAAAAACAGAGCAAAAATGTCAATTTTCGATCATTTTTTATTAGCTTCTGCATACAGCAAATGTTATCACAATTGCAACACAATCATGTTCCATGAGCATGAATTATGAATGTCAAAAGCCAAATGGAAAGGAAATTTGCATTCATTTAGGCAAAAGAAGGCTATGACATTAAGGTCCATGCTAGAAAAAATTATGCAAATAAAGTTGCTAAGTCTTGATACTTACCATGTGTTTCAAAGCCATAACGAAGGTTGGCTTTGAGAGTGTCCTCTAAAAGCCCTGTCTTGAGATGAAATTTAATTCAATGTCTCTTAGAGTTGCAAGGTGGAATTTATAGAACTATTTTATTTCTTTACCATAAATGGATCAACTGAAAAAACTGAAAAAACTTATTTGTCATATTATATTTTGATGCTTATAGAGTGAAAAAACTGAAAGAACCAACTTGTAGGGTCATTTTAATGGTGGGTGGAGAATTGGGGTCTAAAACCTTTTGGAGTCATTTTGAGGTATTAAATGACATTTCTAGGGGTCAAACGATTATCCCTTGTGCCGAAATCTTGACCATTATTCTACACTTAAACACATATCCAATGGTGCAAGAAAAACATCAAATGAAGTTCATTCAAAATTTATGCCTTTAGTAAGTTGACCTATCATGTTGACCACCATGGTACGAGAGAATGTCAATTTAGCCCCATTACTCATGCATAGCAAGCTAGCTACATGTGGAATTTTAACAAGACTCTAAAAGGTCTAAAATCACAAACCTCGTTAATGGTTGACGGAGTCAAATCTTACACCTATTTGGCTATCACACTATGTTAAATACTTGGCCACTAGGAGGAATAAGAGTTCCATTTTGTGTTATTGTATTTTGTTCCATAGTTGAAAATACAACTAGGAGTGTGAAATTAGAGAGAAAAATGTATGAAGTTAAGTTTTTATAGCAACCTTACACGCTAAAATTCAGTAGCTAACTCTAGAGCATGTTTACATTTTAGTGTTGTTTTTCTCCCATAAGGATTTCCTAGGGAAAAAGGAGTCTAGAGCATCATTACTTTTTAGGGTTGCTTGTCTTCCATAAGGATTCATAGGAAAATAATTGTATTGATTGTCTAGAGATAGATGTATGTGTTTGTTTCATTATGTTCTCTATTTCTTACGTCGAGTTTCATTATGTTTTATATTTCTTACATTTCAACCCTCCTATTTTTCTTTCCAATCAAGGTTTATAAAATAACATGAGAAGCAACATGAGACTTGGAACAATCATTTTCATTATCTATATGGAAGGAAAGAAGGATTATATACCCTTAAGCTTAAACTTATGTAGTTTGTCAATTTTTATCATATATTTTTTGGTAAGGGTAAATGTTTTTTATCTATAGTACAAGTCATGAGTTCCCCAATTTTACCTTATATGTAAAGCATGATTCTAGGATTACCACAATTTGTACTTGGTTTTTTATTGTGATGATGCACTGTCTCAATCTAGACATAAGTGATGATGGTCTTCTCCAAATCAACTCATGTATCCTCATTAAATTTATACAAACATTTCAAATTCATATTTTCTTTCATAAAATTCTAGGAATATTAGAAGAATCAGTAAAAAGTGAGATAACCATCTCAATATGCCCCCCATAATTCATTTTATAAAAGATAAATTTGTAAAATCCCTTTCGGTAATAATGGTCGTTATTAATTAATTAAAAAACATAATATATAATAAAAAATTGACAAATAAATTTTTTGATGAAAATGTGCTATGAAAGTAAAGGTTTAAAGGAAAACATGTACAAGGCATAGTTGAGTACAAGGCATAGTTGAGCCAAATTATTATCTATTTATTGAACTAGAAAGGACATATAATTATTACACATGTTTAATTTACATTCAAATGGTTCTTTGATTTATCTCCTATAGCTTAATGTAATGCTAGATATATAATTTAAGTTGAAGGCACATGAGATAAAAATGACTTCTATGTGACATTTGTATTGAATCATCTATTTGTTGTGTTATATGAACATAATTGGTGCGCATATCTAAAGAGTCCAAATGCTCATTCAAGACCATATGTAATCCTCATCTAACTTAGCCAGGGATTTGCAATACTATATTTGAGTTGGCTAGCTCCATTTCAAGATATTATGGTTATCCAAGAGGGGATATAAAAAATGAAAAGAAGGATGTTGTTGTAGGTTATCCAAGTCGGACATAGAACCAGTGCAGAAACCTAAGGAAAAACTATGTTTCAATGTCGAACCTTTGTAGAGGTTCTAGTACCTGAGAGTAAAATCTAGTTTGGGGTTGTTAAATTCTAACTGTACTGGTAATTGTGCTAGGGGGGAGAAATAGGATGTAATTTCCTCTTCTCACGGTTGGGAGTCTTGTTTTTCATGTGGATTCAACCAAACATATTGTACATATTAAATGAGTACATAATTATTACACATTTTTAATTTACATTCAAATGCTTCTTTGATTTATCTCCTATAGCTTAATGTATTATGCTAGATATATAATTTAAGTTGAAGGCCCATGAGATCAATATTACTTCTATGTGACATTTGTATTGAATCATCTATTTGTTGTGTTATATGAACATAATTGGTACGCATATCTAATTTACATTACTAATATGTCATGCTTCTTTAATTTATCTTTTATAGATGACCGGAGCATCCCTTTTTAATCTATCCCTTTTGACTTCGGATATGTGGGCAATATTCATCTGCATATTTTTCTATCATAAAGCAGTGAGTAAAATTGTATTCCATTTGTGTCAATGTTATGGTTAAGCACATGGATTAAAGTTTTATATATTAGATGAGGAGGCTATGTATTACATATGGTCTTGAATGAGCTTTTGGACTCTTTAGATATATATCTAAAGAGTCGAAATGCTCATTCAAGACCATATGTAATTCTCATCTAACTTAGCCAGGGATTTGCAATACTATATTTGAGCTGGATAGCTCCATTTCAAGATATTATGGTTATCCAAGAGGGGATATAAAAATGAAAAGAAGGATGTTGTTGTAGGTTATCCAAGTCGGACATAGAACCAGTGGAGAAACCTAAGGAAAACTTATGTTTCCAGGTCGAACCTTTGTAGAGGTTCTAGTACCTGAGAGTAAAATCCAGTTTGGGGCTGTTAAATTCTAACTGTACCGGTAATTGTGCTAGGGGGGAGAAATAGCATGTAATTTCCTCTTCTCACGGTTGGGAGTCTTGTTTTTCATGTGGATTCAACCAAACATATTGTACATATTAAATGAGGACATAATTATTACACATTTTTAATTTACATTCAAATGCTTCTTTGATTTATCTCCTATAGCTTAATGTATTATGCTAGATATATAATTTAAGTTGAAGGCCCATGAGATAAATATGACTTCTATGTGACATTTGTATTGAATCATCTATTTGGTGTGTTATATGAACATAATTGGTACGCATATCTAATTTACATTACTTTAATATGTCATGCTTATTTAATTTATCTTTTATAGATGACCGAAGCATCCCTTTTTAATCTATCCCTTTTGACTTCGGATATGTGGGCAATATTCATCTGCATATTTTTCTATCATAAAGCAGTGAGTAAAATTGTATTCCATTTGTGTCAATGTTAAGGTTAAGCACATGGATTAAAGTGTTATATATTAGATGAGGAGGCTATGTATTACATATGGTCTTGAATGAGCTTTTGGACTCTTTAGATATATATCTAAAGATTCCAAATGCTCATTCAAGACCATATGTAATCCTCATCTAACTTAGCCAGGGATTTGCAATACTATATTTGAGTTCTCTAGCTACCATTTCAAGATATTATGGTTATCCAAGAGGGGATATAAAAAAGGAAAAGAAGGATGTTGTTGTAGGTTATCCAAGTTGGATATAGAACTAGTAGAGAAAACTAAGGAAAACTTATGTTTCCAGGTCGAACCTTTGTAGAGGTTCCAGTACCTCGGAGTAAAATCTAGTTTGGGGCTGTTAAATTCTAACTGTACTGGTAATTGTGCTAGGGGGGAGAAATAGGATGTAATTTCCTGTTCTCACAGTTGGGAGTCTTTTTTTTCATGTGGATTCAACCAAACATATTGTACATATTAAATGAGGACATAATTATTACACATTTTTAATTTACATTCAGATGATTCTTTGATTTATTTCCTATCTAGATTAATGTATTATGCTAGATATATAATTTAATTTGAAGGCCCATGAGATAAATATGACTTCTATGTGACATTTCTATTGAATCATCTATTTTTTGTGTTATATGAACATAATTGGTATGCATATCTAATTTACATTACTTTAATATGTCATGCTTCTTTAATTTATCTTTTATAGATGACCGGAGCATCCCTTTTTAATCTATCCCTTTTGACTTTGGATATGTGGGCAATATTCATCTGCATATTTTTCTATCATAAAGCAGTGAGTAAAATTGTATTCCATTTGTGTCAATGTTAAGGTTAAGCACATGGATTAAAGTTTTATATATTAGATGAGGATTCTATGTATTACTTATGGTCTTGAATGAGATTTTGGACTCTTTAGATATATATCTAAAGATTCCAAATGCTCATTCAAGACCATATGTAATCCTCATCTAACTTAGCAAGGGATTTACAATACTATATTTGAATTGGCTAGCTCCATTTCAAGATATTATGGTTATCCAAGAGGGATATAAAAAATGAAAAGAAGGATATTGAACTGTAGGTTATCCAAGTTGGACATAGAACCAGTGGAGAAACCTAAGGAAAAACTATGTTTCTAGGTCGAACCTTTGTAGAGATCCATTTGATAAAATCCGATTTGGGCACATTAGAAAGTTATAAGCACATGCGGTAATATATAAAAAGCGGAGATAGGATGTAATTTCCTCTTCTCACGGTTGGCAGTCTTGTTTTTCATGTGGATTCAACAAAACATATTGTACATATTAAATGAGTACATAATTATTACACATTTTTAATTTACATTCAAATGCTTCTTTGATTTATCTCCTATAGCTTAATGTATTATTCTAGATATATAATTTAAGTTGAAGGCCCATGAGATAAATATGACTTCTATGTGACATTTGTATTGAATCATCTATTTGTTGTGTTATATGAACATAATTGGTACGCATATCTAATTTACATTACTCTACTATGTCATGCTTATTTAATTTATCTTTTATAGATGACCGGAGCATCCCTTTTTAATCTATCCCTTTTGACTTCGGATATGTGGGCAATATTCATCTGCATATTTTTCTATCATAAAGCAGTGAGTAAAATTGTATTCCATTTGTGTCAAGGTTAAGGTTAAGCACATGGATTAAAGTTTTATATATTAGATGAGGAGGCTATGTATTACATATGGTCTTGAATGAGCTTTTGGACTCTTTAGATATATATCTAAAGAGTCCAAATTCTGATTGAAGACCATATGTAATCCTCATCTAACTTAGCCAGGGATTTGCAATACTATATTTGAGTTGGCTAGCTCCATTTCAAGATATTATGGTTATCCAAGAGGGGATATAAAAAATGAAAAGAAGGATGTTGTTGTAGGTTATCCAAGTTGGACATAGAACCAGTGGAGAAACCTAAGGAAAAACTATGTTTCCAAGTCGAACCTTTGTAGAGGTTCCAGTACCTGAGAGTAAAATCCAGTTTGGGGCTGTTAAATTCTAACTGTACTGGTAATTGTGCTAGGGGGGAGAAATAGGATGTAATTTCCTCTTCTCACGGTTTGGAGTCTTGTTTTTCATGTGGATTCAACCAAACATATTGTACATATTAAATGAGGACATAATTATTACACATTTTTAATTTACATTCAAATGCTTCTTTGATTTATCTCCTATAGCTTAATGTATTATGCTAGATATATAATTTAAGTTGAAGGCCCATGAGATAAATATTACTTCTATGTGACATTTGTATTGAATCATCTATTTGTTGTGTTATATGAACATAATTGGTACACATATCTAATTTACATTACTAATATGTCATGCTTCTTTAATTTATCTTTTATAGGTGACCGGAGCATCCCTTTTTAATCTATCTCTTTTGACTTCGGATATGTGGGCAATATTCATCTGCATATTTTTCTATCATAAAGCAGTGAGTAAAATTGTATTCCATTTGTGTCAATGTTAAGTTTAAGCACATGGATTAAAGTTTTATATATTAGATGAGGAGGCTATGTATTACATATGGTCTTGAATGAGCTTTTGGACTCTTTAGATATATATCTAAAGAGTCCAAATGCTCATTCAAGACCATATGTAATTCTCATCTAACTTAGCCAGGGATTTGCAATACTATATTTGAGTTGGCTAGCTCCATTTCAAGATATTATGGTTATCCAAGAGGGGATATAAAAAATGAAAAGAAAGGATGTTGTTATCAGAGTTATCCAAGTCGGACCCCTTAAGATTTGTGGGAAAGCTAAGAGCTTAGAGTTCCCGGGTCGAACCTTTAGCAGGAGGTTCTAGTGCACGAAGAGTAAAATCCCGAGTTTGGGCTTGGTTAATAAAAGGCATACGGTAATTGTCTTTGGGAGAAATAGGATGTAATTTCCTCTTCTCACGGTTAGGAGTCTTGTTTTTCATGTGGATTCAACCAAACATATTGTACATATTAAATGAGGACATAATTATTACACATTTTTAATTTACATTCAAATGCTTCTTTGATTTATCTCCTATAGCTTAATGTATTATGCTAGATATATAATTTAATTTGAAGGCCCATGAGATAAATATGACTTCTATGTGACATTTGTATTGAATCATCTATTTGTTGTGTTATATGAACATAATTGGTACGCATATCTAATTTTCATTACTAATATGTCATGCTTCTTTAATTTATCTTTTATAGATGACCAGAGCATCCCTTTTTAATCTATCCCTTTTGACTTCGGATATGTGGGCAATATTCATCCGCATATTTTTCTATCATAAAGCAGTGAGTAAAATTGTATTCCATTTGTGTCAATGTTAAGGCTAAGCACATGGATTAAAGTTTTATATATTAGATGAGGAGGCTATGTATTACATATGGTTTTGAATGAGCTTTTGGACTCTTTAGATATATATCTAAAGAGTCCAAATGCTCATTCAAGAACATATGTAATCCTCATCTAACTTTGCCAGGGATTTGCAATACTATATTTGAGTTGGCTAGCTCCATTTCAAGATATTATGGTTATCCAAGAGGGGATATAAAAAATGAAAAGAAGGATGTTGTTGTAGTTTATCCAAGTCGGACATAGAACCAGTGGAGAAACCTAAGAAAAACCTATGTTTCCGGAGTCGAACCTTTGTAGAGGTTCCGGTACCTAAGAGTAAATCCGAGTTTGAAATTTTGTTAAATTCTAAGCATGCTTGGTAATTGTGCTATGGGGGAGAAATAGGATGTAATTTCCTCTTCTCACAGTTTGGAGTCGTGTTTTTCATGTGGATTTAACCAAACATATTGTACATATTAAATGAGGACATAATTATTACACATTTTTAATTTACATTCAAATGCTTCTTTGATTTATCTCCTATAGCTTAATGTATTATGCTAGATATATATAATTTTAGGTTAAACCCATGGAATCGTATACGCATATATGTGACATTTTTATTGAATCATCTATTTGTTGTGTTATATGAACATAATTGGTACGCATATCTAATTTACATTACTTTAATATGTCATGCTTCTTTAATTTATCTTTTATAGATGACAGGAGCATCCCTTTTTAATCTATCCCTTTTGACTTCGGATATGTGGGCAATATTCATCTGCATATTTTTCTATCATAAAGTAGTGAGTGAAATTGTATTCCATTTGTTTCAATGTTAAGGTTAAGCACATGGATTAAAGTTTTATATATTAGATGAGGATGCTATGTATTACATATGGTCTTGAATGAGATTTTGGACTCTTTAGATATATATCTAAAGAGTCCAAATTCTCATTCAAGGCCATATGTAATCCTCATCTAACATAGCTAGGGATTTGCAATACTATATTTGAGTTGGCTAGCTCCATTTCAAGATATTATGGTTATCCAAGAGGGGATATAAAAAATGAAAAGAAGGATGTTGTTGTAGGTTATCCAAGTCTAACATAGAACCAGTGGAGAAACCTAAGGAAAACCTATGTTTCCAGGTCGAACCTTTGTAGAGGTTCCAGTACCTGAGAGTAAAATCCAGTTTGGGGCTGTTAAATTCTAATTGTACTGGTAATTGTGCTAGGGGGGAGAAATAGGATGCAATTTCCTCTTCTCACGGTTGGGAGTCTTGTTTTTCATGTGGATTCAACCAAACATATTGTACATATTAAATGAGGACATAATTATTACACATTTTTAATTTACATTCAAATTCTTCTTTGATTTATCTCCTATAGCTTAATGTATTATGCTAGATATATAATTTAAGTTAAAGGCCCATGAGATAAATATGACTTCTATGTGAAATTTGTACTGAATCATCTATTTGTTGTGTTATATGAACATAATTGGTACGCATATCTAATTTACATTACTTTAATATGCCATGCTTCTTTAATTTATCTTTTATAGATGACCGGAGCATCCCTTTTTAATCTATCCCTTTTGACTTTGGATACGTGGGCAATATTCATCTGCATATTTTTCTATCATAAAGCAGTGAGTAAAATTGTATTCCATTTGTGTCAATGTTAAGGTTAAGCACATGGATTAAAGTTTTATATATTAGATGAGGAGGCTATGTATTACATATCTTCTTGAATGAGCTTTTGGACTCTTTAGATATATATCTAAAGATTCCAAATGCTCATTCAAGACCATATGTAATCCTCATCTAACTTAGCCAGGGATTTGCAATACTATATTTGAGTTGGCTAGCTCCATTTCAAGATATTATGGTTATCCAAGAGGGGATATAAAAAATGAAAAGAATGATGTTGTTGTAGGTTATCCAAGTCGAACATAGAACCAGTGGAGAAACCTAAGGAAAACCTATGTTTCCAGGTCGAACCTTTGTAGAGGTTCCAGTACCTGAGAGTAAAATCCAGTTTGGGGCTGTTAAATTCTAACTGTACTAGTAATTGTGCTAGGGGGGAGAAATAGGATGTAATTTCCTCTTCTCACAGTTGGGAGTCTTGTTTTTCATGTGGATTCAACCAAACATATTGTACATATTAAATGAGGACATAATTATTACACATGTTTAATTTACATTCAAATGCTTCTTTGATTTATCTCCTATAGCTTAATGTATTATGCTAGATATATAATTTATGTTGAAGGCCCATGAGATAAATATGACTTCTATGTGACATTTGTATTGAATCATCTATTTGTTGTGTTATATGAACATAATTGGTACGCATATCTAATTTACATTACTTTAATATGTCATATTTCTTTAATTTATCTTTTATAGATGACCGGAGCATCACTTTTTAATCTATCCCTTTTGACTTCAGATATGTGGGCAATATTGATCTGCATATTTTTCTATCATAAAGCAGTGAGTAAAATTGTATTCCATTTGTGTCAATGTTAAGGTTAAGCACATGGATTAAAGTTTTATATATTAGATGAGTAGGCTATGTATTACATATGGTCTTGAATGAGCTTTTCGACTCTTTAGATATATATCTAAAGAGTCCAAATGCTCATTCAAGACCATATGTAATCCTCATCTAACATAGCCAGGGATTTCCAATACTATATTTGAGTTAGCTAACTCCATTTCAAGATATTATGGTTATCCAAGAGGGGATATAAAAAATGAAAAGAAGGATTTTGTTGTAGGTTATCCAAGTCGGACATAGAACCAGTGGAGAAACCTAAGGAAAACCTATGCTTCCAGGTCAAACCTTTGTAGAGGTTCCAGTACCTGAGAATAAAATCCAGTTTGGGGCTGTTAAATTATAACTGTATTGGTAATTGTGCTAGGGGGAGAAATAGGATGTAATTTCCTCTTCTCACGGTTGGGAGTCTTGTTTTTCATGTGGATTCAACCAAACATATTGTACATATTAAATGAGGACATAATTATTACACATTTTTAATTTACATTCAAATGCTTCTTTGATTTATCTCCTATAGCTTAATGTATTATGCTAGGAATATAATTTAAATTGAAGGCCCATGAGATAAATATGACTTCTATGTGACATTTGTATTGAATCATCTATTTGTTGTGTTATATGAACATAATTGGTATGCATATCTAATTTACATTACTTTAATATGTCATGCTTCTTTAATTTATCTTTTATAGATGATCGGAGCATCCCTTTTTAATCTAGATCCCTTTTGACTTAGGATATGTGGGCAAATGGGCATATTCATCTCACATATTTTTCTATCATAAAGCAAAGGAGGTAAAATTGTATTCCATTTAAAGTCAATGTTAAGGTTAAGCAACATGGATTGCCAAAGTTTTATACATGAGATGAGGATATTATGTGTTGAGCATATGGTCTTGAATGAGCTTGAACCTTAGATATATATCTAAAGAGTCCAAATGCTCATTCAAGACCATATGTAATCCTTAACAGCTTAGCTGTGGATTTGCAATACTATACTTGAGTTGGCTAGCTCCATTTCAAGATATTATGGTTATCCAAGAGGATATAAAAAACAAAAAGAAGGATGTTGTCATAATATCCAAGTGTCACACAAGAACTGTGCTGGAGATGTATCAAGGAAAACCTACAGCCGAGGTCGAACTCTCAGAGTGTTTCGTTGCCCCAGGAGTAAATCCGTGTACTTAACATCGTTAAATTCTAAATCAGCATCGGTGATTAAAGCAGGGGGGAGAAATAGGATGTAATTTCCTCTTCTCATGGTTGGGAGTCTTGTGTTTCATGTGGATTCAACCAAACATATTGTACATATTAAATGAGGACATAATTATTACACATTTTTAATTTACATTCAAACGATTATTTGATTTATCTCCTATAGCTTAATGTATTATGCTAGATATATAATTTAAGTTGAAGGCCCATGAGATAAATATGACTTCTATGTGAAATTTGTATTGAATCATCTATTTGTTGTGTTATATGAACATAATTGGTACGCATATCTAATTTACATTACTTTAACATGTCATGCTTCTTTAATTTCTCTTTTATAAATGACCAGAGCATCCCTTTTTAATCTATCCCTTTTGACTTCGGATATGTGGGCAATATTCATCTGCATATTTTTCTATCACAAAGCAGTGAGTAAAATTGTATTCCATTTGTGTCAAAGTTAAGGTTAAACAAATGGATTAAAGTTTTATATATTAGATGAGGAGGCTATGTATTACATATGGTCTTGAATGAGCTTTTGGACTCTTTAGATATATATCTAAAGAGTCCAAATGCTCATTCAAGACCATATGTAATCCTCACCTAACTTAGCCGGGGATTTGAAATACTATATTTGAGTTGGCTAGCTCCATTTAAAGATATTATGGTTATCCAAGAGGGGATATAAAAAATGAAAAGAAGGATGTTTTGTAAGTTATCTAAGTCGTACATAGAACCAGTGGAGAAACCTAAGGAAATCCTATGTTTCCAGGTTGAACCTTTCCTGAGGTTCCACCGAGAGTAAAACCAGCGAGTCGTTAAAATTTAACCGTACTGCATCAGGATAGGGAGAACAGACGTAATTTCTTCTCACTAGTTGGGAGTCTTGTTTTTCATGTGGATTCAACCAAACATATTGTGTTATGCATATATACAATGAGGACACAATTATTAATATTTACCCCATATCTAAATGCTTTTGATTTATTCTCCTTGTATAGCTTTTAGCTTAATGTATTATGCTAGATATATAATTTAAGTTAAAGGCCCATGAGATAAATATGACTTATATGTGACATTTGTATTTAATCATCTATTTTTTGTGTTATATGAACATAATTGGTATGCATATCTAATTTACATTACTTTTATATGTCATGCTTCTTTAATTTATCTAAAACACAAGACCCCCCTATGTGTATTAAAATACTAAATATTTTCTTGAACCTAATGCCCCTGCATCAGACTCCCAAGGTTAAAAATAATCATGATCTCCTAATCATGTGCTTTTTTTCCTTCTCTTCCTGGATCCCACACTTTGTTTTGCCGCTGTCCATAAGCTTCATTATTCTTTTGCTGTTCTTCTCTAGGTTTCCATATTTTATGTTGCCTTGCTCCACTAGCTGCACTTTCACAGTCTGTCTCTGTCTTTCTCTTGTTGTTGCTGCTTATTTGCTTACTTGTTGTTGTCTTCTTCTGAGACAATTTCACCATTAGCTTTCTTATCAATTCAATTTCTCTGTCTAATATATCTTCTAATTGATGAGTACTCCTTCCTTTTGATTGCTGAACTCTTACTCCTGCTCCTGCTTGTTGAGCTCTTACTTCTGCTCCTGCTTCTGCTCTTGATTGTTGAGTTCTTACTGCCACCCTATCATCCTTACCCTCTTGTTTTCTGCAACTAAAAACTTCTTCCTGATTGTCACTTATTAAAATTTATTTGTTTCATGACTTCAACAATTCCTTGGACTGGTATTTAAATTGCTAGTCACTATCATCTTCTTCTCTTTGTTTTAATTATTTCTCCTGGACCAAACATTCTTTAGTCCTTTCATTAGTACCTGCAATCATAAAACAAACATCAAAATTATAAAATCTTTGTGTCTCCTCTCCCTCTGGCAACATTTCAATTTGCTGCTCTGACATCAGCACAACAATATGCTGGTTCCAATTCTTCAAATAATTTTCGAGATTGTTAGCTAGTCTCTCTTCCACATCATCCCGTTCAAGGATTTTTCTTTGCTCTGGTTCATAAAAAAGAAAATTTTCATTCCCATTCAGTTCTAAATTTAGAATCTGAACACTTATTATTTATGTTTCTAGCCTCTGCTCTAGAATACTTAACTCATGCCACAAATCTGTCATTTCATCTGAGAAAACATTTATACAATCTTTACTATATTCCTCTTTAGCACAAGTCAAGTTTCCTGGTGACACCATCTCTTCATGTTTCATCAGAATAGAATTCTGATCTTCCATCTCTGCAATAGGTTTAATTATCTGTCCATCACTCTTCATTTGGCCATTTATTAAAATAAATTTGTCATTATCATTAACAAATTTCTCATCATCAAACATAACTGTCATATCTCCATTGAAACAATTCTTTTTACAAAACAAGGAATTTATGAACTCCTTTTGTTGCAGTAATTAAATTTGATCTTCCTCTGAAAGATAGTCATCATCATACTTTACTTAGCAAATTTTAGCTTCATCACGTGAATTGTCTTCTTCAATACCCGAATTCACACACAACTTGTCAGTTTTAAAACCATAAGACCTTACGGCCTCATCTGATGACTTAATCACCAAATCCTCTTGTTGTTCCAAGCCTTCTATACAATTCAGAAATTCTTCAATGGTCTTCTCTTCAGTCTCCTTAATCTTTTCAATTGATTTCTCAATTTCCAGATTTTGGCCATCTTCATAAGTTAAATTTCCTCTACTTCCAATATATTGAGAAGTAAAAATTTTCCCCAACTGTGTATGGACATTTTCAAAAGATTTGGCTGTCCCATATTCTTCCTTTGTGAGAATATCATCAGTTTATGCTTCTCCACATGTCATTCCTGCAAACATACAAAAATTATCAGATGTAAAGTCATTTGACCTCTTGGTCACACTTGAATTTTTATCCTTCAAGTCTTTCTCCAAACACTCTTTCATTCTGAGTAATTTCTCCTTCAACCGAGTGTTTGTCATTTGCTATTTCTTCATCTGTAGCCCATGCCACTTTATCTTCCTTCTTACAAGAAAACCCCATCTCTGGTCATCCTCTATCATCATTTTTAATTTGTTAAACTGCTCTCTGATCTAAACTAACTCTCTCTCATACTCTTCCTTCCTTAACTATCTCTGTATGCCATTTTCCTTGGCATCTTCTTTCTTCACCTTCATTTCTGTTGTGGTCTCTCTGAGAACCTCTACCAACTCTTCTATGACTATCAGTAGTCATTTTCTCTCTCATCAGTTCTCACTCATTCATCATGGCTGCACTAAAACCTCTGCAATAACAAGTCCTCCTTGTTACAACTTACCTCACCAATCCTATCTCTGGACTTGGTCTTTTGGAAAGTACTGGTCCTCTGTTCTCTGGAACCTCTTGAGCATTCTTCTCTTCTACTTTAGGCTTCAACTCATATGCACCCTTTCAAGAACACAACTATTCCTTTTATCCAACCTCTGTTGGAATTCCCCCAGGTTCTGCCACAGTCTTATTTCTCTTTAGAAACCTTCACTGGCTTCCTTTATCATTGATTTTTAAAGCTATTATCTTCTTGCTGAGATGCTCCTCAATTTCTTTCATTCTGTTTTCTGCAAACAAAAACTCCAAACAAAATCAAAATACCTCACCTTCAAGGTTTGTTTCAACACCCACTTGTAATTGCTTGTACAAATTCTCCAATACTTTGCTATACTGCATGATGTCCTATCAGATTCAAATCTGATCTCTTTTCCTGTTTTTCCATCACCATCATACTTGTGTTCACATCTTTCAAAACAAATCATGATAGATTTTCAAATCGCATTTGCTTTTAAACATCAGATTCTACAAATCTGAATTTCCCCATTGTCATACCTTCATTGCATATTTGCAATTAATGTTAAACAGATTTAAAATTCCAAGCTTTCCTCATTGCTTTCAGCACACATGCATTCCAAAAAAAAAATGTAATTTTCAGAAGAACCTTTCCTGATTTGATACCACCTGATAGCAGCCTGAGGACTACAAACCCACATTATTACCGTCAATTGCATATAAAAATTTCATCTCAAATCGATGCCCAAATAAATATCAAATTGGGAAATTTTTAAAAATATAATGCGGAAGTTTCTCTACAAATTTAAACAATGGTTATAAAACCATAGTCAAACTCATCTTATGAATATTCGAATTAAATATTTGAATTTCAATTAAAACCAAATTCCAACCTTTGGCCTCAACTTATGGAAATTGGAATGCATGGATCCACCCGTGGCTTTATTATCTCAATCCATTAAAAAGCTCGACTTGGTTAAACCATAGTCAATACATATAAATGTTAACCAATCCATGTCAAAAAACATTATATGAAGCCTTCGACTTTAGATTTAAACCTCAAGCGCTAACATATATAATGTTCGGCCCATACATAACATTCATGCTTTGGTTTTGAACAAATCAACGTATATAAATGTTCTCGGGTCCCACAGTGTTTCTTACCTTCCACCGTTCATCTAATCCGATGCTTGTTAATGCATCACTCTGTAGCTCAACATTTATTATCATCGATCCATACCTTCATAAATTATGTGCAACTTTCCACACATCCACTGTTGGATCTCCAACACCCAAAATCGAACGACTATCACCCACATTCGACCCTGGTGACTTATCGCTCCAAATTCACGCGAAAGAACCAGTTTTTAAAATCTACTTTTCTACGTGTCAACATTTGAGGTTTATCTCGTTTGAAAAGGAGAATACTACTTACCAATTGAAACTCATGCGAATACCATTCATTGTCTCCAAAAACCACTTCACGGTTCATCGCATAGTTCTGTTACTCTTTTAGAACCTCCTTCGACTCATGGTTCCATAGAACTCGATTCCAATTCAAAATCTATGCTTTTAGTTTCATTAACTCAAGTTCCATTATACTTCCCCCTCACGGTTTTAACACAATCGTGTTGATGCATTCACTGGTATCATTCTCTTCTTTTCTATTGGCTAACTTCAAGGTTCCGCCATACTTATATACGACTGAGAACTCGGCTTCCAATCATGGTTTCAATCGTTTTGTGTTCACGATTCCATGATACCTTAAATTACGGTTCCTTTGAACCCATCTTTTGCTCGTATTCCACTACGTTATTTCTAATGCTGGTTCTTACAGAATGCAATTCCGTGACTTCTTGCATGGCCTTTGACCACCGATATGTAGAGAGTGGATTCTATTCCACTCGGGTATTTGCTTAAAACAAAAGCCCTTCCACTATGCCTTTGATCTCCACTTTCATTAGTCAAATTTCTAAACACGGCCAGGTCTTCAACAAAGCCTCAACATTCCCAACATTCTCGAGTTGAGGATCATTCTTTTTAATGGACAACCTTCGATCCATTATGTGATTGATGGTAATTCGTTGTTCTTGATTCAAACTGAGTTTGAATATCCATTAGCTTGCAATCGAATACTCTGTGTATTTCAATTCCTCAATTTCCTATATATAAACATGATATTAAAATCCTTTGTTCTATATACAAACCACAATTCTATTCATCAAAATATACAATCTTGTAACCATGCATCTATATTCATATAATTCAGAAATAAACCCTCTGTATTAAAACAATATTTACATGGAAAAATTCCTTTCAGGCCTGATATTCAACCAGTGGCCTTCTTCCTCTAATTTCCCGAAGGCTTACAAACAAAACCCTATTTGTCAAATCCCTACTTTAACTCTATTGTTTCTTTCCTTGAGGCTTTTTATTTTTATACAAAATAATCTGAACTAATTTAGCTTCAGATCATCATTAATTTCCCTAAATTCCTCAAGTCCTAAAATCTCTCTAATATCCCTAAGGATCCTCTTTAATCCCAAAAATCATGAAACTGATTCTACTTTAGGAATTACAATCAAATATTTTATCTCAACTATCCTACTCCCTCATGTTCTCCAATCATTTGGGAACATTTAAAATTTCTCTCAATATTTAATTAATTCCTAAATGTCACTCAAAACATTAATAATTACATAAAAAATTCAATATTATTTTAAAACACAAGACCCCCCTATGTCTATTAAAATACAAAATATTTTCTTGAACCTAATGCCCTTGCATCACTCCTCTTGTAGGCTTCTTGGTAGAATTATTATACAAACATTTTGTTGCATAGTGCTTGAACTCATGGCAGTGGAAGCACTTGATCTTGCTCAATTATTTCTTCTTGCGATTATTTTGGCTAGATTCAAGATTGCTCTAGTTCTTCTTCCCTTTTCCTTTCTTCCCCTTTCCAACCAAGGAAAAATTTTCTTCATCCTGTGCTCTAGATGAAGTTCCATCCTAATTATTTATGTTGAACTCTTCTTGACCAAATTAGAGCACAACCTTTCCCAATTTGGTAATATTACCTTCCATTCACATAGTCCAGGTATTTGTTACAGGATTTTGGATGGTCTAGAAGAGCTAGGCACACCAGGTCATATTCAACAATAGTCACCCCAACCCCTCCCAGATCATCCATAGCTTGTGTAAATCTGGTGAGATACTACATAATAGTATCATTTTTCTGTATCTTAATGTTTTGAATTTTTTATTTGAGGGCCAATTTTCTATGGTCACTACTATTTTTGAATAGCTCAATCAGTGTCTTCCACATAGAAAATGGTGTATCTTTTCCATGCATATTTGAGACCACATGGTCTCTAACATCTTCCAGAAGAATTATCCTAGTATTTACAACATCCTTCTTCCATTGGGCTAATTTCCACACATCAAACTGTGGAGGTTTTGAAATTTAAATTTTAACATATTCTAAAACACCATTGTCATTGAGAATTTATTCCATTTGATATGTTCAAGATATGAAATTAGAGCTACCATATAGGGCATACTCCAATCTCAGTCTGTTAAAATAAATTCTTCTGATCCTAAAGAAAAAATTATTGCAAGAAGTCTACAAATTCAAAATTCTTTAGAGACAAGTTCAAAATACTAGTTCTAATGTTAATTCAATTTTCTGATACCATGTAGAAATTTGATCGAATTTAAACTTCCCAAGACATTTAATCTAAAATCAAGAGACACAACTCTTCTCTAGTTTTCTGCGGAATGAAATTCACACTTTATAACAACATGTATAGACATGAAATAAGAAAAACCAAAAATACACAATGATTTATTGGGGAAATCATCTAGGAAAAACCCCTCAAGCCTCTTTGCATTGATTATATGAATATAGAATATATTACAATTGCTAGCTCCATCTCTGAGCTCAACCTGCAAAAGAATAATTGTTCTCTTTTATCAATGAACAAGATCTTGATCCAAGTGGATATTGGTGGTGACCTACCTATTCCACCTAGACCTACAATCAATTTCATCAATTTTCTTGTTTAATATAGCAGTATTTACTATTTTTTATCACCTTTTTAGGTCCTGAACTTCCGGAGTAGTTTTGACCACCTAAATGATGTTTTTTGATGTCTGCAAAATGCTTGTAGGCGTGAGTAGAGGACTGTGGAAAATAATGTAGTACTCAAATATATCTTTTTGATGAGGTATCATACACGCCAAACATAGATAATATGACCTATTGATGACCCCATCGGAGCCCACAAACTCTTGGTGTTCCGTCTCATGGGGTTAGCGTTTGGATGTTTAGTTTTTTCCCTTATTGTCCAATAATAAAAATACCTTTGAGACTCATTATAACAAAGTTTAGAGGCATGTATCTTTCACATATCTTCTTAGAGATAATCTATCATCGCCTAAGCTAGTTTATTTCCATTCTGTATGTAAGCATATTTCATTTATTTGATATTAATGAAATGAAGTGTTATTTCTACCGCATCTTTATATTTACAGTTATATCTATATTATTTTGTGCTCTTGTTTAAGTTTGAATCAATGGTATCATAGTGGTCTGCTCTTTCTCTATTTTTCTTTTCATGTCCCCAATGAGGTCACGGTATAAGGAGTTAGGGCTTGAACTAGTTGAACCTTTGTAAGAACAACCTTGAAAACCCTGATGACCTCCCATGGTAGAAGAAAAGAAATACAAGGGAGATAATTTCTAAATATTTCTCGAATAAGCCCTCTAGTGACAATGGAACGTGATGATGGACAATGTTTCCTAGATCCTTCAACGACTAGCCACATGCGACACATATTCTTCCACCACCCACTTTGGAAGTGCCACTCCCTTTAAGGTACAATTTAACTTTGACATCATCATATTTTAAGGTAATATAGATGCAGATGTTGTAGATAAATGGTTATATATTGTAGAAGCATATCTTTCGATTCATGATTTTTCCAATCGAGAGAAGATTACTTTTGCACTCCTTAAAGCTACCCCCACGACAAGGACTGGCAGGAAACCTATTGTGAGAAGAAGGACGAGAGTGCATCCTCACTATTTTCAGTTGAAACCACTTGGAATTATTTCTGGGATGCCTTCAAGGAGAAGTATTATCATATTTGGATCTATGGGGATAAATACATAAAGTGGACCACGTTACGGCAGGGAAGGGACCAAGATGTGCCAGAGTTCACAACTTTTTTCAGACCCTTCGCACAAAGTTGAGTATCAAGGATTATGAGTGGAATTTTGTACTCAAGTACCACGACTATATACACAAGCACATCCAGGATGATATGGATTTCCTGGAAATCTCCTCACTTCTTTATTCTTATTGATGCAATGTTAAGGTCGTGTAGAAATTTAAACAGAATAAGTGAGACTTTGGATCTACGAATATGAATCAAGGAAAATATGCCCCCAAATCGTATAACAAAGGATATAGCCAAGGCGGGGTGACACAGGAAAACCCTCTAAAGCTGCAATAAAATAGCAACACCACAAAGACAAGAAAGACATGGGAAAATGGTGTGAGTTCCATAAGAGCCCCACTCCAAACAAAAGTGAGTGTCGGGCCAAGCAGACACTGGTGGTTGAGCTGAAGGCTTCCTAATCAGATGCACATTATGCCTCGAAGTTAGAAATTGACAAGGGGAATAAGAAGGGGAAGAATATTATTGACGCATAGCCTAGTGCCACCTTTTCCACCCCCAAGATCCAAAAGAGTGAGCCCACATATCCAGAGGAGGGGGGGCACCTCTTCCCCTCAAATATGTGGGTGAAGGTTTCTCTGTTGCATTTCATTGTAAAAAATGAGAGCCAAAATAGCTTCATTTAAGTAGAGGTCATGAAGAGGCTAGGAATACCGACCAAACACACCCACAACCATACACAATTGGGTTGATTCGCCAAGGACGATTTCTTCACATAAGCCAACATTGTCTCCTTCCCTAGAACATTAACCCTTCAAAATGAGGTACTGTGTGATGTTTCTCCTCTTTAATTTTGTGATGTATTATTAGGCCAACCATACTTGTGGAAGAAATATGTTGTGTATGAGTCTAGGCCTCACACTGTTATTATTACTTTGGGAAATAAGTTGTACAAGATATCAGAGGTAGCATCACCTACCACCATCTCTTTGATCACTGCGAAGAAATGCAGTCAGATAATTTCCTAGCTTGGGATTTTTTTCCTTATGATTCACAATCGGTAAAAGAATAATATTATGGCCACAACCTCCAGACAAAGCTCCTCTGCATGACACCAATAGATGGACAAGGTCATGGATGAGTATAGGGACATCACCTCACCCATAGGGGTACCTCTACACTATTAGGTCAAGCAGTCCATTAATATCACCCCTACTGTGCCACTGCCCAATGGATAGATATATCAATGGTCTGTCCTAGAGAATAATGAAATCAAGAGGCATATTCAGGAGCTATTAAAAAAAGGGGACACCAGGCCAAGTTCATCACCTTGTGGGAGCCTGATATTGTTGGTAGAAAAGATGGAAAATACCTAGAGAATATGTAGTGACTATCAAGTGCTAAACAAGATAATTATTTGGCATAAGTATCCAATCCCATAGATTGATGACCTTCTGGACCAGCTCAAGGGGGCCAAATATTTCAACAAGACTTACTTAAAGTCTGATTATTACTAAGTACCAATCCAACCCTCCGATGTGTGTAAAACTGCCTCCAAATCCAAGGAGGGGATTTTTGAATGGATGGTCATTCCTTTCGTGTTGACGAATTCCCCCGCAACCTTCATGAGGATGATGGAAGATATATCGTGACCCTTCACTAAATCAGTCATCGTGGTGTATTTAGATGAAATCCTGATCTTCATCCATAATTGGGAATAACAACTCCACCATATTCGATAGGTCCTCCAAACCATGCAACAACACAAGTTGTGTGCCAACTTGGAGAAATGAACTTTTGGTATGAACCAGGTTCAATATCCGGGGTACATCATTGATGAGAAGGGTGTGCATGTAAACTCAACCAATATATGAGACATTCGGGATTGTCTAGCAGCAACCACTCTAAAGAGTTCTGCTTCTTTCTGGGTCTTATCAATTTCTACCCAGGTTCATGTTGGGGTGTCTCATATCACTTGGTATTTAATTTAGTAACCAAGGGCATAGTGAAATAAAGGTTATTTTGGTCCAAATCCCAACATAATGCATTTTTTGAGTTGAAACATCGCCTCTCCTCTGCACCAATGCTCACATTACCAGACCTACATCAACCATTTGAGATTGATACATATGCCTAAAAATATGCTAGTGGTGTAGTTATTACTCAATAGGGGAATTCGATGGCATATCACAATGCGAAAATTTCATACACCATATGAAAGTATCCCACCTATGACAAAGATATGTGTTTCATTGTGAAGGCCCACCAACAATGGAAGCATTACATTATGGGGAAGGAAAAAATAATCTGCACATAACACCGACCCCTATAGTTCATAGGGACACAAGGGAAGTTGCATAAAAATCTCCATAAAAATGGACCACATACCTACAACAGTTCCATTTGAACATTAAGTATAAGAAGGGTATTACCAAAAATGTTGTAGGCTACCTCAATCGACCACCGGTCATGGAGCTAAACACTGTGCTCAACTCTTGTAGGCACTAGACTTTGGGGTGGCCACATCTTTACATGAGTAATCCAAAATTCGGTAACACATACTGGATGCTCCTGGAAGGAAAATAATTTTTCACCTCCAGGATGTACTGTTGTGCCACCTGGTACATATCTATGTTCCTTCAAGTTAGCATTCAAAAATTATTTGGGAGGCACATTACAGTGAGGTTACTGGACATTTCAGCGTAGAGAAAATAGTTGCAGTGCTACAAAAGTATTTTTATTGGCCAAACCTTTGATAGAATGTTGGGAAGTACATAAGATCCTGCATTGCCTATGCCATTGCAAAACCAACCTTAAAAAATAAAGGGCTATATACTCATTTGCCTACTCCTAGTTTACCTTGGGAATCCATCTCCATGGCTTACATTTTGAGCCTTCCTTCTACTATACATGGCAATGTTTGTGTTTTCATGGTCGTTGATAGATTCTCTAAGACGACCATTATATTGGCCTCCAAGAAGATTATCACAACAAAATCCACTTCTAAGCCCTTCTTTGAACGAGTGTGGGTACACTTTGGGATCCCATAGTCCATTATCTAAGACTGGGACAACAGGTTCCTATGTAAATTTTGGTCAAGTCTCTAGTTGATGCTGAATACCAAGCTCACTAAAGCCACGAATTTCCACCGCCAAATTGATGGCCAAATAAAGGTCGTCAATAGGATGATCGTACACATTAAATGCATGTACAACTTGAAGCATCCTCACACATGGGATGAAAGCCTCCCCTATCTCCAACACATCTACAACATATCTCTAAATAAATTAATTTACCACAACCCCTTTCAGGTTGGGTTGGAATTCCAACCACTATGTCCCATTGGTGTGGTCGTTCCATTTGAAACTACTCAGGAAGATTCAGCTCATGTCGATTTTGAAGCTTACAGTGCTAAAAAATTCATTGAGTGCACTAAGAACATATTTCAATAGGTCCATGACAGAATTGATAGAGCCAATGTTGAGTATAAGCAGCGACATGATCAACATCGGGTGCGATACAAATTCCAGGTGGGAAACAAAGCTTGGCTACATTTGTAAAAGGAGCGCTTAGCTCGACCCCACTAAAAGATTCATCAGCTCTGATATGGGCCATACACCATCACCAAGGATGTAGGGGAAAATGCCTTCGAGCCGAAAATTATACTGTTCCTTGGCCTACACCCAATGTTCAATGTGGACCGCCTTCGACCATACTTTCCATCATTACTAGACACATCCAACATTGTAGAACAACTCAAACCAAAAAATTTAAGCCCAGACTACATGGAACAGGCCACAAATGATTGAATCATGGATAATAAGATCAATAAAACTCACCAACCAAGGATCCAACTATATCGAGTTGTCAAATCAGGCCAAATCCTTCACTAGGGCAAGTGGTTCACGAAGGACCAAGTTCAACAAAAAATTTGTTACCTCATGGAGGCTTTGCATGCAATGGAGAATATTTATTCATGAGGAGGGAGGAATGATCCATGTGGATATTGGTGGCCACTCGCTTATTCCACCTAGACCTCTAGTTGGTTTCATCGATTTTATTATTTATAGCAAAATTTACTATTTTTAGTAGTTTTAGGGGTCATGAAATTTTGGAGTAGTTTTGACCCCCTAAACGACATTTTTTTACGTCTACAATAGGCCCATAATAATAGGCAACAACCTATATAAAATAATGTAGTAATCAAAGATATATTTCCGACGATGTATCATACGCACCAAACAGAGATAATATGACCAAGTTGCGACCTCTGGAAGTTGGTTGCCCAACTAACCCCATTGGGGATCACAAACACTTATCGTTCCATATCTTGTGTTTAGGGTTTGTTTGTTTATTTTTTCCCTTGTTTTTCAATATTAAAAAGGCGATTGAACCTCATTATAACATAGTTAAGAGGCATTTAGCTGCCACATCTCTTCTAAGAAATAAGCTACCATTGCTCGGGCTACTTTATTTCCATTCTATATGTAAGCATATTTCAATTATTTGATTTTAATGAAATGAAGTGATATTTCTACTACATCTATATTTTTATGGTTATATATTTATTCTATTGCATTCCTTTTTAATTTCATATCAACTCTTTCCAACACTTATCTGATTATTTTCTCACCAAGGCCCCCATTTCCTTCTGCAAATCCCGAGGAAATTAGCCCCTATTCTTTAGTAATTTCCTCCAAATTGATTGCACAATTCCCAAGGATTGATCACTAATTTCATACAACACATGTACTCTAAATACTAGTCTACAAATGATGTTACACCACCTTGTCATCTCCACTTCAGCTGAGGAACTCAAATTCTCTGCATGCACTAACTATTTTGGGTTGATTTATTAGTTAACTTATAGATCTCTCAGTTAAACTGTTGTCCCATTGCATAAATCACCTTCAATGGAATCTAACAATAGTTAGAGGTGAGTTAACTTAATACAACTGAAAATAACTAAACTATATTACTAAAATTTAGCAATCACACATGCATAACTGAAATCTAAATCCTCTTACTCGAATTTACTTAGCTAACTAAGTGACAAGAGCCATGTCACACTAGTTAATTACCTCCAAGTTGTCCTGCTAATTTGGAAATTCAATTTACTCAATTTGACTAAGGCTAAAGTCAAATTCAATCTTTCTTGCTACAAGTTTTCAACACTATTTCAATTGGAAACATGGAAAAAATTTCTAACCCCTAATGATTTAACATTGTTTATAAATGGATTGAAATGAATCTTCGAGTAAATATGTAATGGAAAAGTACATTACAAATAAGGGTGTGTTTTATAGACCTAATTGCATAAATAATATGTGTAAGCTAAGGTAGTTGGTGGGGGGTGTTAGGCATATGCCTAGAAAAGGGTGTCCCACTCAACGGGTTATGCTTGGCCCTTTCTTAACCCTAAATAGAGCCAAGGTTACCCCCCTTGAATCCAATAATGTTAAAATATTGACATTGTGGCTCGTAAATAACTCATCCCATAATTCACATAGAAAATAAAATGGAACGTAGTTGTTATTACAAAAAGATTTATGAGGTATCATAAAATTCCTAAACATCCAATTTTCTTTGAATTTATGGAATGTGCACCAATCCACCCAAAGGTATTTATTTGTCAGTTCAATGGGTTGATTGGTTCTAGGGTTAATAAATAGTTGGCCAATCATCTCTTTGGTTATTTGAAAGTATTTTACCTCTTCCTTTCTGTTGAAGCCTAGAAAATCTCTGCTTCAAACATCGGGGAAAACCACCCAGTCGAGACCTTAAGACAGCTCCTTTTCCGTTTGGTATGGTGGCTCCGACTGGATTTAAAGGACCAGTTTACTTATAACTAAATGGATTGGTTTGGATGGGTGGAAATGGGACTAAATTAACTGAAATAAAACTATCTAATTTAAACTAAATACTGGTAAAGAAATTCTAACACTAACCCGGGTAATTATATGTGAATATAACTTAAGATTGTTCCAATTTAACAATAACCATGAAAATGTATTATTATTTAAATTGAAATGTGTAGAAACAAATAAAGATAACTCTGTTTAAGAAATTAAACAGAGTTGTATTAACATATTGCATTCATCATTGTATACCATCTATATATACTTATGAAAGATAACGTTTCAATTATACTCAGAAATGATATATAAAAGGAAGCGTTGTGAAAAAAAATATATATAAATGATAGCAATTTTAAAGCGAATATCATAAGACAAAAGAAATCAACAGTGAAAGGATAGAAATACCTCATTCATCTTGAAGACTTTCAAATGCAATGTGATACTCTAATCCAGTAACTCTGATGCAAAATCAAATTCCAAGGTACAGAAATGCAACACTTCAAAGATAATTCCGCATAAAAATCACCAGATGTGATCCTTTTAAAAATATATAAGACAATGGAGTACAGAAATGCAATCTCCAAGTCAAAAAATATTAAGATCCAGGACCCTTCTCTAAATGCATGAGAAGGGTTTAAATACTACTTAGCTAAATATAAAAATAGTCTTATTACAAAAATTAAGGATTTGGTTCAATGACCGTCCTTTTCCTAGGCTAAAATACAGTAAAATTAAAAATAAATCTAACTATCTATGAACTTGTTCTTTAAACTTGCAGGCATCTAGCATAGTTTTGAGAAGATGCGGTTGACCGACTTCAGAATTCAATTGTCCTGAAAAGACGGAGTCGACAAGTGTAGGAGAAATCTTCTCTGTAGCATTGATGATACAATTAAGCGCACTGTGCTGACTGTGTGGCTTCACCAAGTACATCCAGTATGAGTCCCAATTCAATCTCATCAGCCCTTGGATAGATTTTTCTCTTTCTTCTGCCTTTTGCCTCCATTCTGTTTGCAGTTGACTTGCCTGTGGGAGATATCCTGGAATAGTTTCAGGAATCAAATTAGCTTTGTGTAAATTGTCATTTACACAATCAGTAAGAATTTTTGCCACTATAGCCACCTCCTCTGCTACCTTTTCTGCCCTTCTGATTTGTGCATTCCATTTTTTAAACAGTATTTCTTTATGGTTTTCATTAACAATGGGTGCACCAGCTTTTCTGCCTTCTTCTGTCTTTTTCCATGCCAGATAATCATTGATCTTTTCATTAATCAAATCATAATCATTTCGTAAATCTATGACATGATTTGTGATTTTATCGCTCTCTTGGCACAAAGAATTCCATTGCAATATTTTTTGGCAGAAAACTTCCTCTTGTTGCAGTAGTTGATTGTTCAAAGGGATAGTTTCTGAAATGAATTCTGGAAGCTTAGGATCATATTTACGCTGATCTCGGATAATCTGTATTTGTTTTTCTTTATCAGCCAAGATTTTTTGATGTCCTATTTGCATTTCTTGAAGTTGTTGTTGTAACTCTTCAAGTTTCAAATGTGCTTCCTTATCAGCCTGTACCTGTTGCAATTGCTATTGTAGAACTTTTACCTGTTCTTCTTTTTCATTCAACAAAAGTTGTATCTCAAATGCTTTGTCAATTGTTCTAGAGGCATAATCTCCTGTCATTTGAGATAACTTAGTGAGATTATGAGTAGGTTCTGTGGCAGGATCTTTCCACAAAACATCTACTTGTTCTAGTTCAGTAGCAATTGCACTTTCTAATTTTCTCTTTTTCCTCTATATTTTCACTACTGCTTTGTATTTTGGGTTGTAGAATACATCTAGAGGAGGAATGTCCTCCACATTAAGCACAATTTCGGAGGATGGTGTGATTGGTATGTGCTCTGTTACTGTGACTGTGCTGCTTGTTCCTGTGTTCAAAACTTTGGTTGTCTGGACAGGGGTCTGTACATTCTGTCCTTCTACATTAATCAATTGGTTGAAGGTTTCCCATTCTTTGTCTAATTCAATAATTACTGGCTGTTGCTGCACATTGGTTGGAGGAGGATTTATCTATTGAGAAGTCAAAATTTTCTGTTGAGCAAGTTCTTTTGATTGTGCAGAATCCTTAATGGATTCTTCCATTTTATCTTCCTTTTCATTGGACTTATTGGAATGTTCAGAATCTCTGTCAGATTTTGATTTAGATTTATCTGTGCTTGAACTGCCGTTAAGACTAACACTAGGAGTTTGCTCCCTTGCGGGCTCTAAGCGTAGATTATCCAAAGGAATAGGAGTTAGTCTTCTTTCTCTGTAAAGTTTGAATTCCTAGAATTCCTCTGGAGATAACTGCGTTTGAGCTGAATTCAAAACTTCTTTAAATGAATTTCTTGCTTGGAAAATATCATCAAAAAGATCCTGTTCCCCGGAAAATTCCCTTACTCTGATTGTATTGGTAAAATTCTTAACAATATCATCTGGGTCGAATAACCTTCTTGAAAATTTGAACAACTGTAGACATGTAATGTTGCCTATCTCTTGGAATGCATGAACAATATCAAATAGTGAAAATGTTCCACATTTTACAGGAAATTGTGGCCAAATGCCTTTTTTCTTTTCTTTTAAATCTTTTGTTATACCTCCCTAGCCACAGGTCTGATAAGCAATTTCCCGAGCTACAAGTCTATCTGGAACATATAGGAGTAAAACATGGGGAGAAGCATAACTTCCAAAAACCCTAATATAAGTGAACAATTCTTCTCCAAACCATCTTGCGACAGGGAGAATATCAACCTCTGTTTCTGAGGATAACCTTGGGGCATCCTTATTATACAATGTTCTGTACAATGGCAACATTATTCCATGACAAATTTGGTAAAAATGGGGGATAAACTTAGACTCCCATAGTTCTTTATGGTACACATGAATGGGCAAAGGATCGTGGATAGTCCATTGCCAGCCCATCACAGGGAATTTAGAGATATAACAGATGGCGTCCATGACATAAGTAGATAAATAAAAAGGCGGATAAACCCGCTGAGAAACATTTCGTTTGGACCGGTAGTGAAAAATAGCAGTGGTCAAATTATCAGATAGGATTTTGGCCCAGTCTACAATTGTAGAATTAACGGCCGCATTCAACAATAGAAGTCATTCGGGTAAGATCATATTTATGTCAGGCTTTCCAAAAAGCCTGCATAACATGGCAGCAGTGAAACAATAAGGAGAGGTAAGTGAACCCATGTTGTACATACCTTGTTTGTTTTTCTTCAATGGTTCACTTCTTTTGGTTCATTCCTTTGTGCATTCTGCCAAATTTGCATGTTCTCTGGAAAATTCTTTCATAAATTGCTTGTTGTAAGTCGCCTGAGGTTCTGGCAACTTATACATTAATCTCAGATCTTCTGTGGTGAATGACCCGATTAACTCTTCAGAAGGAGTCCTAAATTGCCTGTCTGAAATATCGGTGCCGTCCAGCACCCATCTCACCATGTCTGTATATGGGAGAATCCTTGGCCTTGCCACTATTCTATGCAGAAATGAGCAAGCCAGTTCTCTAAGGGTTGCCTCAGACGTATTACTGGAACCTTCTGTAGCTACAACTTTCATCACCATAGGATTTTCTTCCTCTAACAGATTATACATTCCTTCCCAAGTGGATATACCGGCATCCTTATTACAAGCGGTGTCTACATACAGCGAAGCCATTTCTCTATTTTCAGAACTCGAGCTCTTCTCCTTCTTACCCATAGTGTTTCATGAAAGCTTTGTATAGACGTTTGCTCCTTCGTGCCTGTGTTTTACGAATAAATGAGAGTAATGACATAAGAAAGGTGATGAGACTGTTTTAAATGTGAAAGCAGATGAAATATAATATTTTAATCATGAAACGACTTTCAATCTAAACACAATCTCATTTACCATTAATAATCAATCCAATCATTTAATTTAATCATTAAAGCGCATAACAGATTTGATATATGGGAAGATTGCCTTTGGACAACGCGCCTACATAAATCTGCGACATTGCGATCTGCGATTTGCTGCGCAATATCGCAATATCACAATGTCGCAATATCGCAATATTGCAAAATGAAGTTGTCGCAGTTATGTAAAATAGCACAAAAGCGGAAATTGCGCAATAGCGCAAAAGCACACATCGCAAATCTCGCAAAAGCGCAAAATTGAAAATAGCACAAATGGTATTCATTAATCACTTCTTTTTTCTACGCTATGCGATCTGCGACCAATACGTTTATTGTATAAGCTTTTGGGATCGCATTATCGCAAAAGAGAAAAATCGCATTTTCAGTTTTATAAAAGATATATACCATTTTTCTATGGATGCGCTATTTTGTTTAAAGAGAAATTTTATCGTAATCTATCATAAACTTAAGTGTTTCTTAATGTTCTTTCTAGGGGATTTCTATAATTTTATGATAGAAAGTCTTATTTGAAAAGGCAAACAAATCCTAATTGATTTTTTTGGATTTTTTAACTAAGGGTCCCCATTTATTTAGTATTATTACTAATATTAAATAAAAAGGGGGGTTGTTGCTGGTCACAACACTTTCTTATACTAGTTGAGTAATATTATCTCATCCTAGAAATATATTCAAATATATCAAATATTTTGGAGTGGGTATGATTAATGGAAGCAACAATTGTATCAAGCAAAGTAGTAGAGGAAAGGTAAGATGAGTCTCTAATATTCTTCACCTTAGTTAATACCAATTAAATTTCTTGTTTCATCTAATTATTTGTTAATTTATGTCCAAATAGGTTGGATATTCACACCAATTAGATTTCTTATTTCATCTAAATATTTACTAATTTATGTTCAAATGAATTGAATCTAATTTTATAAAACTATTTAACAAGGTTCAATTCCCAAGAAACTTATCCTCAAGCCATAAACACCTTAAAATTCTGATCAAACTTATGATTAATCCCAAAAATATTATATTAAATAACCATACATAAACAAATAATACATCACTTCCATACACATAGATGCTGACGTGCCAACCCCTTCCTCTATATGCTCCTTCACAAGATATCATTCTTCACAAGATATCATAGGGACTTTTGATTCATATTGAGTAAGATGACAATTTAATTTGAGTGGGTGGACAACAAGAAACACCACTAATGGTTGTGCCTCGTCAATTCTCCACTTTCATGAGACACCCAATCCTTCCACATATTAGTTCCTATTTTTGACGCAACAACAAGACTTCACAATCAAATAATTATGCCACATTTATAAATGAGAGTATCTTTTTACCATTTCATTGGTTTTTAACACCAGTTCTGCAATATTAATAGCTAGCCTTGTATCACTTCATTCCGATACTCCTTGATATAACCAAAGATATTTTCGATCTTGTTAAATTTCCATTATAAAGAAATTTCCACAAAACAAAATGAATTTTTATTCATATGATTGAGAGTAAAATTAAATTGTTTGAAGTGTTAAAGAACAAATCCGAAAGGAGAGCAATTTTTCATGAATGAGTCATATAAATAGATTGCCTATGATCATAAAAATTGACTCTTGGGGAATTTGGGAGGCATTTTGTATGTTGACATGTAAGCTCTTTTGGAATATGTAATTCCTACTTGTCTTCAATTGTGGTTCTCTCCATGTATAGAGTCTGTTCCTATTTGTTAGGTTAGTTCATAGTTTGGTGTTGAGGTTGAGATATTCTCTAAACCAAATTATTGTGTGTCTAAGATAGTTTCTCTATCTTGAGACTGCACCTCATGTATATATGTAACTCTATTTGTTTGATTAATTAATATAGCTTGTATGCTCAGTTTCTAAGTTGGTATCAGAGCTCGTTTGGGCCTGGGCCTGACCTTGGCCCCTCTTGGGCTGAGGGAAATAAGAGCAAGGGAAATAAGAGAGTATAATTTTGTTGTTTTAGTTTTTCCATCCATGTGACGGAGCTTTGCAGAGTGTGGACGAGAAATAACAAGCGCAAGGAGCGATGATTCCACCTCTTCATGTTGTGGATCTGCCTATTGCAGTGATGGTCCCTGTTGGTTGAAGATGTTTTCTTGCTCGATTGATTCTGTCATCACTAAAGAATTTTGCTGCCTGAACGCTGGAATGCTGCTGCTTGAATGCTGATTCGTTAATTGACGCCAAGCTGTCAGGTATGATTCATTGCATAAGCCACCGCTACTAGCGTGAGAAGGAAGAGAAACTAGCTGGAATGATGCATCCGATTTTGGCCTGTTTATGAGGGTTATCCAGGAAATAATTTTTTTTGGTTTACTAGGAGTCTCTTCTATATTTAGCTAGGGGATCTTATCAATGGCAGTGAATATACTTCATCAGGTAACAGGGTTTGTGCCTAGTAGAGGTGCTTTTTTGTCTTCAAAATCAGAACTAGCCCTTTCTTTCTCTTTTTTCATCAGATCTAGAATCTCTAAAATTTCTTAAGTGGAAGGCCATTTTGAATCAAAATATAATCCTGGATTTGCATCAATGGCTTGCATCATGCTCCGTAAACATTCATTTGATGGTTCGACCTTGGGATCTTTGGCTTTGCTAGAATTTCTTCACTGAGGGTTTGCTTGATTTGGTTTAGGATTGGTTGGATGTGAAATCAAAGGAGTCGTTTTTTGCGTTTCAAAGAAGCAGTGAAGACGAAGGATTGAATGTGGATTGATTGTGTCACTTGTTGCTTGATTTATCATTTGTTTAGTGCTGGAGTGTTTTCATTATACAAGTTTGGGAGAAGAGGAGAAACGTGACTTGAATTTGTTGGGTTTGTGATTGTATTTTTTCGGTGAAGATTTATTGACTGGTAATTTGACATATGAAATGACACTCTAGTTTGTCAGAAAAATTTTTACTAACAAAACTTCGGGTGTAGGCCATTCAGGAGAAGACGAGGCAATTTGTCTTTGAACATCTTGGGCTGTTTGAATGCCTATGTGAGGCACATTTGTATAAAGGTGTGGATTAGGGGGAATAACTTGTCTAAGCCGCAACCAAGGGGGAGTTGCTACAGTGAAACGCCACAACTTGCATGAGCTTGTGAGGTCTATTTTTTCTCGTTTACTCGATTTTGATTCCGCTGCTGCATGTAAAAATGGTGTGGAAAGCTCTTCTATCATGTTTAATTCTCATGTTATGGCCGAGTGAAGGTAAGCCAGGGCATCTGCGCATCTCTTGCTGAAGAGGAAGCATGGCCTCAAGTATGCATCGAGAGATTTTGTCATCATTATGGATGCAGATCTTTCCCACCATCCAGAGTATTTGCCAAGTTTCATAAGAAAGCAGATAGAGGCAAGTGCTAATATTGTTACTAGAATACGCTATGTTAAAGGAGGAGGTGAAATATGGTTGGAACCTTATGCGTAAACTCACGAGCCGGGGGGGGGGGGGCAAATGTCCTTGCAAAAACTCTATTGTGGCCTGGTGTTTCTGATTTAACTAGATCGTTTCGACTTTATAAGAAATTTGTACTCGAAGACCTTATTAAGTCTTGTGTAAGTAAAGGATATGTCTTCAGATGGAGATGATTATTCGGGCTTCTCGGAAACATTACCACATTGAAGAGGAAAAAAGTTTTCTTTTAATTGGTCATTGTTGGATGGAAGAATGGAGCAGTCTCATAGCCTTTGAAAAACACATGGAGGTCATAGCTCTTCTAGACCCGCGAGGTGAATAGTTCATTTCAACTTCAACGTGTGAGTACTTAATAGGGTTGGCCGAGGTGGAGGTGAAGATGAGAAGTACATGGTTTGACTCAGTTGAATGATGGGAAGCCAAGAAAGATTAGAGGATGATCGAGTTTGTGTGTGCCAAGTGTGGCGGAAACATATCTGCATGGTCTTCGTTGTTGCAGCCTAATAACCAATGTGAGAAGGTATGTTTGGAAGTCCCTTGTGTCGGCACCAGATGTCCATCGATAATGATGGAGAGCTAAATATGGTGCAATGAGCATGGATGTTTGTTTCGTTACTGTGGCGACGTTACTATAGATCCGACCTGTGTGTCGTTGCATGCTCTAGAGAAGAGCTGGTAAGCCTTAATGGCTTGTGGCCCCTTTGTGGCTGGAAAGCCTTCGTGGCGGTGATAAGCCTGGGTGGCTGGAGAGCCTTTGTGGTAGTGATAAGCCTGGGTGGATGGAGAGCATTCATGGTGGTGATAAGCATTTGTGGCTATGATGAGCCTTTCATGGCTGTGATAAGCATTTGTTGCTGTGATAAGCCTTCATGGCTGAGTTGAGCCTTTACAGCTATGTTGAGATTTCGTGGCTCTGTAGAGCCCTTCGTGGCTGTGTTGAGCCTTCATTGCTGTGATGAGACTTCGTGGCTGTAGTGAGCCTTTGTGGCTATGGTGAGCCTTCATGGCCGTGTTGAACCTGCATGGCTGTGGTGAGCCTTCATGGCTATGTTGAGCCCTCGTGGTTGTGATAAGCCTTGGTGGCTGAGTTGAGCCTTGGTGGCTACATTGTATCTCATCAAGGCTGAGTGCCTTAGCGGTGGAGGTGAATTACTGCTTGTCGAAATGTGAACTAGCAAGCAGGTGAAAGGGTGTTGCTCATGCATGTTCACGAAGCAACGTGGAGCGATCAATTATCAGTTATCTGGTAGGGATTGGATCGAAGACAACGTGCAGTCTATGATCTTGGATCTTCTCACAACAACAGTGTGGGCAGTGTTCTGGTGAACTAAAATTCAGGGTAGTTTGTCCGCAGCAGTGAATGGCGTGGCCATGTGTTGACCATTTCTTCATGGATATTGTATTACTGTCATGGTTATCGCTTGTGCTTATATTGTCATTTTGTATTGTTTTTTGTTTGGTATGGGTAAATATGGACAAGTCTTGAAAGTTTGTATACATATTGAGATTCACGACCTCAATATGAAGTCATTTTGTTAGAATTCGTGACTCTAACTAATGACAGGTATAGCATGGAGAGTCAAGACCAGTACGTCCAAAATTCAAAAGTACAAAATCTATGACAGAAATATTCAAGCGAGAAAGCTCTAGCATATGAATGGTATGACGAGTGCAAAGGATGATGGACAATCAAGTTTGTGAGAGTTTGTTTACTGTGAGTTTCTTGGAATAGACTCATGACTATGGTAGAGTATGAGTCACATTTTGTAATTAGAAGCAAATCTACATGTCATTTATTGTTTGTACGTGATGTAAGACCTCGAGAGGCATGCATACCCCTTTGTTATATGTTCCCTCTGTCAGAGAGTTTTAACACCCTGGAAGAGTGTGTCATGCGGGATGGATACACTTGGGTGGGTTGTGTTGGTTTAGACTCCATAAGGTGAAATTTTATATCAAGGGGGAGTTAATCAAGAGGTTGGATGAACCATGTATGTGAAGGACTTCCGAGTAGACTGGCGGTTGCAGTGGTTGGAACCCATGCGTTTCGGTAGATGGTTGTTCCTTTATATGGACATCGACAATAGCAAAGTGTAATTACCAAACAAAACCAGTTGTAGATTTTGCAGATAGATATTGAGACAAGTAGTCATTAAAGGGGAGTGTTGGAATATGTAATTCCTACTTGTCTTCAGTTGTGGTTCTCTCTATGTATAGAGTCTGTTCCTATTTGTTAGGTTAGTTCCTCGTTTGGTGTTGAGGTTGAGATATTCTCTCAACCAAATTATTGTGTGTCTAAGATAGTTTCTCTATCTTGAGACTGCACCTCATGTATATATGTAACTCTATTTGTTTGATTAATTAATATAGCTTGTATGCTCAGTTTCTAAGTAGCTCACCAACTTCACTAATTCATTGGAACAATGGTTTCGAGTAGAAAATTTTGTTGGAGAGTTGACCAAACAAAATTTGGTACCAATCATTTATAATTCATGATGTTAATATGTGTGTCCAACCCTTTCTTGGTAAGGGTTTACGGACTAAATCGACGGTCACATTCCCATTAATGATACGATATGCAGTGGAATTTGGCACATTGATTGGATTGTGAAGGTGTGTGGTGGCATAAAAAAGTAGGAAGTAATACGTGGAAATATTAGACCTCGTATGACAGTGGAGATTTGACGAGACATACGATGGGTGATAGTGTTGTGCCTTGATGTAATTCCACCTCTCAAATTGAATTGTTATCTTACTCATCACTAAACAAAAGCCCCGCTCATGTCTTATGAAGCCCATCTAGTGAACATCTATGTGTATGGAAGTGACATGTTATTAATTTATATGCTATTATTTGATATAATTTTGTCAGTGTAATTACAAGGTGTTTTTATGGTTTTAGGATAAGTTGTTATGGGAATTGAACTTTATTCAATAGCTTTTATAGTATGAAATCTAATAAATTTATGTTCTAATAATGAATGGAAATGATTTAGTCAAAATGGCTACTTAATTGAGAAGTGCATCTCATTTCTTGCTTTGAGAAGCATCTAGGGGGACAAAGGTTAGTGAGTGGTATGATTTTTGTAAAAGAAATGAACTAAAATGTTATTTCTCTTGCAAAGGTGGTGTTTGGATAAGGGATTGAGTGATAAGATTAGAGCTATAGATAGTAAATTTGTTCTTATTATTTCATTTCCTCACAGGGGGAGTGGTAGCCACTCAAGCTAGAGCCAATGAAAGGAACAATACTCCCATACAATTATTTCCCTAAGTGTAGCTAATAATAAATAAGGTTTTTTTTCATATTAATTATATTTTTATGGATAAGGATTGTGTTTTATATTGTAAATGAGTAATATATGCTATTTGGTGAAGGTGCAAGTCTAGAAATTAGCACTAGATCATGAATGCAACTTTGGACCTGGTTGTTATTTATGTGTGTATTTTGAGGTTGTTACAACCATATTTGCAATGCAAAGGTAAAAGATATTTCTGTGTTGTTTTATATTTTATTAATTTATCTTCAACTAGATGTATAATGAATATAATGGGCATTGTGAGTGTCTTAGAGATACCAGAATTATAGAGAAAATGTAATTATGTGTATGGGAAGTGACTATATATGCATGCTATCAAAAATTCCTATGTATCAATTATTATTAATTCTTATGTAACAAGAAATTAATAAATATGTATTAAATTGGCTGAATTTTTTTATGAGTAATGAATGAATTTGGAGCATCTCATATGTAACTAGAAATTAATACATATATGTTAAATCAGTTGAATGTTTTTACGGGCAATGAATGAATTTGGATTAGGTACTATTATTTCTAATGTTATATTGTAATTTCCTTCCAAGCAATGATGAATATTAAGGAGCGATGGACTAAAATTACAACGGGAAATCCTAGTTTATATACAAAGTGTTTAAAAAGCTAAGTTAAAGTAGTGAGATTGATTGTTTTCAAAGCCATTAGTTACAACATTATGGATTTTTCCTATTAGATTTAGGCCATACAAAAGGAATCTAAATGTGAATGATGTGTTTGACTATAAGGTTATGAATGAAAAAAAATAAGGTTATAAATGAAAAAGAATTTCATGCATTAACTTGCTAAATTGTATTGTGATAGAGCTCCCAAGTTTGTTATGGATGCATTGTTGGTTGTAGGAATTAGGAAGTAGCTCAACCATATAAATTGAATGGCTAATAAACTACAATAGGCATCAAACCACTTACCTCATGATGATTGTCACGATTAAAAAAACATAAAAAATAATTAAATTGCAACTTTACACTAAATTATTTATGCTGTAAAGCGTCCTTATTTGAAAACAACTTTCCTAAATTGCTAGCTGTACTATTGTCTACCATTGATTTTAATGTTAGAAGATTTAAATTATATGTACCTTTGATTAAAAATTGTTATTATTAATCAGTTAAGAATTTTTTTTTTTTAAATAATTGACTTCATCCTCCTCTTGGAGATCTCTGGCTGCAACTTGGGGAGCTTGGCCACCTTCGTGACGACGAGCAGAGTAACTGATCACTACTCTAAATTTCCATTACCATATAATGTTTTACATTGTAATTTAATTTGGATATGTAGCGGGTATATGGCACCAAAGTATGCTATGGAAGGACAATTATCTGTAAAAGGTGATGTCTATAGCTTTGGTGTGCTACTCCTTGGACTTATCATAGGAAGAAAGAACACAGATTATAGTTTGTCACCAGAAATGCAGATTCTTTTAGGATGGGTAAGATACTGTTTCCCTTAGCATTTCGGAGAAAAGAGATCTACGTTAGCTCCACCATGTTATTTAGTTTATCAATAAATCGTTTAACCAATTATGATTGGAAATTTCACTGCTGATTTATTTAACATAATAAAATGATGACCCGTCGTGATTTTGCAGGCATGGAGATCATATGAGGGAGGAAATAGTGTGCAGATTATTGATCCAAGGATAATCGAAACATGTGATGATAAGGAGCAAGCATTGAGATGCATTCGCATTGGTCTTTTGTGTACTCAAGCTGAGGAATCACTTCATCCAGTGATGTGTGCAACCACTCAGATGCTTTCATCTGACTCTGTGACATTACCTAATCCTACAAAGCCTGTATTTGTGAGTTATATTACCCAAATCACCAAGACGGCCACTCTGGTTATGGTTCTGGGTCATCACAAGTGTTTGCCTCCACTACATCCACCTCATCTCATCTGACTCCTCTAGCTCCTTCATCTAACACATGGGCCTCTATTACTGTATTGGGACAGAGGTAATGCTAATTCGAAAAAAAATATATTTTATGTTTAATAAAGCAAAGAGTGGTGTACATATAAATGTTGGTTGCCACACTGCATTGAAGGATCAGATAAAATATTTGATCCTTTTAATTATTATTTATAATACTTCAGAATTTCAAAATTCCTACTTAAAGTTGTCATCATTATAAATTTTCGTTATGGATGTTGAGATTGTTTAATCGAAATATTTATTTTTTAAATATCTACGAAAAATCCTTGCTCTTTATTTTTTTTTGATGTTGAGATTGTTTAATTAGAATATTTTTAATCATTTTTATACTAGTTGGATATATTCTAATCAAATTATTTTCAATTTAATTAAATGAAATTTCTCATAGTTAATTAGTGAAAAACTAACAATTTTTATGAGGTTTTTAATCTAATTGTCGAAAAAATTATTAATTTAAAAAACAAAAAAATCTTACACAACCGAGTGTTAACAACTTACTTATTCAAATTGATTTGATGGCTGCACTAATTTGAGGTTTTTATTCAAAGTGATTTGATGGCTACACTGATTTGAGGTTTCTATTCAAAGTGATTTGATGGCTGCACTGATTTGAGGTTTTAATATTTTGGTAAGTCATGGATTTATGGTGATTAATTTTGGGTGACCCACAAATACCAAAAAAAACATTAGCCAAAATTTCCTTTCAGATGGTTAATTTTCTTAATTAAAGCTCTTATTCCCATGCTATTCTCAAGTTAAAACCATTTTCATTTGGAAAAGAAAATTAATTGGATACAGCCTGGTGGATTTTCGTATAGATATAGAGGTTACCAAACATTAACTACTACTCTACGTTGATGCAGGGAGAACCACAATTTCGTGCCAGACATAACATTGATAAATTAAAGTAGCTTTTTTTTGGTGGGAGGAATTAAATTTATTTTAATAATTTGTTTTGGGAGGAATTAAATTTCTTTTAATAACTTTTTTTTGGTGAGAGGAATTAAATTTCTTTTAATAACTAACGTCCTTGGTGGGAGGAATTAAATTAAATTATTTTTAATGATTACTCTATAAAGCCTCTTTATTTGAAAAGAACTTTCCTAAAATGCAAGGTGTACTATTGTATCAATGTTACTCGATGAAAATTATATCTACCTTTGATTAAAAACTATTATTATTAATCAATTAAGAAAAACAGTTTTAAAAATAATCGACTTCATCCTCCTCTTAGAGATCTCTGACTGAAACCTGGGGAGCTTGGCCACCTTCATGATGGTGAGCAAAGTCATGTCTCTACGAGGTAGGTCTTAGCTCTACGAGGTAGGTCGCTTCGAATTTCATTCATTGTCCAGAGGTTTTCTGCAGTCCCCCACGGTGGACAGGGACAGAGGCAGGCACCCTCTCTGAGGCTTCATACAGATGGCAGAAAAGATGGTAAGGGAGGGAGTCCGTGTTTTCGTTTTGAGGAGGAAGACCATGAGAAGTGTTGGAGAAGGAAAACTCCACTAGAAGATATCCAAATTGGGGCCAGAGGATTTGATCTTGGGTTGCAAGCTTCGAATGTTGAGAGGCATACTAGCTATGGTGATGAAAAATCTGGTTCGTTCGGGAAGTAGCTTAGCGAGCTCTAAGAAGGGGATAATATGGCTATGAGCCATGAAAGGGAGCATCATCACATGGTTCTTGGCCTCTCTGGTTGTGATAGTGCATGAATTAGCAGCGGGAAAGGGGGTGGGAGAATCCACTGCGGGTAGAAGATTTAGGTAGCAAAATGGTGGAGAATCCGTTGGATCATGTGCAGGCTAGAAAGGTTGCACTTCCTATTCAATTATCACATTTACAGTCCTCCAGCCTGCAATTTTTAAACTTCAAGGCCTGGGCTGACGTTGCGAAATAGAGGTGTGACGAGGAATGAGTCCTCCTACTTTTGGTCACGCAAGCAAACTCTTCCAAACTTTCCTAGTTAAACGAAAGGCAAATTCAGGAATAAGGACTTTCGTTGCATTAAAACATACAATCTGTTCAATAGTATTGTTGCTTTTATAATATTTTGAACTTTGTAGATTTGGAGAATATTTCACTATATGATTTAATCTTATATGTTGAAATCCAAATGTTGTGTACCCAAGGATTCGTTATCGTTAATTTTTCCAGTCATTTCATTTCCAATTAGGTTGATAGGTGAAAATTCTTCTACAATCTTATCTGTTAAAATCTAAATGTTGGTGCGCTCAAGGATTCGTTTGGTCTATCATTTTCATCTGTAATTTCGTTGGGATTATAGGCGAAAAATTACGCTTTATTTTGGCAATATGTGCAGTGAATGACGAAAGAATAAACATAAATTGTTGACCGTTAATGTTAATCGCGGATGAATGGATGCATACATAGTGCATCTGTTTCCAGAGTTTCTTCTTTCTGGTATGTGTTATTAGTGTCATTTTCAACTACTTTCCATTATTCCATCCTCCACCTAAGTTTTTTTTGTTTATTCCAAATTCCAATGAGTTGATATCCAAGATTAGCAAATTTGGAGTTTATTTCTTTTCATTTAATCAAGGTATGGTATCGAATATTTGCAAATTTGGAGTGTATTTGTTTTCATTTAATCAAATTATGGTATCTCTCTTTTTCCTTTCCAAGAGTGGGGTTTGTTTTCCTCTATTCCATTTCGCCTGAGTTTATATTGAAGATTAGAAAATTTTGGGTTTACTAGTTTTCATTTAAACAAGGTATGTTAAGAGTGAGGTTAGTATCAAATTGAATAGAATAACAATTTATTTAATTAAGTAATTTTATTATTAAAATTAAATATAATGTAATATTATTTAAGTTTATATAATTATTTTAATAAAATATTGAGAAATTAAAGTTATAATTATGTTTATAGCTATATTTATTTTGAAAAGAGTTTTTAGAATTGTAATTTAATTATTTATAATTATGTCAAAATATTTATTCTACAACAGGGTTTTCATAATTTTAATTTAATTCTAAATAATTATTAAGCTCTAATTTTAATTTAATTCTCAATGATTATTAAGCTCGTGGTAGGGATTTAATCTCCACTGGATATTCTTCATAGTAGTTGAGATGTATATCTAAAAAATAATTATGTCTTTTATGTTGTTTTTAATTAAATTGATTAATTTAAAAAAAAAAAAAGGTTCTATCAACATGTGAAATATGAAGATGAATTATGGTTTTTCATGCATGTAGTATCATTAAGTCATTTTATTAGCCCATATTATTGTAATAAATTATATTTACAATTTAAAAATATTCATGGTAAAGTGGAGATGAATATAATAATCAAGAAACTTGTTATATGTTTTTAAAAATATATTTGAGCTTATAAAAAAGTGTTGGGTTTTCCATGCCATTAAAATTGGTGATTATGTTGTTACACCATTTGTATATAAAAAGGGTTAGCATGAGAATTATATATATAGGCTAAAAGGCTAGGAAGGTTGGTATTGCAGTAAAGATAAATCTTGGAGATTTCACTAATATTATTTAAAACTAAATACTTTTACAAGAAAGAGCATACTTTTAAGAGCATACATTTTGTATATATATTATACATATTTTTTCATTTTAGAATATAGTTTTATTAGTTAAAAAGTTGTATGATTCATGTGAGAGCATTTCCTCTATACTACTCTTTCCTATGTTACTTCTTTACAACGTTTCCTTTGCAACATATGGTGCAATTGCTAGTTTTATTAATTATAAAAATAATTAATATATGGGTTAAATATAAATACATTTGGAAAGAGCCCGTAAAGCTATTCTTAATCATTGAAATTTAAGCCATTTTACCATGGATATTCTTAACTTCTAAATAAGCTTAGTTATAACACAGTCACCCAATACCATGACTTACTAATACAACATACCCAAAAAAATGTTCATATGACAGTTTTTTGGTAATTAATCATTTTAATTAAAATGAAATAAATGACATAACTACTTTTCAAAAAAATATCAACTTTTGATTTGTGATTACCACTAATACTAACAAAACTATATAAATTAAATGTCTGGTGAATTGCTATAGACATCAATTCATAAAAATAATCAAAAAAATTATTTCATTATACACATAGTTAAAAAACATAAGAATTAACTAAATTATAACTTTATTTAAAATGATAATAATTATTACTAATGATAATATATATACACACACACACACACATGTACATCAAATTCAGTAATTCATTGGAATGGCAGTTTCGAGTTGGAGTGTCGACTAAACAATCCCAACAAAATATATACTTTATGATCTTAATATTTTTGTGCAACCCTTTCCATTAAGGATTGAATCGAAGATCACATTCCCATTAGTGATACGATATGCAGTGGAATTTTGGGACATCGATTTGAATGTCAAGGTGTGTGGTGGAATAAAAAATAGGAACTAATACATGGAAAGCTTGGGTGTGGCATGGCAGTGGAGAATTAACGAGACAAAAGCTAGGTGATAGTGATGCCTCTTCTTATCCTATACTAAAGACCCATCTTACCTTTCCTTTGACACTTTTCTCCACACAATTTTTGCTTCCAAAGCCATGATTTTCCAACTAATTATTGACCCTATGCACCAACATGGATTGGTGCACATTCCATAAATTCAAAGCAACTAGGATTTTAGGTATTTTATTGTTATAGGTCAATTTGGGCATCATTCTGAATGACCTGGTTAAATGAGCATCATCTCCAGGACCAATGAATAAGGGTCTATCATTCCCTATCATTTCAAGTTGCTACATGCCCAAAGGCAAGAACAAGAAAAATCAAGCATGAATTTCATCAAGAAAAGGTTTCCAAGGTTTGATGTTTATTATATAGCATATGAAGCTCACCAATGCTACCTCTAAGGGGAATAAGTGCATTTTATATGCAGGTAGTCCCATGCAAGGTTGTTGTAATATCCCTTTTTAGGAATAGCTAGCAATCCATGGCTGGAAAACGAATTTTCTAGAAATGGAGGCAGCAGGATTTTATTCCAAGACCTGGATCCCTTAGACCAAGGTGTCTAAGACAAAAATCCAAGATTTGAAACCAAAGAAATCCTCTTGGGGTGGTGCGAAAATCCTCCCACTCCTAGTTCCCTTCAGAAATTGCCCAAGGAATGAGGTTGCAACAATGTATGAACATACAATGGATTCTTAGCATTATTTTCAAGAGATGGCTTGTGAGAAGATGTGAATAGCCAAAATATATGATTACAGTAGTAAAAGGAATGTAATGACTTGAGGAATCAGTCATTCAAGCAATACAATACAAGTCTCACACAACATGCATGATAAATATGAAGCACATTGCTATAGATAAGAAACTGCAGGCTATGACTACACAGTTTTTAAAGGCACTGCTGCATAAATGATAATGATAAAAGGATATGACAATGTGAAGCTCAAATAAAGTGGGGGAGAATGATCTCAACCCATGAAAATACAATACATAAATCCTTAGAAGGATTGGCTACAATACATGTACAAAATGGGAAAATGTAGCAGCAAAAACTCATAAAAAAAATAGAAGGAGATGGCTAAATATGATCTGAAACCTAAAATATCCTCCGCCAATGGATCTCTAAAGTGAAAGGATGATCTTTTCATCAAATATTACCCCTCTAATCAATCTTGCAGCTCCCCACTACAAATACACCCTGAGAATAACGCAGTCTAGGAGTGATACTGCGCTATAGGTGAACTGGAAAACGTTGGCCTGATGCCAAGAATTTCAAATCTACCCAAGAACACTCCTCAATGATCTCCCAATGAAATGGAGATCCCCCCCTCTAAAAATAAATCTCTGGAGTGGTGTTGTGGAACCCTCCCCTGCAACACCCAAAAACACAACCCAGCCACTAACGGAAACTGCGCTATAGCTAAATGAAATGCTTTGGCCTCAAGCCTGGATATGGGGATAATGAAGTACAATCCCTCAAGAGGCCTCTCAAGAAGGAGGAGGAATCCTAAACAGGAATTCCCCGGAAATTCTTGCTAAACAACCAAGAATGCTCAATTGTCTGAATAGACAATGAAATCAATAATCCATAACATGAGAAAAAATGGTTGCCTTGCCCTCCTCTTATACAATTGTGAGCTCCCTCTCCATGGGTCCCACTCATTAGGTTTTTCCTTCTCAAGGAATCTTCCCTCCTCTTTCTCTGCACTATCCCATAATGTGCTCTCCACCTCATACCACTGTGCTATTTGACTTGGTCAAACTTGACCTAGTCATCCTGCAAAAGTCCCTTTTCACACATGGAGGTGTGAAATCTAGCTCTATAGGTGATCCTCTTTCATACCAAGAGGATTTTTATCCCTTATTCATGAAATGAATGGGTCTCCTACCCATTTTATTTTAGCTCCTATGTGAACATGGAAAAAATTAATATTCCACAAAATTTGGAATATTACAGTCCTCCCCTCTCAAAGATTGCTTGTCTTCAAGAAAGTACAAGGATAGACTGATTTATTTCCTCTTAAATTCCATGTAGCATCCATGGATGATAAAATTCTCCAAGAAAAGGATGCCATATCATCAATCAAGTGTCAAAGTTGTCCCTCCAACATATGCAGTCTAGCTTTTGGTGAACATCCCCAAATAACTATCATGTAGAAGAAAATATCAATGAAGGAAATAATGGGTTATCTAAGGGCCTCCTTGAGGCATGATATCGGATATAAAATTGGACTCCTCATCCCCATATGAATCTCCCATCCCAAATCAATCATCCATACAACATAAGCTGCCTCCCAACATGGCAACTCATAGAAATCTCCCGCCATCTTGAGCTCCGGAAATGAAGGTGGTCTGAAAATATGAATATGGAAAGCCTCATAGCATGCACCATGCTATCGTCCTCTCTACTTATGATAAGTTTAGAGTGTGTGCTGATCATGGGCTGAAAAATTATTGCCCTCACGTGGAAAAATGAAGAGCAATCCTCTAAGGATTTCTCCTCCATCAATGATAATCTGGCTGGCCCAAGACATTTCATCCATGATGAGTAGGGTATGATCATCATAGAATACCCCAATGAAATTTTTGATGTAGGTTATAGCATGTGCAGTAAGGTATAAACAATGTCTCATAGGGTTACAACGCAACCTCATCCACTGCATCTGCAGAAAATAACATGGCAAGCATTGTACATAAAATATCACCTCTACTACTGAATAGTAAATAGATGAGTGAATCGGAAATAAAAAATCAAATACATGCCTAGATACATACAATGGATGGGTATCATCATCAAATTCATGGCCCACCTCAAAATAAGGAAAATAGGTGGCTGTGGTGGCCACGTTTCCCCTCATGTCCCTACTAGAACATGTAATGCATAAACTATGGGGATCATCTTCCCTCAAAGACACATTCAACTCATGTGTAAATTATCCAATGATGCTCCCAATAATGATATGGATAGTATCGGAAAATGGAAACATGCTCATCATCAAAATAGAGGAAGTACTAATGGTTTTACATGATGCTTGATGGCACCAACAGTCTCCCAAGTAGCAAGAGCGCAGTTTTTCAAACTGCTACTTCAGAATTTTACATGGAAAAATGTTTCTTAATACATGGTCAAGTACATGAATTTTATTAATATACATGAAATGAGAAAACCTTTGCCCAAGGCCACATAAAATATGGTTGTCTCCATCATATGGTTTGGCCCAACTTTGCTCATGGAGAAACATGAAAAATCTGCCCCTTTGAGGAGCCATGCACTGCGACATAATGATAAGAGTATGTAAATCAGAAAATGTAAACACAATACTCTTACCATAAGCTATAAGTAATATGAGAGATGGATCCATGTATGTGACTCTTCTCCTAAGTTTCAGCGTTGTGATCTCATGAAAAAAGGTTCTTGTCCATGCCAACCTTTGTCTCTTGACATGTTCCTTGTCAAGAACACCTTTGGTGATGCTGCTGCAAATATGAAGCTTCTCCCAAGATGGAGATGCCTCCTGATCAGTTCAAGCCAAGGAGTAATCCCTTTGCACTATGAGAGTGCCCTCCTATACTCCTTCAACACCATACATCATATGAGAGCAAATATTCTTGTGCTCTCTCCAAGATAGTTCAAGCAATCCAAGTGCTTACTGCCTCCTCATGCTCACATCATGTAACTCATGTGATGAAGGTATCATGGCTGATATATATACCATATCAGCTCCATGTATCCATAATCTCTACTGCTCAGTGATTTAAACATCCTGCCACCTCTTCTCCACTCCCATCCTCCTGAAAAGAGGATACCCCAAGTGATGGCCAAACTCCTTCAAGAGGAGCCAACGCAACCAAGCCTCTTGCTACCCGGTATCATATATTTGCAAGTGGAAAATCGGCCTCTTTCTCCTCATCCACACTCACTTAGCTCCTTGTGGATGTCTTCTCCTTCTTCCTCCTTTGGTACTCCTCCCATGATGGCTACCATTCTCCCAAGCCATATCTTCCCCTTTGCATTTCATGGAAAGTTGAAATGCAACTCCTTGGAGACCTCCTAGAGAAGATCTCTCCCCCATGATTATGTTGGATCCATGAGGACTCAATTGTGATGGAGGTAACATATCCTCTCCACCCATGTTTAACAGCGCTGCTAATTCCTCCAATGGTGTAGCCGTTGTTTCATCCTCCGGTTCAAAATTTGTTTCATTGTTTTTCATGGGGGTGTCATGATTCACTCCATCCTCCAAAATTTCACAATCCAACCTCAATGGCTGAATGAAACTCAACCAAGATGTATGAAGATGAGGGTTCATATCCTCCTTGAACCCTTTTCACAACGCAGTGCAATCAGGGTGCTCTAGAATATCAAATTATGTAGACTCTTGGACCTCTACATGTGATTTTCCACATTCCCTTAAATTATTTGCTGAAATGAAAAGTGGAAATTCATTCATCCCTTGGTGGAACTTGGGTTTTTCTTCTTGTATGGCTAAATTATTTGTCTCCTCCATTGCAATGGTTGCCTCCTTCATAGATGTAAAATGCTGCTCTCCCAAAGCTGTGACAACATTGGTGCAATTCTCATGCCATGGTGGAATGGATTTCTCTTCCTTTGTCCTTTCTCCATCAAAGGTTTGGATCAAAATTTGAGAAAATTATGCAAAAGAAATCACCCTTGAATGGACCAAGGGTTTGAACCAACAAACAAAGGCTTCATCCTCCATGTGTAGTGCTGCAATCTCCACTGCTTCTTTCTCTGCCACTGGATGTAGCAAGAAAATTTCCTCTAGCTTTTTCACCCAAGCTCTAGCTGAAGTGTTCCCATCAAATGTAGACAATAGGAACCTATTGCCTCTAATTTACTTTCTACTGTAGGGCCTTCTCTCCTCCTTCTGCTGAATAAACTGTGGGAACATTTTAGCTCCCTTGAATGCTCTAGGTGAGATTTATATTCATCCAGGTACTTACTTAAGATCTGATGATCCAAGTATCCTCCATGCTGATTTTCCTTGCCTTCATGAGAATAGGAAGTGCATGGACCTTCCTCTTCTTCCCTTTTCTTCTCCTCATCAGGGAGGCTCTTATTTTTTCTAAAAATAGATGAGAGAAAGCTCATCTTATTCATCATCTCCTTCTGATATCGATCTCATAGGCTGTACCAAGTTCAATGCTTCGATACCACTGTAATATCCCTTTTTAGGAATAGCTAGCAATCCATGGATGGAAAACGCATTTTACAGAAATGGAGGTAGCAGGATTTGATTTCAAGACTTGGATCCCTTAGAAAGACCAAAATCCAAGAGTTGGGACCAAAAAAATCCTCCTAGGGTGGTGAGACAAGCCTCCCACTCCTAGTTCCCTTCAAAAATGTCCCAAGGAATGGGGTTTCAACAATGTATGAACATACAATGGATTCTAAGTGTTATTTTCAAGAGCTGGCTTGTGAGGAGATGTGAATAGACAACATATATAATTACAGTAGTAAAAGGAATGTAATGACTTGAGGAATCAGTCATTCAATCAATACAATACAGGCCTCACACTACATGCGTGATAAATATGAAGCACACTGCTATAGATAAGAAACTGCAGACTATGACTACGCAATTTTTAAAGCCACTGTTACATAAAGGATAATGATAAAAGGATATGACAATATGAAGATAAAATAAAGTGGGGGAGAATGATCTCAACCCCTGAAAATACAATACATCAATCCTTAGAAGGATTGGCTACAATACATGTACAATATGGGAAAATACAATAATGCCGAAATTGCTGGGTAGCAGCAGAAACTCATAAAAAAAATAGAAGGAGATGGTTGAATATGATCTGAAACCTAAAATAACCTCCTCCAATGGATCTCTAAAGTGAAAGTTTGATCCTTCACCAAAGATTACCCCTCTAATCAATCTTGTAGTCCCCCACTGCAAATACACCCTGAGAATAATGCAGTTTAGGAGTGATATTGTGTTGTAGGTGAACTAGAAAACGTTGGCCTGATGCCAAGAGCTACAAATCTAACCAAGAACACTCCTCAGTGATATCCCAATGAAATGGAGATCCCTTCCTCTGAAAATCAATCTCCGGAGTGGTGTTGTGGGACCCTCCCCTGCAACACCCAACAACACAACCCACCCACCAATGGAAACTGCACTGTAACTAAATGAAATGCTTTGCCCTCAAGCCTGGATATGGGGATAGTGAAGTAAAATCCCTCAAGAGGCCTCTCAAGAAGGAGGAAGAATCCTAAGTAGGAATTCCCTGGCAATTCTTGCTAAACAGCCAAGAATGCTCAATTGTCTAAATAGACAATGAAATCCATAATCCATAGCATGAGAAACAATGGTTGCTCCCTCTCCATGGGTCCCACTCATTAGGATTTTCCTTCTCAAGGAATCTTCCCTCTTCTTTCTCTGCGTTGTCCCACAATGTGCTCTCCACCTCATACCACTACGTTGTTTGGCTTGGTCAAACTTGACCTAGTCATCTTGCAAAAGTCCCTTTTCACACATGGAGGTGTGAAATCCAACTCTATAAGTGATCCTCTTTCATACTAAGAAGATTTTTATCCCTTATTCATGAAATGAATGGGTCTCCTACCCATTTTATTTTAGCTCCTATGTGAACATGGAAAAAATTAATATTCCACAAAATTTGGAATATTACAGCTGCTCTGTAAAGCATTTCCTGACATCTATGGGTGCGTTGGTCACATTGGGAGAAAAATTCTCATTGTTCTGGAATCTCCACTTGGCTAGTGCCTTCTAGAAGATTTCACATTGTGCTTAAAATCCAAGTGTCCATTTGACATATACATTACTAGGAACATGTCTTGCCTATTATTGGAAATTCATTGATTGCAAAACAACCTTCAGTTCATCTATAAATTGAGCACAGATATGAGTGTTTGAGAAGGAAGAACTTGAGTAGAGAAATGCTGGAGAGTTTTCAATTGAGAGCTAGATTTGTGTAACAGCTGCTGGAGAGATTTATACTGTGATGGGGCTGAGGATCATCGCTAGAAGGGTCACTTCAAATCAGTCATTTGGTTGTAACCTCTCCTTCTATCATCAATAAAGAATACAACTTACTTTTCCCTATATGCATTTGTCTTGGCTTTGATTTTCCATATTGCAAGGTCTTAGTTGATGTATATTGCTTATGCTTTACTGATTTAGCTAACTAACTTGAATAAACATCTGTATTATTGCTATATTTTGTTGTTTTAGTGTTCTTTCTTGCAGGAAGCATTTCACACAAACCGCTTGAATTTGAAGCTACACCAGAAGTGACAGAAGGAGTTATTTAGAAGCGCTTGGATTACAAGTAATCCTCTAATCCTTTCTGTGTGTCCGCTCTGAGTGTTCTAGACTGTCATATGTCTAGGGAAGTGTGTTTTATCTATAATTCACAATTCTAGCCCAACATTTATGTTTTTTCATAAGCGTCCTTGTAATAACAATGAGGTTCTATTTATTTTCTCCATAAATTATGGGTTGAGTTTATTGTGGGTCACAATGTAAATTATTTTAATATTAGTGAATTATAGGGGGCCTTGTATTTGCTCTATTTAGGATTGAGAAAGGATTGTCTTGGCTCCATTTAATGGCTCACCATTTCTTAGGTGTACGCCTAACAACCCCCACCAATTACCTTAGTTTTCACACACATATTCTGTAGTTATGACAAAATCCTGCTAGGATATGTTTGTAAACAAGGTTAAATCATCATGGTACTGCATTTTGTCTACTTCATCAATTTTAGATATGCCATGACATTTGGCCAAGTCAGTCATTTTAGTTTTAGTTTATTTCATCCTCACTGATACTCTCATTATGTGAATAATACTTGTTATGGCTTGACATACTACAATTATGTAGATTAATTTTGTAGATGAGGTTAGTAGAAGATTTTTTTTTATATTTTCATTGCTTATGTAGAGAATTTTACAATTGAAAAGTATTTTGTAAATATAATTAAAATGTAGTTGCGGTAGTTTTTAATTATTAGGCATGTACACTTTTAAAAGACGATACTCTTGTATCTATGTGGTATAATACATATTATCTCATAATTTATGTAAAATTGCAGTAGCATGTTTCACTAGGCACTTCACATATAGGTACTAAAATGGTTTTAAATTGTTTCCCAAGTTGAACTCAAATCCTAAGTTAGAGATGTATATAACCATAAATAACTTGCAAAAATTATATAATTAGGAGAAATTACAACTTAGATTAAGAGATGGGAACTTGGGACCATGTTTTATTAATTGTTTAATCTTAATCTTAATAGGCCTTGATCTTTATTTGATTATTATTAAAATGAATGACGACTTCTAAATGACTTGACTAGTTTATTCAAATGGGGGACTTTCTCTTCAAATATTATATGTTAGGTAAAATAATGATGTAATTTCCTTTCTTAAGGAATGTGTTTTAACATCATTTCCACATGTTATTTATTTTATAGTGAACCATTTTCAAATGAATTTCATGTTTCTTCTTAGGTTTTATTTTTTTATGCTTTTTTATTTGAGTACTTGAAAATTCTCTATATATTCATCAAGTGCCTGATATATTTTTTAATATCATTGATTGAGTATTGCAAATATTATATCAATTGTGGCTGACACCTTTATTTTTTGGTTTAGAAAGTTTAATAAAGTATGTTTAATCCATTTAGTTCCCAATGAACTTATCACATTTATGAAATGTTGAAGTGAAATTTATAAATTATTTTCACCCTCATTTTGTATATATTTTTATTTAAAATCTAGGTCTATTTTATGAAGTCATGTGTAGATGCAAATTCATCATCAAACATATTTTATGATATCTTCATTTGTAATTTTATGCCAAATTTGAATTTTTTCCTTTCGTTTCTTCTATAACTTCATCTGCATAATTTAGTTTATGATGTCAATGGAATTCAATATGACAATAGTCATTAGAGAGGGTTCAATATTATGATGTCAATAATCTTTCTCTATGTATCATGAGCATTTTCTTCAATTTATTTAATATTTTGGGCATCTTTCTCAATATATTTTTTCAAATCATTAAATGTTACTCTTAGCTATTTTTTTTCGTTATGATTGCATTAAAATTATGTAAGATGTCAAAATTCATTGCAATACTATATACAAGTCAATACATTACCTATATCTTTCGAATAGTTATTTTCTTATGACCAGAAAAATAAAATGATGAGGTTTATCCTTCCAAACTCATTTCATTGGGTATTCTATACTTCTTATCTAAATGTTAGTTTAAGGGTGTTTTTTTGGCCCATTTTGCTTATTGTTATAGCTCTTTTTTCTACTCAAATAGTTTCCCTCAGTTCTTTTATAGTTAAATGACAAACTTATCATGAATAATTGTTATGGATAAAATATTTTTTTGGGTCTCGTTCATTTCATCTAATTTATTTGAGTTAATAATTCCATTCTAGTATACAGATGCTTTTCTTGGTAACAAATTTGAAAACATAAAATATACCAATATATTAAATTTAAATATTTGCAAACATAAGTTATGTAAACCTAAGTTTTACAAATATAAGTTATACCAATATAATATATAACAATATAAAGCATACAAATTTGCAAACATAAAACATACCAATAGAACTATCTCACACATTAATATAATATGGTAACAAAATTCTTTTCTTGGGTATTTTATAAGGAAGTTAAGGTTCATGAAATTATAAATCATTATTCTTTGATGTTTATTTTGTGGGTTGAATCCTTGAGAATGTTATTAGAGCCATGGATGCTATGGATGACATGTGTTCTCGATCCAAAGCATCACTAGAGGATTCTTATTGTACAAGATTTGGTACATTATAATGATTTAATTAGTAGCAAATTATTGGTTTGGAAAATTTTCCTTATAGTCTTATCTTGGTGCATATGATTTCTTAACCAATAAAGAAAAAAAATTCATAATTTCCCAGGGGTTTAATTTCTAATTTTTCATTTGAAAATTTGGTCAATTTTTGCAGTGATGTATCCGGTTGATTAGAACTTTGTTTGCCACAAATCACCCCACATGGTTAATATTGTGTTAAATGGGTGGCTTTTTTCTTAGGTCACCTACCCTATATTCTCAAATAATGTCAAAATGTAGTTTATGTATACAAAATTTTACCATTCACCGTACATAAAACTCTTGAATATTTCTTTTCAATGTCTAATGGACCACTAGATTAAGTATTTCTCATTGTTTTTAACAAATGTTGAAGTTCAATATTCATCTATAGCTCTACAATCCCTAATAAATAAATATTTGTTATTGACAATGGTGGCTTAGCAAATAATCACATGCTTCCATGGAAGCCTAGAAAAAAGCATATACCAATGAAGGAGGTAAGGTCAAAGAAGAGAGAGAACTTCGTTGTATAGTGGAGACCAGTCATTTCATTTTCAATTGCTCTAGTTAGGTTGATAGGTGAAAATTCTTCTACAATCTTATTTGTTAAAATCTAAATGTTGGTGTGCTCAAGGATTCGTTTGGTCTATCATTTTCATCTGTAATTTCGTTGGGTTTATAGGCGAAAAATTACACTTTATTTTGGCAATATGCGTAGTGAATGACGAAAGAATAAACATAAATTGTTGACCGTTAATGTTAATCGCGGATGAATGGATGCATACATAGTGCATCTATTTGCAGAGTTTCTTCTTTCTGGTATGCGTTATTAGTGTCATTTTCAACTACTTTCCATTATTCCATCCTCCACCTAAGTTGTTTTTGTTTATTCCAAATTCCAATGAGTTGATATCCAAGATTAGCAAATTTGGAGTTTATTTCTTTTCATTTAATCAAGGTATGGTATCGAATATTTGCAAATTTGGAGTGTATTTGTTTTCATTTAATCAAAGTATGGTACCTCTCTTTTTCCTTTCCAAGAGTGGGGTTTGTTTTCCTCTATTCCATTTCGCCTGAGTTGATATTGAAGATTAGAAAATTTTGGGTTTATTAGTTTTCATTTAAACAAGGTATGTTAAGAGTGAGGTTAGTATCAAATTGAATAGAATAACAATTAATTTAATTAAGTAATTTTATTATTAAAATTAAATATAATGTAATATTATTTAAGTTTATATAATTATTTTAATAAAATCTTGACAAATTAAAGTTATAATTATGTTTATAGGTATATTTATTTTGAAAAGAGTTTTTAGAATTGAAATTTAATTATTTATAATTATGTCAAAATATTTATTTTACAACAGGGTTTTCATAATTTTAATTTAATTCTCAATAATTATTAAGCTCTAATTTTAATTTAATTCTCAATAATTATTAAGCTTGTGGTAGGGATTTAATCTCCACTGGATATTATTCATAGTAGATGAGATGTATATCTAAAAAATAATTATGTCTTTTATGTTGTTTTTAGTTAAATTAATTAATTAAAAAAAAAGGTTCTATCGACATGTGAAATATGAAGATGAATTATGGTTTTTCATGCATGTAGTATCATTAAGTCATTGTATTGGCCCATATTATTGTAATAAATTATATTTACGATTTAAAAATCTTCATGGTAAAGTGGGGATGAATATAATAATCAAGAAACTTGTTATATGTTTTTAAAAATATATTTGAGTTTATAAACAAGTGTTGGGTTTTCCATGCCATTAAAATAGGTGATTATGTTGTTACACCATTTGTATATAAAAAGGGTTAGCATGAGAATTATATATATAGGCTAAAAGGCTAGGAAGGTTGGTATTGCAACAAAGATAAATCTTGGAGATTTCACTAATATTATTTAAAACTAAATACTCTTACAAGAAAGAGCATACATTTTGTATTTATATTATACATATTTTTTCATTTTAGAATATATTTTTATTAGTTTAAAAGTTGTATGATTCATGTGAGAGAATTTCCTCTATACTACTCTTTCCTATGTTACTGCTTTATAGCATTTCCTTTGCAACATATGGTGCAATTGCTAGTTTTATTAATTATAAAAATAATTAGTATATGAGTTAAATATAAATACATTTGGAAAGAGCGCGTAAAACTATTCTTAATCATTGAAATTTAAGCCATTTTACCATGGAGATTCTTAACTTCTAAATAAGCTTAGTTATAACACGGTCACCGAATACCATGACTTACTAATACAACATACCCAAAAAAAAATAACTCAGTGTTCATATGACAGTTTTTTGGTAATTAATCATTTTAATTAAAATTAAATAAATGACATAACTACTTTTGAAATAAATATCAACTTTTGATTTGTGATTACCACTAATACTAACAAAACTATATAAATTAAATGTCTGGTGAATTCCTATAGACATCAATTCATAAAAATAATCAAAACACTTATTGCATTATACACATAGTTAAAAAACATAAGAATTAACTAAATTATAACTTTATTTAAAATGATAATAATTATTACTAATGATAATACACAAACACACACACACGTACATCAACTTCAGTAATTCGTTGGAATGGCGGTTTCGAGTTGGAGTGTCGACCAAACAATCCCAACAAAATATATACTATCTCACACATTAATATAATATGGTAACAAATTTCTTTTCTTGGGTATTTTATAAGGAAAGGTAAGGTTCATGAAATTATAAATCATTATTCTTTGATGTTTATTTTGTGGGTTGAATCCTTGAGAATGTTATTAGATCCATGCATGCTATGGATGACATGTGTTCTCGATCCAAAGCATCACTAGAGGATTCTTATTGTATAATATTTGGTACACTATAATGATTTAATTAATAGCAAATTATTGGTTTGGAAAATTTTCCTTATAGTCTTATCTTGGTGCATATGATTTCTTAAAAAATTAAGAAAAAAAATTCATAATTTCCCAGGGGTTTAATTTCTAATTTTTCATTTGAAAATTTGGTCAATTTTTACAGTGATGTATCTGGTTGATTAGAAATTTGTTTGCCACAAATTACCCCACATGGTTAATATTGTGTTAAATGGGTGGCTTTTTTTTTTAGGTCACCTACCCTATATTCTGAAATAATGTCAAATTTTAGTTTATGTATACAAAATTTCACCATTCACCGTACATAAAACTCTTGAATATTTCTTTTCAATGTCTAATGGACCACTAGATTAAGGATTTATCATTGTTTTTAACAAATGTTGAAGTACAATATTTATCTATAGCTCTACAATCCCTAATAAATAAAGATGTGTTATTTACAATGGTGGCTTAAGAAATAATCACATGCTTCCATGGCAGCCTAGAAACAAGCATATACCAATGAAGGAGGTAAGGTCAAAGAAGAGAGAGAACTTCGTTGTATAGTGGAGACTAATATGATTACTCATCTAAGATATAAATCAAAAGGTTAGGGTTGCACAAGGTAAAAATTATACCATCCATATTCAATTCTTTGATGTTGGTCTCATGAGTTATTAAAGAAGAAAAAAATATACAAAAGACTGAATGGAAACTAAATCACACACACAAGTAAACACAAGAATATTGATAGTGTGTCAAGGAAACCTCCACAGGGCAAGGGATTGTAAACTTATTATTCAAAGATGATTCTACATTGTTACAAGCCTCTCAGGAAATCCAAATTAATATGGGATACTTTGTTACATAACTCTTTCTTTTTATACAACTGACTGAACAGTAGAAGACCAAATTTGTCCATAATTACATTAATTACTTAATTTTTTGTCACATTTCAACAAACTCCACCTTGACAACAATTTTCCGAATCCCTTTCCCATGCCCATTCATCATCTCTTTTGAAAGTCAAGAGAAGCCAAACACCATCACGTCTTCTCTATTGTAATTGGCTTTGTGAATATGTATGCACAATTATCCTATGTATGGACCTTCTTGAGAGATACTTTTCTGTCATTGATCACATGCCGCACAAAATGATACCTTACATCAATGTTCTTGGTATTGTTGTGATAAGTTAAATTTGTAGCCAAATGAATAGCACTCCGACAGTCACAGAACAAATTCACTTTATCTCACATCCTTCTAATATCATAAAGTAGACCTTTTAACTAGATTTCATATTTACAAACATCTGAAGTAGCTATATACTCTTATTTTTTTAGTGAACAAAGCAACCGTTTGAAGATTTCAAATCCAACTAATTCCTCCACCTGCAAGTGTAAATACATAACATGTAGTACATCTCCTTTTTCCCAAATCACTTGCATAATCAACATCCACATATCCACAAACTGACCCTTCAGTTCCATTAAAGAGATGCATTGGTCACTAGTACCTCTCAAATACTGAATCACCCATTTCATTGCTCACCAATGTTCTTCCCCTAGATTTTCCATGAACATGATGACAGCTCCAACTGCATGTGAAATGTTAGATCTTGTAGATACCATCGCATACATTAAGTTTCCTACCGCATTTACATATGGTACATGATATATATACTTCTTTTCTTCACTATTTCTAAGACTCAAAACGAAGAAAGCTTAACATGGGAAGATATTCTAACATCAACATGTTTCACATTGTTCATATTGAAATTTTCAAGTACTTTCTTCACATACTTTTGTTGTGATAACCAAATCTTATCATTCTTCTTGTCTCTGTGTATCTCCATGCCCAAGATATTTTTTCTACTCTAATATCCTTCATATCAAACGTCTTAGAGAGCGAAGACTTTAACCTGTTGATTTCTTCCATGTTTTTTCTTGCAAAAAGTGTATCATCAACATAAAAAACCAAGATAATGAATATGCCATTGAAAATTTTGAAGTATACACAATTATCATACTCACTTCTTTTAAATTTCTGCCTTACCATGAAGGAGTCAAACTTCTTGTACCACTACATGAGAGTCTGCCATAGGCCATACAATGATTTCCTAAGATTACAAACTAATCTTATGTTGCGACCTTGTACAAAATGGTAGGGTTATTCCATATATATATCTATCTTCATCCAAATCACCATGAAGAAAATTTGTTTTAACAGATTCTATCTGTTCTAACTCAAGGTCAAGTAATGCAGTTAGTGCTAACACAATACGAATAGAAACAAGTTTTATGATTGGTGAAAAAATCTCATGAAAATCAATACCTTCAACTTCATAATACCCTTTTGCAACCAACCTCACCTTATAACTTTTGATACTTCCATCAACACTCTGTTTCCATTTGAAGACCCATTTCCATCCAACAACAATTATTCCTATTTTTAAACTTCTGTGGTTATAGTTATTGTCATCAGAAATCATATTAGTCTTCTATGATACTGCGGATAATCCTATTTTTGATGACAATAACAATTATTCATTCAGGAAGTTCTATAATATCCCATGTTTTGTTCTTGGCTAGGAAATTCATTTCTTCTTCCATAGATTTTTTCTATTTTTTTCTATCTGCATCATCCACTTCTTTTAGATAACAATGGGTTCCCCATCTTTAGAAATTAGTGCAATAGATGAAGTTGAATATTCATACCTTTTGGGTGTTCTTCTTCCCCTTGTAGTCCTTCTTAGAGTGACTAGTTGCTGAATTGGTTCTGGAACTTCTACAATTTCCTTTTATTCTTCCTCTTCACCTTTTTCTTCACACGTCTCTCCTTCCTTTTGAATTTTTTGGGAAATTTTTAGCCTCCAATTGAATTTTATGATTCGACAATATTTGTTCCCATTAAAAATTTTCAACATTCAATTTTAGAAGAGAAGATTCATCAAATGTTACATCTATACTAATGACTATCTTCCGTGAAGAAGGATCCCACAACCTGTATCATTTCACTGCATAATCATACCCAACAAAGATATATAATTTCAATTTTGGATGTAAATTTGAGCATTGATTCTTAGGAATAAGAGAATAGGCATCAAAACCAAAAATGCATAAATGTGAATAATCACAACACTGACCCGACTAAAAGTCTTCAGGAATTTTACAATTTATGGAAACAAAAGGTGATCTGTTAACTAAATAGAAACAAGTAGATATTTCTTCTACTCACAACTCCTTTTCCAGGTTAGCATTGTTGATCATGCTTCTGGCTCTTTCCATAAGACTCTGATTCATATGTTCAACAATGCCATTTTCCTGAGGAGTATAAACAATATTTTTATGTGTAACAATCCCTTCATCCTTACACTATTTTTCAAATTCTAAAGAAGTAAATTCACCTCCATTGTTAGTTATAATTGATTTTCTTGTTTTATTTTCCACCATAGCTTTAAATTGTTTAAAAACATAAAATACATCATCTTTATTTTTCAACATATAGACCCAAAATTTCTAGGAGAAGTCATCAATAAATGTTAATAAGTATAATGCACCTCCATAAGATATAGTAGGAGATGGTCCCCAAAGATCAAAATGGATATAGTCCAAAATTTCTTTATTATTATGACTTCCAATTTTAAATCTATGTTTACATTGTTTTCCATACACACAATGTTTACAAATATCTAACTTCAAGGATATCAAATCAGGAAGAAAATTGTGGTTCATCAGTAACTAAAGACCCTTCTTGCTCATGTGACTCATCCGCTAATGCCATAGGAGAGTACCTTCTTCTGATTTATATGATACAATTTCTACTTCACTGACCTACGTACTTCCTTCGAGTCTGTAAATATTTTAGAGCTTTCCTTCCTTCATAATAACCAGGGCGCCTTTTGAAACTTTCAACACGAGATTGTAACCTGTAAACTTGTAACCATATGAGTCCAAAACTCTGAAAGAAATACATTTTTTTCTCAATTAAGGTACATTCCTAACATAAGTTAATGTTCTAACTGTATCATAATACATATTAATTTTGATATTTCCCATCCAAATATTCTAATAAGATACATTATTTCCCATAAAAAAATAACTACCATTCACAACTTCATATGAAGTAAACCATTTTATGTGCGGAATCATGTGATGAGAAGCACCAGAGTCTAACAACCAATTTTCAAAGTTCTAAGAGACAATGAAAACATCTAAAACTTCATATACCATACTTACTTCAACAGATAAAACTTCATCAACCATACCTAAATCAACTTGATTTGCTTCCTTCTTCTGGTTTTCAAACTCCTTTCATTTCCAACATTCCTTCTTGAGGTGTTCAATTTTGTTACAATACTAGAATTTTTATATACACTTTGTGCCCTTTAATTTTGATCTGAAAGATCCCCTTATTTTCTCCCCTCTTTCCTTTGACCGACCTCTCACTACTGTGGCTTCTTATGCAGATGTTTCAATACTAGACTTCTTCCTTACTTCTTCAGATAACAGAGCTCCCACAATAGAATGAAATTCCAAAGGCTTAGTTGTTCTCAAACTAATATAAGTTATGAGGTGGTCCCATGACTAGGGCAAAGAACACAAGAAGCTTATAGCTTTTTCTTCTTCCTGAAATTTAACTTCCATATCTGACAATTGGAAAATAAGTGCATTAAAAAAATTTACATGTTCTAAAATTTGTGTACCCTCCTTCATATGAAGAATGTACAATTTCCTTTTTAGATAATTTCTATTGGTTAAATATTTGGTCATATACAATGTTTCTAGTTTTCCCTACGAACCTGCAAATTTTTGCTCTTCAACGACATTGAAGAGAACTTCATCCGCCAGACATAACCTGATGGCATTGAGAGCTCGGGAATCCAAGTCCACATAGTCCAAATATATCACACAAATAGGTGTCTTCTTCACCCCATCTAATGCTTTATTCAACCCTTGTTGCACCAACAAATCTCTAACTTTTAGTTTCCACAATTCAAGAATTTTCTTTCTGGTGAACTTCTCCACCTCGAATTTAGCATTTGTCATTTTTTCCATTTTATTCCTAGGTTAATAAAATTCATCTCCTTAATTTTCCTTCCATGGTTTATCTGTTTGCAAGGGTTTCACTTTATGCTTTTAACTAGAGCTTATTTGAACTTATTTCCTTTGATTTATTTCAATAAAATTGTGATTATGTTCCCCCTTTTATTCAATAAATTTCCAGAATTTATTTTAATATAGTTCAAGGTCCTTCATAAAATTATTTAAACCTTATTTCTGGAATTTTCTCTTCGAAACCCTACTTTTTTTCCAAGAATGTATAACATAATTTATTTTCAGAATGTTTTCACAAAAAATTCCTATTCCAATTTTTTTTCCAAATTTTCAATTCCACTTTCATCTAGGAAACAAAAAAATTCTATACTGCAAAAAAAAAATTACCCAGTCACTGATGGCTCATCGCAGGTCCCAAACTCTTTTTTGAAGCCTCCACCATAAGAAACTAGTGGGGCAAGGTTGAAGGATAGACATTATGAAGACTCTGATAGTAGAAAACAACTTTCCTTTCCCCTTCACAACGGGTGACAACAACATTCGGTTCTCATTTTCTCGTAGGTCTTAAGTGATGAACGCATACCATATAGGCAGACTTTGGTGGCATCTCATCCTCTCTCCGAAGGTTTAATGTGCATCTTAGGCTTGAACTCATGCAAGATTCAGGGTTTCTTATTCACAATGGAGGAATGAGCTTGAACTATCGAACTATCTGGTAATGGGGTCCATAATTCTTCTCAGACATGACGACTACTTAACCAACAAGCAACAATAAGGGGAAACCTTGCTGGTTTCTCCCTCAAAAACCATAGCTAACAACATTTCACGAAGGTGGTAGGGTCGGTGTGCTTCACTATGGCAGGGGTTCTTAGTAGGTTGTCATTCCCTTCGACGACATGCAGGCTTGTATGGGCTCAACCTTTTTCTCTGATAGACCTCTAATCGACATCTATGCATAATATAAATTGGATAATGGCTCTTTGATAGTGACTCATTTGTGGCTCTGATAGACTTAGTGCGACAACATAAGTCTTCTTGAACATAATCCAACCCGATGGCGCTCTCATCTAACAATTGCTCTGATACCACTTGTTGGTCTCAGGAGTTATTAAATAAGAAATAAATATATGAAAAACTGAATGTAAACTGAATCACACACCCAAGTAAACACAAGAACATTTATGTGGTAAAACCTTGACAGTGTGTCAAGGAAACCTCCACGGGGTAAGGGATTGGAAACTTATCATTCAAATATGGTTCTCCATCATTACAAGCTTCTCGGGCAATCCCAATTAATATGAGCTACTTAATTACATAACTCCTTCTCGTTATACAATTGACTGATTGATAACGAACCAAATTTACCCATAATTACATCAATTAATTCATTTGTTGTCACATTTCAACATTTGAGCAGTAAAAAAGACAAGGTTGAAAATAATCATATTTCCATGAATGTAGTGTACACCCACATGTAACCCATGAGACATGACATAAAAACACTCCTCTTCCTTTAATTATTCAAAAGTTGAAAAATAAATAATTCATAAACATGTCTTTGTTGTCATTGTCCTCCTCCTCCTATTTAAAATTTGAAAAATAAATAATTCATAAACATGTCGAAAACATCCTCCTCTCCTCCTGTTATTTAAAAGTTGAAAAATAAATAATTCATAAACATGTCCAAAAAATCCTCCTCCTCTATTTATTTAAAAGTTGAAAAATAAATAATTCATAAACATGTCCAAATCAATGTTAACTCTCACCACTTATTACAAACAATAAATCCCAACTAGTGGGAATGCTACAAATCCATGAAACTACATGTCATAAAATGTAACTATACAAGTAAAATCTAAACTCATTAATACAAAAACATACTTATTGTAATAGCATATTCCCATGCAAGAATGATAGAGGTGCAACACCAAAGGGTGTAATGAAAGGTGGCCATGCTATCTCATGTATAAGTGATGAAATAAATAAACTCATTGGTGGTTGCACACACATTTCAATATGATATATTAGTACAAAAACATGAAAAATAATTTGATTAAGAAAAAAATTTAACATTAACGAGACTTGAAATAAAATATTTGAATATGGGGTGATCTATCAACCCCATGTGAATATGGACGATTTATCCCTCCTATAATTAGTTTCATAAACACATGTGAATTTATTTATTGTTCATAAAAATTAATGAAACAATGAAAAAATGATAATATTATAAATGAGCAACATAAAATCATTCTAGTAATCAGTTGTCAAACCACAATGAAGCCCATAGAGTTATGTGATACTAGGCATTATTGGGGAATTGTGTGTAACTCAAAAAAATGGGGTATGAAGGTGTGCTTAGATAGTACCCGATTGTAACTTAACCAAAACTAGCTAAAATTCCAATCAATGCAAGTAAATTGTCGAAATTGAATGAAAATAGAGGAATAGCTTAGTGGAATTAAAAAGTGGAATGATCTTGAAATAATCCAAAAATATATAAACAATAATGAAAGTATAGATCATTTCAAATCCATCTCAAAAGGAGTAAATGGTCTTGAAATTAGAAAAAAAAATTTAAACAATATATAATATGAGTATAGAACATTTAAAATTGATCTCAAAAGGAATAACATTCCCCACTCAACAATGCTATTGGATTTTTTTAAAACAATGAAACCAACTCAACTCAAGAAAAATTCAAACAAAAATTTAAAATTAGCACATTAACATGCTAAGAAACAATGGTACATGGAGAAATACTCAATTAATTTAAACAATAATGAGAGTATAGAGAATTTAAAATTGATCTCAAAAGGAATAGCATTCCACACTCAATAATGTTATTGGATTTGTTTAAAACAATAAAACCAACTCAACTCAAGAAAAATTCATATGAAAACTTAAATAACTCATCCCATAATTTACATAGAAAATAAAATGGAACCTAGTTGTTATTACAAGAAGGTTTATGAGGTATCATAAAATGCCTAAATATCCACTTGTCTCTGAATTTATGGAATGCGCATCAATCCACCCAAAGATGCTTATTTTTTAGTTCAATGGGTTGAATGGTTCTAGGGTTACTAAATAGTTGGCCAATCATCTCTTTGGCTATTTGAAAGTATTTTACTTCTTTATTTATTATACTAGTTGAATAATATTATCTCATCGTAGCCCTATATTCAAATATATCAAATATTTGGTAGTGGGTATGACTAATGGAAGCAACAATTGTATCAAGAAAAGTAGTAGAGAAAAGGTAAGATGAGTCTCTAATATTCTTCACCTTAGTTAATGGCAATTAAGTTTGTTGTTTTATCTAAATATTTGTTAATTTATGTCCAAATGGGAATGGGTTGGATCTTCATTTGACCAATTAGGTTTCATATTTCATCTAAGTATTTATTAATATATGTTCAAATGAATTGGATCTAATTACGCCGAAGGTGTTTCCTTTGATGGAATGGGGTGAGCAAACACTGTTCACCCCAGCCAATGAGAGGCTTTAGCTATCGCCCTTCTAGCCAATTAGAATTTGACATTTTATTATTCCTCCAACCAATAAAAATGGAACATCTGTCCAATGAATTCTAACACATCTTAGACTGACAAGACATCCGATGTGTCAGTGCCAAAACCGTCTTGAGATATGCACCACGGAAGTCTCTCTTCTCCGTTCTCTTCTTCACTCTCGGCCTGAACATTAATTTACCAAAGTTCGAGCATGCCATGGAAAGTAGATTTGAAGGATTGTAGCCATGAATGAGTTGCATAAACCTTGAGCGATTTTGAAATCATATGGTGAAGGCAGATTGTTAGTATATAGAGTAAGAAATGCGAATTAAAAATTTGTGGAAATAGGGAAGTCAAATCGTGAGTCGATTTACAGAAGTAATTTGCAGAAGCAATTAATGCAGCTATGGAGGAGTAATTTCATTTTCAAAGGTAATACAAGAGAATGATGTAGAGCAAGAACTTTAAATCTGTGATCGATCAATCCTTCAAGATGGAAAAGGACAAAAAGGGCGGAATCCTAAAGTGAATGAAATCCAAATTCGATGGAACATTGAGTGAAGGTGAAGAGCGGAACCTTCAATTAAGGGCAAAGTAAATGAAATGGAGTTGAATAGTGAGAGCCTGAAGAATGAATGGTGTGTAGAAAGGAATAGGCATTGAATTAAAACCGAAATCCTCTGAAAACCAGTCCCACACACGTTAACATTTCTCTGGTATTCTGTCCAGGGTAACCGTAATGTTTTGGGAATCAGTTTTCTCGCTGGAATCGACTTATACACGGAAGAAATGGGTCCGTTGTGGAGCCCTGTTCTGAACCAAGAGCTCGAGGATCGATTATGGTTGAAGTGAGCCTCATAGCCACTGTAAATCTCAATGCAGGTTTTGAATACTCGTGGTGTTTGTTATGGACTGTGTTCTTCCGCAATGAGAACTTTGAACGCAGACTTATAACTTGCAACGAATAGTATAGAATGGAGGGAAATTTCAATGGCACAGAGGTTAACAAATGAAGAATGGAACCTTGGAGATAAAAGGCGGAGCCGTGACTGAAGTGAACAATAAAACCACCATTTGGAAAACCAGCAGTATCATGCAAGGCCAAGGCTGGTAAGTTGTTTTTACAAAACGAACACGATATCAGTTGTTGGCCGCCACGTATCCTTGAGTTGTTTACGAAAACCATTTTCATCACGCTCCCTTTGGGCGTTAACGCTTGGACCACAGAAAAGTGTGAAACTCCACTATCATCGTTGGATAGGAGATTGAAGTGCGACGTGACATGGATTGTCGGATCCATTCGACGGTTAGCACAATGTAAAGGCATTGGGCCCCAGTCAAAAGGTATGTTGAATGGTCGGGATTTACTACGGACGAACAGTTACATGTGGTATTAGTGGTTGGTGCTAACCTCTGTCAATCCAAGGTAACGATTGGTATGGGAGACCCGCCATTCACGATGGCGTATTGAATTACATTTAATTTAACATTTGAATGGGAAGACAAGTGCCCAACCTTATAAGGGCTCACATTTGCATTTGCACATGAATGATATTTAGTGTGCGATGATTTATACCTAAATAAATAAATAAAATATGAATAAATAAATAAAATAAATATGAATAAATAAATAAAATAAATAAATAGAAATAAAATAAAATAAAGATAAAATTACAAATAAAAATAAAATAGATAAATAAAATTTTTAATTTAAAATTAAAAATAAAATAAATAAATAAATAGAAATAAAATAAAATAAAGAAAAGATTAAAAATAAATAAATAAACAAATAAATAAATACAATAAAATTAAAATAGGATTAAATAAATTAAAATTTAATAATATTAAATTAATAATTGTTATTTTTATTAAAATAAATATAAATATTTAAAATTCAAATTATATAATGCTCACACATTGCCTAGCATGGGATAACACACACACAAAAAAAAAATGCTCAACAATTTAAAATCCAATATTCCATATCGTTACAAACTTTTAATTTTCATAAATTACTTCCTTTACATATCTACTACCTTCTCGCATTCCTTTGCATCTCTTGGTGCAATTGCTAGTAATATAGAACTATTAGACAAGATTAAATTCCCAAGAAACTTATCATCAAGCCATAAAGCACCTTAAAATGCTGATCAAACTTGTTATTAATCCCAAAAAAATATATTAAATAATTACACATAAATAAATAATATATCATTTCCATACAAATAGATGCTCAATTGCCAACCCCTTCCTCTATTGCTTCGTCACAACACATCATAGGGACTTTTGATTCATATTGAGTAAGATGACAATTTAATTGAGTGGGTGGACAACAAGAAACACCACTATCGACCCATCTTGTGTCTCGTCAATTCTCCACTGTCACGAGACACCCAATCCTTCCACATATTAGTTCCTATTTTTGACGCAACAACAAGCCTTCACAATCCAATAATTACACTGCACTTATAAATGCGAGTATCTTTTTATTATTTCATTGTTTTTTAACACAAGTTCTGCAATATTAACAGCCAGTCATGTATCACTTCATTCCGCTGCTCCTTGATATAACAGAAGATATTTCGATCCTCCTGTTATATTTCCATTGATAAAGAAATTTCCACAATAAAGAAATGAATTTTTAATCATATGATGGATTGTAAAATCAAATTGTTTAAAGTGATAAAAAACAGATCCGAAAGCAGAGGAATTTTCCATCAATGAGATACGAATAGATTTCCTATGATCGTCAAAATTGACCCTTGGGGAATCTGGGAGGCGTTTTCTATGTTGAGACATGTACGCTCACCGACTTCACTAATTCGTTGGAACAACGGTTTCAGTCGACCAAACAGAATTTGGTACCACTCATTTATAATTCATGATGTTAAAATGTTTGTACAGCCCTTTCTTGGTCAGGATTTAAGGACTAAATCTACACGCAGTGGAATTTGGCACATTGATTGGATTGTGAAGGTATGTGGTGGCGTCAAAAGTAGGAACTAATACGTGGAAATATTGGATCTCGCATGGCAGAGGAGATTTGACGAGACATAAGATGGGTGATAGTGCTGCGTCTTGTTGTAATTCCACCATTCAAATTAAATTGTCTTACTCATTACTAAAGAAAAGCGCCGCTCATGTCTTATCAAGCCTCTAGTGAACATCTATGTGTATGGAGGTGACATGTTATTATTTTATATAACATTTTCGATGCAATTATGAGAGTTTGCTTAGTATTTCAAGGTGTATTTATGGTTTTAGGTTAAGTTATCATGGAATTGAACTAATTGTTTATTATTATTAAATCTAAGTTTAAATAATGAATGGAAGTGAGATAGCGAAAATGACTACTTAATTAATTGAGAAGTATATCTTTTTCCTTTCACGGATGGTAGTCACTCACGCTAAGGCCAATAAGAAAAAAAATGCTCCCATCTAATGTTTGAGATAATGCCTCAATTATTATGTTTACTTAGTTTGGATTGGGTTGTTGAGGAAGTTGAGAGATTCTCTCAACTTCTTTCTAAGATTAGAATTAGTTCAACTATATGTACGTATGTAACATCTACTGATGGAGAAAACAATATTTCAATTATCATTTTATTGTATGTGATTCCTGTGCATCTCTGTACACCTGTATTCTTAACTTGGTATCAGAGCACAGTGGCGCACCAGGTAGCAATCGCAAACGCAGTGGTACGCAGTACTTCCAGGTCAAACGTTCCAAACATTTGGACATTCGGAGGTCAAACGTTCAGTGTTTTGTCAAGCGCAGCCACAACATCGGTTCTCCATCTCAAAGTCAACCACAATTTGCTAGAACTTCAGTACTCGGTTCCTGGTCAGCCCCTCCTCTACTTCAATCACAGGTTACAGCCCTTCAGGTCGAGAAAAAACCATTTAGGTCCAATCTAGTGCACCCACAAGGCAATTCATATGCAGACTTGAATGCTCTTAATATCCAGACGAGATAGGGAAGCGGCTTCCCATATTGAGATATCAAATCCATGTTTTTTTGTGCACAGCCGTGAAGTTTAAGGAGAAAGCTCAGAATTGGCCACGATAGCTCCTGTCCTCGGGTGCGTTTTCATATTGTTGGCTTACACTCACAATTTCTTAACATACATGTGGCGGTTTTTACATTGTGATAATATTATTATTTTTGAAATTTAATCCACTAAATATTTGTTGATTAAAAAAGGCTAAAGCTTTTCTTTTCAACATGGAGCCTATTGTATTGGAAAAGTTTAATGGCTTTAATTTCTACACTTGGAAGGTAAAAATTTAGCTGCAAATGATGAGTAGAAATCTATGGAATATTGTAGAAGGCTCAGAAAAAGCACCTACATATGCTAGACAGTTAATTGAATGGGAAAAAAGAGAAGAAAGAGCCAAGTCTATCCTTGGACTATCACTTGCAGATTCCCAGCTACATCTAATTGACTTACAAAAATCTTCCACATCAATATGGGAAGAAATGAATAAGGTATTTTGGGCAAAAGCTGTTAATGCAAATTTTTTCTTAAAGTTACAATTGTTTAAACTTCAAATGGATAGTGAGACATCATTGTCAACACACATAAATGAGTTAAGAGCTTTGATGAGACAGTTGTCAGAAATTAATTCTAAAGTAGATGATGATGATGCAAAGGCAATTTTATTAAATAGCTTGTCTTCAAAATATGACAATCCCATATTTACTCTAAGTCAAATGCCTCATCAATCACTTGATGAAATGATAGCAGCTCTTATGGCAGAAGAAAAGAGGATAGGTGGCACAGAGATTAGTTCACATAATGAACTTGCACTGTATTCCAAGGGAAGGATGAATAAAAGTAAGACTGAATGTTTCTATTGTCACAAATATGGACATACAGCATTCAATTGCAAAATTCGGGCTCAAGATATTTTAAATGGAAAATTGAAAAAATCAGCCTATGCAACATTTTCAGAAGATTCACCTGATGCAGATTCTAAGTGAGGATGAACCTCCAGATCCATCTCTTAAACTTTTCTAAGAACATGTTTTGTAATATTATTTGCAAGTGTGTGGTGTGGTGCATAGTGAGGGGTTTAAGTTTTTTGTTGTGAGATTTGTGTAGTACAGAACCAATTATTGAACATTTTAGCATAATCTAAATTAGTCATTCTCGACATTCTTTGGTGCCGAGAGAACAATTGGCTAATTTGATTGTGTGAATTTGTTATATGTTGATGGGTCTTGTTATTCCTCGGGGCTTCAAGAGCATTGGTTACATGTTATACAATGAGATCCTTATGTGTAAAGGTCACTTTGTAAGATTAATCGCTGATCATATTCTGTACCTAGAATATTTTCCTATAGACTGTTGAAATTTATTCTTCGGGGTTATTTCACAGATGAAAATATTTCCATAGGGTAGTTCAGTGTCGAGACTCTTCTTTGGGGGTGTCAAGAAACTTTAATCTTACAAACTCAGCATTGATGGTTAGAAGCAGGTGTACTTTAAATGGGTTGAAAGGTAAGCTCGAAGATATGGAGAAAGAAAGAGAAAAATCCAGAAGACCGCAGAGTGGGTAGAGTTGCTGATGAAGACTAGCTAGGCAAAAACAAATACAAATTTTGTAATTGTGATCTCAGTATTGTAAGTTTTCTGTAATGTAGGCATTAAGGGAGGGTGTTTGAGATAATGCCTCAATTATTATGTTTACTTCGTTTGGATTGGGTTGTTGAGGAAGTTGAGAGATTCTCTCAACTTCTCTCTCTAAGATTAGAATTAGTTTAACTATATGTACGTATGTAACATCTATTGATGGAGAAAACAATAATTCAATTATCATTTTATTGTATGTGATTCCTGTGCATCTCTGTACACCTGTATTCTTAACTTCTAATTATTTCACTAAGGGTAGCTCATAATAAATAAGGATTTTGTCATATTAATTATATTTTGATGAATACTGATTGTGCTTGATAGTGTAAATGAGTAATATATGCTATTTGGCTAAGCGACAAGTCTAGAATTTAATACTGGACCATGAATGCAACTTTTGACCTAGTTGTTATTTATGTGTGTATTTTAAGGTTGTTACAACCATATTTGCAATGCAGAGCTATCTGATACTTCTATGTTATTTTATATTTTATTAATTAATATTCAATTATATGTCTAAGGGAATTGTGAGTGTTTTAGTGGTGTCTTAGAAGATACAAAAATCACAGAGAAAATGTAATCATGTGTATGGGAAGTGACTATATATGCATGCTAGTGTAAATTTTGATCTATCAATTATTAATAATTCTTATGTCACTAGAAATTAATAAATATGTGTTAAGTTGATTTAATGTTTTTATGGGTAATGAATGAATTTGGAGGAGGTACTATTATTTTTAATGTTATATTATAATTTCCTTTCATGCAATCGATTATTATGGAGCTATGAGCTAAAATTATACAGTAGAAATCCTAGTTTACATATAGAGTGTTTGATAAAAACCCAACATTCAAATTAAGTAAAAAGCTAAGCTAAACTAGTGAGATTGATAGTTTTCAAAGCCATTAGTTACAACATTATGGATTTTTTGGATTAGAATTAGGCCATACAAAAAGAGTTCAAATGTGAATGAAGTGTTTCACAGTATGTTTATGAATGAAATACAATAAGGTTATGAAGGAAAGTAAATAAGGCCATAAATGAAAAAGAATTCTATGGATTAACTTTCCAAAGTGTATTCTTGATAGAGCACACAAGTTTGTTATGGAAACATTGTTGATTGTAGGAATTAGGAATTGACCCAACCACATAAATTGAATGGCTAATAATTAAAATAAGCATCAAAACACTTACCTCGTGATCATTGTCAAGTTTAAAAAAACATAGAAATTAATTAAATTGTATCTTTATTCTAAATTATTTTTATTAATTATAAAATAATTATTATATGATTTAAATATAAATTAATTTGAAAAAACCATGTAAAACTATTTTTAATAATAGAAATTCTATCCATTTTACTATGTAGATCCTTAACTTGTAACTAAGCTTTGTTACAACACCATTGGCCAATACCATGGCTTATTAATACTACATATCCAAATAACAATTTAACTATTCATATGACCTTTTTTTTGGTAATTAATCATTTTAATTAAAATTAAAGAAATTGCATAACTAATTTTGAAATAAACCTCAATTTTTTATTTGTAACTACAAGTAAGACTATCACAACCATATAAATTTAAAAAAAAACATGTATATAAAAATAAATATTATAAAATATTTTGTGAAGATTAAATCTTTGATCCACTTCATAATTATTTTCATAATCTTACTTTGAAAAAAAAATCGAGAATCCACGATTTTAAAGTTTTGAGAAAACTGGAATGTCACTTAAATTTGAATAAAAAAACTATATAGCCTGATTGTGAATGCATTTTCCTTGCATCATTCAGTCTTTAAAGTTATCTGGTCGCGTTATTTTGATGCATATTAAGGTGTGATACTCATTTTGAAATGCGGTGACTCGTGAGAGTATCTTTGTATTGTTATATTTTTATTGATCAAACAGTTTCCAATCAAAAAATGTTTCCAAGAAGGATCCGAAGGGAGAGGAATTTTCCATGAAAGAGTAATACAAATTTTTACCAAAAGGAAGAAATTGAATTTTCCATGAATGAGTAATACAAATTTGGAGCATTGAAGTTGACGTACGTGCATCAACTTCAGTAATTCTTTGGAACAACGGTCTCGAGTTGGAGTGATGACCAAAGAGTCCCAAACAGAATTTTAGGACTGATACGATACGCAGTGGAATTGGCGACATCGATTTGACTGTGAAGGCGTGTGGTGGCGTCAAAAGTAGGAACTAATACGTGGAAAGCTTGGGTGTGGCATGACAGTGGAGAATTGACGAGAGAGAGGATGGGCCATAGTGCTGACGCTTGTTGTAATTCCACCCATTCAAAATTTTCTTACTCAAAATATGAAACAAAAGTCCTCCCATCTTTGGAAAAGGCATTATAGAGAAATGGCTTGGCAAGGGTTTGGATGTGACATGTTATTTATATTATTTAATATGACTTCTTTTTTAGTATAAATATAAGTTTGATTGACATTTTAAGGTGTTTTTAATGGTTAGAGGATAAGTTTTAAGGTATTTGAATAGTGTTTAATATTTTTTTTATTAATAAATACAATTCATTTTAGCTGAAACTAATAAAATTTTGGATGAAATAAGAAATTTAATTGGCAAGGTGAAGAATATTAAAGACCCAATTTAATTTTCTTCTGCCACTATATTAAAGACTTATCGAGCATTGCTTTCATCTGATCTTTTCAGGCTATGAAATTCGAGCTACTCTCCACGGCATACTTCAATCTGTCTGTTAAAAGACACTCTTTTGATCTTTGAAATAATTGTTCTAATGTGAATTGAATGTTGTGATACCATGTAGAAATTTGATAGAATTGCAACTTCTCAAGAAATTTAATCTAAAATCAAGAGACACAATTATTCTCTACTTATCTACGGAATGAAATTCACACTTTAAAACAACATGTATATCTGACACGCAATAAGAAAAACCACAAATACATAGTGATTTCTAGGGGAACCCATCTCAAAAATACCACCGAAGCCTCTTTGAATTAATTAAATGAATAAAGAACACAATACAAATTCTAACTCCATCTTTGAGCTCAACCTGCAAAAGAATAATTGTTCTCTTTGCTCAATGAACAAGTTCTTGATCCAAGTGGATATTGGTGGCCACCTACCTATTCCACTTGGGCCTCTAGTTGGTTTCATCTTTTTTCTTGTTTATAGCAGCATTTACTATTTTTAGCAGTTTTTCACTTCGAGAGTAGTTTTTACCACCTAAACAATGTTTTCTTGAGGCCTGCAGCATGCCCATAGCCATAGGTAGGGGACAGCGGAAAATCCTGTAGTACTCAGAGAGATCTTTTTGACAAGGTATTGTACAAGCCAAACATAAATAATATGACCAAGTTATGACCCCTAGAAGTTGGCTGCCCAACTAACCCCATCGTGGGCCACAAACTCTTGGCATTCCATCTCATAGGGTTAGGGTTTTGGATGTTTAGGGTTTTTCCTTGTTGTTAAAAAATAAAAATGCCGTTGAGCCTAATTGTAACATAGTTCAGAGGCATGTACCTTCCACATCTCTTCTCAGAGATAAGCTACCATCACCCGAGCTAGTTTATTTCCATTCTATATGTAAGCATATTTCAGTTCTTTGATATCAATGAAATGAAGTGTTATTTCTACTGCATATATGAAATGAAGTGTTATTTTTAATTCGTATTTAATTTTAAATAAATGGTATCAAAGTGGTTCGCTCTTTCTTTGTTTTTATTTGCATGTCCCCAACGAGGTCAGGGTATAAAGAGTTAGGGCTCGAACTTGTTGAACCTTTGTAAGACCAACCTCACAAACCCTAATGACCTCCCATCGTAGAAGAAAAGAAAGACAAGGGAGCATAATATACTTTCAAAATATTGCTCAAAGAATCCCTCGAGCAACAAAGGAACATTATGATGGACAATTTTTTCTAGATCCTTCAGTGGCAACCCACATGTGACACATCTTCTTCCAACACCCACTTTGGAAGTGCCACTCCCTTTAAGGTACAATTTAACTTTGACATCCCCATATTTTAAGGTAAGATAGATGTAGATGCTATAGATAAATCGTTAAATATGGTAGAAACATATTTTTCAGTTCATGATTTTTCCAACTGGGAGAAGATTAATTTTGCACTCCTTAAAGATGCCACCACGTCAAGGACTGGTGGGAAACATACTATGAGAAGAGGGAAAAAAGTTCACCCTCACTATTTTCAGCCGCACCCACTTGGAATTATTTCCGAGAAACCTTCAAGGAGAAGTATTAGCCTATTTGGAGCTATGAGGATAAATGCATAAAGTGGACCACATTATAGCAGGGAAGGGAAGAAGATGTGCCAAAGTTTTCAACTTTTTTCATACCCTTCACATGAAGTTGAGTATCAAGGATTATGAGTGGTATTTGGTACTGATGTAACACAACTGTCTACACAAGTACATTAAGGACAAGATGGAGTTCCTGGACATCTCCTTGCTCGATGCTTCCTATCGATACACTACCAAGATCGAGCAGAAATTTAAGCAGAAGAAGTGAGACTTTGGATCTGAAGCAAGGGAAATGTGCCCCCAAACCATATAACAAAGGATAGAGCCAAGGTGGGGCGACAGAGGAAAACTCTCTGAAGCTACAACAAAAGAGCACCACCACAAATACAATGAAGGACATGGGAAAATGGCATGAGTTCCATAAGAACCCCACTCACAACACAAGTGAGTGTCGGGCTAAGCAATCACTAGTGGCTCAGATGAAGGCTTCTGAATTAGATGCATGTTCTGACTCATAGTCAGAAGCCAACAAGGGGAATGACAAGGGGAAGAATATTATTGACGCGGATGCGAGTGACATTGTTGCCACCACCAAGATTCGATCTAGAGGAGGGGGAACACCTCTTCCACTCAAATATGTGGGTGAAGGGTTCTCTGTTGTAGTTCATTATAAAAAATGAGAGCCAAAATAACTTCATTTAAGCAGAGGTCGTGAAGCGGTTGGGCCTACCGACCGCAACAAACCCGCAGCTATACACCATCGGGTGGATTCACCAAGGACGATATCTTTGCAATAGCCAACAATGTTGCCTTCCCTACAACATCAACGCCTTCACAAATGATGTATTATGTGATGTTGTTCCTCTTGAATTTTGTGCTGTATTATTAGGCCAACCATACTTGTGGAAGCGACATGCTATGTATGAGTCTGGGCCTCACACTGTTATTATTAATGTGGGCAATAATTTGTACAAGATACCAAAGGTAGCATCACATACCACCATTTCTTTGATCACTGCGAAGCAATGCTGTAAGATCATTTCCAAGCCCGAGATTTTTTTCCCTTATGATTCACCCTCAGGGAAAGAAGAATATTGTGGCCACGACCTCCAGAAAAAGCTCCTCCACATGACACCAATAGATGGACAAGTTCATGGACGAGTACAAGGACATCATCTCACCCATAGGGGTACCTATACTCTGTTAGGTCAAGCACTCCATTGATATGACCCCTGGTGTGCCACTACCCAATCTATCGACACTTTCGTAGAGAACCATCAAATTAAGAGGCATATTCAGGAGCTATTGCAGAAAGAGAACATGAGGCCAATTTCATAACCCTATGGGAGCTCAATCTTGTTGGTACAAAAAAAGGAAAATATGTGGAGAATTTGTATTAATTATCAAGCACTAAACAAGATCATTATTTGGAATAGGTATCCAATCCCATAGATTGATGATATTTTAGACCAGCTAAAGGGGGCGAAATATTTCAACAATATTGAATTGAAGTACGATTATCACCATGTACCAATTGAACACTGCGATGTGTGGAAAATTTCCTTCAAATCCAAAGAGGGGCTTTTCGAATGGATGGTCATTCCTTTCGGGTTGATGGATTCCCCCGCAACCTTCATCAGGATGATGGATGGTATATTGAGACCCTTCGCCAAATCATTCATGGTGGTTTATTTGGATGAAATCCCGATCTTCAACCATAATTGGGAATAACACCTCTACCATATTCGACAGGTCCTCCAAATCCCGCGAAAACACAAGTTGTGTGCCAACTTGGATAAATGAACTTTTGGTATGATCGAGGTACAATATATGGAGTAGATCACTGATGATCAGGGTGTGCACGTAGACTCAACAAAGATATGAGTCATTCAGGATTAGCCAACCCCAACCACTATAATAGATCTTTGCTTCTTTCTGGGTCTTGTCAATTTTTACCCAGGTTCGTGTTGGGGTTCTCTCATAACACTTGACATTTAAGTCAAGTAACCAAGGGTAGAGCAAAATAAAAGTTATTTTGGTTCAAATCCCAACATATTGTGTTTGTAAATTTGAAATGTCACTTTTTCTATGCACCAGTGCTCACAATACCAGACCTACAACAACCATTTGAGATTGAGGCATATGCCTCTGACTATGCTATTGGTGTATTTCTTACTCAACAGAGGCATCCAATGGCATATCATAGTGAGACAATTTTATACCACATCTAAAATTATCCCACCTTTGACAAAGTGATGTATTCCACTATGCAAGCCTTCCAACAATGGAAGCATTACATTCTGGAGAAGGAAACAATCATCCACACATACCATCAACCCCTGCAGATCATACAAACGAAAGGGAAGCTACATAACAATCACCATAAAAATGGTCCACATACTTGTAATAGTTCCATTTGAACATTAATTATAAGAAGGGTAGCACAAAAAATGTTGTAGACTACATCAGCAAACCATCGTTCATGGAGATGACCACTATGCTCAACTCTTGTGGGAACGAGACTTCGAAGTGGCCATATCTTTACAAGAGCAATCCAAAATTTGGCAACACATACTAGATGCTCCTAGAAGGAAAGAAAATTTTCACCACCAGGATGCACTGTTGTGCCACCAGGGACACCTTTGTGTTCCTTCAAGTGAGCATTCCAAGATGATTTGAGAGGAAAATTACAGTCGATTCATGAGACATTTCGAAGTAGAGAAAATAGTGGCAATGCTACAAAAGTATTTTAATTGGCCGAAGCTTTGATAGAATGTTGGGAAGTACATAAGATCTTACATTTCCTATGTCATTGCCTAACCAACCATCAAAATCAAGGCCTATATACTCCTATGTCCACTCCTAGTCGAACTTTTTAATCCATCTCCATGGATTACATGTTGGGACTTCCTTCTACTAAGCATGGAAACGATTGTGTTTTCGTGGTCATCGATAGATTCTCTAATATGGCCATTCTAGCAGCCTACAAGAAGAGTATCACAACAGAAGCCAATGCTAAGGTCTTCTTTGAATGAGTGTGGGTACACTTTGGGATCCCACGGTCCATTATCTAAGGCTGGGACAAAAAATTCCTAAGTACATTTTTTTCAAGCCTTTGATTGATGCTAGATACCAAGCTCACTAAGTCCATGACTTTCCACCCCCAAAACTGATGGAAAAAAAAAGGACGTCAATAGGATGATTGTACACAACTCTAAGTATTCATGCACATGGGATGACAACATCCCTTATGTCCAACACATCTACAATAGATCTCTCCACAACTTAATTCGCCACAACCCCTTTCAAGTGGGGTTGGGATTCCAGCTACTATGTCCTGTTGATGTCGCCATACCATTTTCAACTACTCAGGCAGATTCAAATCATGTCCGGTCTAAAGATGACAGGGCTAATAACTTCATTGAGCGCACTCGTCACATCTATCAACATTCCCATGACATAATTGATAGAGCTAATGTTGAGTAAAAGCAACAACATGATCAACATTGGGTGCCACACAAGTTCCAGGTGGGAAACAAAGTTGGCTACATTTACAGAAGGAACGCTTTACTCGGCCCCACTGAAAACTTCATCCACTATGATATGGGTCATACGCCATCACCAAATATGTAGGGGAAAATTACTTCAAGCTCAAAATTCCACTGTTCCTTGGCCTGCACCCAATGTTCAATGTTGACTGCCTTCGACCATACTTTCCACCATTACTAGACACATCTGAGATTGTAGAACAAATCACGCAAATATATTTAAGCTCGAACTGCATGGAACATACCATAAATTATTAAATCATAGACATGCATATCAATAACACCTGAAAACTAAGGATCCAAATATATCGAGTTTTCAAGTCAAGCCAACTCCTTCACCAGGGCAAGTGGTTCACCAAGGACGAGGTTCAACAAAAAATTCCTCACCTCATGGAGGCTTTGCATGCAATGGGTAACATTACTTCATGAGGAGGGAGGGATGATCCAGGTGGATATTGGTTTCCACTAACTTATTCCACTTATACCTCTAGTTGGTTTCATCAGTGTTATTTTTTATAGAAACATTTACTATTTTTAGTAGTTTTTTGGGTCGTGAAATTTTGGAGTAGTTTTGAGCCCCTAAAAGAAATTTTTTTAGGTCTGTAGTAGGGCTATAGTCATAGGCAAGGGAATGAGAAAAATCTTTTATTAATTAGAGAGATATTCCGATGATGTATCGTATGTGCCAAATGGAGATAATATGACCAAGTTATGACCCCGGGAAGTTGGCTGCCAAAAAACCCCATCGGGACCCACAAACTCTTGTTGTTCCATCTCCTGGGGTTAGGGTTTTGGTTGTTTATGGTTTTCCCTTGTTGTTCAATAATAAAAGGCCCCTTGAACCTCATTGTAACATAGTTCAAAGGCATGTAGCCAGCACATCCCCTTTAAAAAATAAGCTACTATCGACCGTGCTAGCTTATGTCCATTCTATATGTAAGCATATTTCAATTCTTTGATATTAATCAAATGAAGTATTATTTCTAATGCATACCTATTTTTATGGTTATATCTATATTTTGTTGCATTCCTTTTTAAGTTCAGATCAACTCTGGCCAACACTTAGGCAATTATTTTCTCACCAAGGCCCCCGTTTCGTTCTGCAAATCCTAACGAAATTAGCCCCTATTCTTTAGGAATTTCCTCCAAATTGATTGTGCAATTCCCAACGATTGATCACTAATTGAATACAACACATATACACTAAATACAAGTCTAAAAAATGATGTTACATAGACTTGTCATCTCCACTTCAACAGAGGAACTCAAATTCTCTACATGCGCTAGCTATTTTGGGCTAATTAATTAGTTAACTAATAGATCTCTCAGTTAAATTTATATCCCACTGCATAAGTGACCTTCAACTAAATCTAACAATAGTTAGAGGCAAGTTAACTGAATACAACCGAAAATAACTAAATTGGGTTCTAAAATTAGCAATCGCACATGCATAACTGAACTCTAAATCCTCTAATTTGAATTTACTTAGCTAACTAAGTGACAAGAGCCATGTCAAACTAGTTAACTATCTCCAATTTGTCTTGGTGATGTGGAAATCTAATTTACTCAATTTGACTAAGGCTAAAGTCAAATTCAATCTTTCTTGCTATACTTTTTAAACACTATTTACAATTGGCAACATGGAAAAAAATTTCAACCCCTAATGATTTAACTTTGTTTATAAATGGATTGCAATGGATGTTCGAGTAAATATGTAATGGAAAAGTACATTACATATAAGGGTGGGTTTTATAGAACAAACTGCGTAAATCATGTGTAAGCTAAGGTACTTGGTGGGGGGTGTTAGGCATATGCCTAGGAAAGGGTATCCCACTCAACGGGTTATGCTTGGCCTTTTCTTAACCCTAAATAGAGCCAAGGTGACCCCCCTTGAATCCAATAATGTTAAAATATTGACATTATGACTCATAAATAACTCATCCCAAAATTTACATAGAAAATACAATGGAACGTAGTTTTTATTACAAGAAGATTTATGAGGTATCATAAAATGCCTAAACATCCAATTTTCTTTGAATTTATGTAATGTGCACCAATCCACCCAAAGGTGTTTATTTCTTAGTTCAATGGGTTGATTGATTTTAGGGTTAATAAATAGTTGGCCAATTATCTATTTGGTTATTTGAAAATTTTTTACCTCTTCCTTTCTTATGCTATTTGAGTAATATTATCTCATCCTAGCCCTATATTCAAATATATCAAATATTTTGGATTGGGTATGACTAATGGAAGCAACAATTGTATCAAGCAAGTAGGAGAGGAAAGGTAAGAGGAGTTTCTAATATTCTTCACTTTAGTTAATACCAATTAAGTTTCTTGTTTCATCTAAGTATTTGTCAATTTGTATCCAGATGAATTGGATCTTCACCTGACCAGTCAGGTTTCTTATCTCATCTAAATATTTATTAATTACGTTGTAAAGCGTACCTATTTGAAAAAAAATTTCCTAAATGGCTACGTGTACCATTATGCACCCTTGATTTTAATGTTAGACGATTCAAATAATCTCTACCTTAGGATTAAATAATATTATTTTTAATCAGTTATACAAAATAAATATATATTAAGGAACATTAAATCTCTATGAGGGTTTCTACGGACATCCAAAACAGAGCAGTGGGGGTTTCTCCTCTGATACATCAAGCAAGGTCATTACTTATTATTTAAGGAACATCAAATCTCTGTGACGGTTTCTACAAACATCCGAACTGGGAAGTGAGGGTTTCTGCTCTCATACATCGAGCAAGGGCATTACTGGTTGCAGTGGAAATCAAAGAAACACCAAAGGAGTATGTGTTCTAAGCCAACGTTCCGGGCTTGACCAAGTCCGACATTCAGGTAAGTGGTGAAAATTAAATCCAGTGAACAGGAATCCTTAAGTTTCATTGTACTTACAGGAAAAGTTACTGGAAAAAATTAATTCCAGTGAGCAAGGTTTCTTAATTAGGATTTCATTTTAGTAACAGGGAGGGTTTATTTTTTTCAGGTATATGTGGAAGAGGAGAAGGTGCTAGTGATAAAATGCCAGGGAGGCAAGCGTAAGCACGACGCTGTCGAGGATGAGGAGGGCTGTAAATATCTGTGAATGGAAAGAAATAGAAGCCCTATGTTCTTGAGGAAATTTACGCTGCCTAGCGATGCCAATGTCGAGGGAATTTCTACGTCATGTGTGAATGGGGTTTTGAATGTTACCGTGCCTAGGATTTCACCTGCCATGAAGTCCAAGACAATTCAGATTTTTTTAAATTGACGATAGAAGAAGGAGTTTTGCTTAATCCATCTTGTTTCTTTGTTCTTGTTTTTAAGAAAATTATAGTGTCCTCGAAATCCTCAATACAATATTTGAGGGCCACCTTTTATGCGTCTTTTCTCTTTTATTCATCTTGGCTATTCTTGTTTTCAGGCCCGTGGCCCAGACAGATATATCAGTCTTTGCATTGGCCTTTTTCATCTTGATAAGTTCAAGTGCTTTATATCCTTGGGAAGCGTCAGCTTCTAACATCTCAATATTTTTTGTTGAGTTCATTAACTTGTGAACACCATAGTCAGAAATATGAGCAACATAATTGTCATCCACAAGTATATTTTTTGACTTGATATTCCCGTGTATGATGGATTTGTGGAATCTAGTGTGAAGATACGCAAGACCTCTAGCAGCTCCCAAAGCAATTTTGTGTCTCCTAACCCATCCAGGAGCAGGTCTATTTGTACCTACAATATGAACATAATATATGAATAGAATGAATTCACATGTCATGGAATGAGAATGAATGCATTTCAATTAAACCAAGTGGAATGTAAATCTGCGGAAAGAATAAATGCCACTTCGATTATTACGAGGCTAAAAAAACAAGAGGCACATGTAAGTGATGTTAGTACTAAATGAGGGAGGAAGCTATCACAAAAACCTAGGGTTCTTGCAGCCCAAAGCCAACCTCTAGTTTGGCAGAACTTTTGGTGCCTGTAGTGCTTTATAAACCACCCTTGTTTCCCATTAGTTGCCATTACATACTCAAACTTGTACTCTTTTTGTCTTTTGGTTGATTATTTTAAGGAGACAATGATATGAACACGAAACAGAATCCTTAACAAGCATATGTCACTTTGACTTTTAGAAATCTTGAAATTAAGAAGACATCATAAATACAACAATCATAAGGGACCCCACAAAGCACAAAGGTCCTTCCAAGTGACTTTAATATCAAAATGAGGAGGATGGTAATTCCAAAGCTGTATATATCAGTCTTTGCATTGGCCTTTTTCATCTTGATAAGTTCAGGTGATTTATATCCCTGGGAAGAAGCAGCTTCTAACATCTCAATATTTGCTATTGAGTTTATTAACTTGTGAAGACCATAGTCAGAAATATGAGCAACATAATTGTAATCCACAAGTATATTTTTTGACTTGATATTCCCGTGTATGATGGATTTGTGGAATCCAGTGTGAAGGTACGCAAGACCTCTACTAGCTCCCAAGGAAATTTTGTGTCCCCTAGCCCATCCAGGAGCAAGTCTGTTTGTACCTGCAATATGAACATAATATATGAATAGACTGAATTCACATGTCATGGAATGAGAATGAATGCATTTCAATTAAACCAAGTGGAATTTAAATATGCGGAATGAATACATGCCACTTTGATTATTACCAGGCTAACAAAACAAGAGGCACATGTAAGTGATGTTAGTACTAAATGAGGGAGGAAGCTATCACAGAAACCTAGGGTTCTTGCAGCCCAAAGCCAGCCTCTGGTTTGGAAAACATTTTGGTGCCTGTAGTGCTTTATAAACCATAATTGTTTCCCATTAGTTGCCATTACATACTCAAACTTGTACTGTTTTTGTATTTTTGGTTGATTATTTTAAGGAGACAATGATATGAACATGAAACAGAATCCTTAACAAGGATATGTCACTTTGATTTTTAGAAATCTTGAAATTAAGAAGACATCAGAAATACAACAATCATAAGGGACCCCACGAAGCACAAAGGTTCTTCAAAGTGACTTTAATATCAAAATGAGGAGGATGCTAATTCCAAAGCCATATATATCAGTCTTTGCGTTGCCCTTTTTCATCTTGATAAGTTCAGGTGCTTTATATCCCTGCGAAGCAGCAGTGTCTAACATCTCAATATTTGCTGTTCAGTTCATTAACTTGTGAAGACCGTAGTCAGAAATATGAGCAACGTAATTGTCATCCACAAGTATATTTTTTGACTTGATATGCCCGTGTCTGATGGATTTGTGTAATCTAGTGTGAAGGTACGCAAGACCTCTAGCAGCTCCCAAAGAAATTTTGTGTCTCCTAGCCCATCCAGGAGCAAGTCTGTTTGTACCTGCAATATGAACATAATATATGAATAGACTAAATTCGCATGTCATGGAATGAGAATGAATGCATTTCAATTAAACCAAGTGGAATTTAAATCTGCGGAATGAATACATGCCACTTCGATTATTACCAGGCTAAAAAAACAAGAGGCACATGTACGTACGTACGTGATGTTAGTACTAAATGAGGGAGGAAGCTATCACAGAAACCTAGGGTTCTTGCAGCCCAAATCCAGCCTCTGGTTTGGCAGAAATTTTGGTGCCTGTAGTGCTTTATAAACAACCCTTGTTTCCTATTAGTTGCCATTACATACTCAAACTTGTACTCTTTTTGTATTTTTTCTTAATTATTTTAAGGAGACAATGATATGAACATGAAACGGAATCCTTAACAAGGATATGTCACTTTGATTTTTAGAAATCTTGAAATTAAGAAGACATTAGAAATACAACAATCATGGACCCCACGAAGCACAAAGGTCCTTCCAAGTGAATTTAATATCAAAATGAGGAGGATGCTAATTCCAAAGCTGTATATATCAGTCTTTGCATTGGCCTTTTTTATCTTGATAAGTTCAGGTGCTTTATATCCCTGGGAAGCAGCAGCTTCTAACATCTCAATATTTTTTGTTGAGTTCATTAACTTGTGAAGACCATAGTCAGAAATATGAGCAACATAATTTTCATGGATTCTATTTAAGTGCTTGAAAAGACAAGCTTAGGTTTCTATTTATGTGACAGAGAAGACAAGAAACTGTACATAATCACCCTGGTTTAAGTGGCCGAGAAGACAAGAAACTGTGCATTGTGAAACTTTTAAAACACAACTCAGAGAGAAGCCAAGACTGAAGTAATTTTCCTAACCTGAAAAATACAGAAAAAAACATAGTTTCTTACATTAAAATTTATGATCACAACCTATGGTAGCATCCAATTAACAAAGAACTGGAAATGATTACAACAACAATTGATCCAATGATGATTCTAGCAATAGCTCCAGTGCTCATAGATTTGAAATGGGCTTTGGTCACATTGAACTGGGCTGCAGTCACATTTGCAGAAGCAACACTAGCGGCATTTAGAGCTCCGCCACATGGGTGTAACAGAGGCTGCCCACATAGGGATCCACTGCTTTCTACAAAGGAATTCTTATCAAATTTTTTCCGAAAACTCAGTATACGACCACTTAGATTGTTGTGGGCAAGGTTGAGAGTTGTCAGGTTTGGCAGATTTGCAAGCTCATTGGGTATTTCGCTGGTTAAAGAATTCCCACTCAAATCAAGGTCTTGAAGAGAAAAACAATTAGCAAGGAAGCTAGGGATTGTACCTGTTAGATTGTTGTTATTCACCTCAAATCTCCGGAGTTGAGGGCAACCTATATTAGACCCGTTTCAGGGTTCAGGAATGCTCCCTGATATCTCATTGAATCCCAGTAACAACTCAACTATGTTATCGCACAGATTCCAAATAGAAATAGGAATGCCTCCATTCAGCCCATTGTTCTTGAGTTGTAGACTGCTCAAATTAGGCACATTTCCCAACTCTGGAGGCATCCCTCCTGTAAGACTATTGTTATTCAGATTCAGCTGCTGCAGATATATAAAAGAGCCCAACTCCTTTGGGACCGTACCCTTCAATCCTCTTGCTTCCAAATCAATACCCGACGCTGAGACCTTGCGACTGTAAGCCAGAGCCACACTGTGCCTAAATTTGGGAACATAACAGTTGACAAGAATACCATTGTATATCCACATAACTCCTTTCCATCCACACCAAGGGCGAGAGGCACTCCACGAGACCTGTAAAACATTAGCCCTTGTTCCAAACAACGTTTATGTTGATTAAAGAAAATGGTTGAGATGTTCACAGTGAAACAAATTAGTAACTGTAATTATACATGTCTATAAGGAATTTGTCAATACACTATAGGCTATGGAGAATTGACGGTGAACATTATACCTGTCAAAAAGAAATGTTAAATAATTGCAAGTGGAACAATGATGAACATATTTCAAATTTTAATATAATTTAATTGTTTGTTGAAATTTGATAATTTATTGTAAAAGATGAGTTTAAAGCAATTTAATATAGTTAATATTATTTAAATTAATTCCCTGTTAACAGAGTTTAATATTATTTTGTCGATAATTTTAATGATGAGTATATTTATACTTGCTAGATTCATTGATTGTGATTGATCAGATAAATTTAAATTTTTTTTTCTGATTCAAATATTATAATTATGAAATTGTAGTGATTTATAAATATAATTATAAGTTTTGAATAAATTACAAGTAGTTAAGATTTTTTCCTCTATATTATTATTTCCTATATTACTAAAGCGTTTCTTTTGCAACATATCGTGCAATTGCTAATTTATGTTCAAATGAATTAAATCTAATAATATAAAACTATTAAACAAAGTTCAATTCTCAACAAACTTATCCTCAAACCATAAAAACACCTAAAATACTGATCAAACTTCTCATTAATCCCAAAAAAAATTATATTAAATAATCATACATAAATAAATAATATATCACTTCCATACTCATAAATGCTCACTTGCCAACCCTTTCCTCTATCACTTCCATACACATAGATGCTCACTTGCCAACCCCTTCCTCTATATGCTTCTTCACAAGACATTAGGGCGACTTTTGATTCATATTAGTTCCTATTTTTGACGAAACAACTCGCAGTCCAATAATTACACCACGCTTATAAATGTGAGTATCTTTTTGTCATTTCATTGTTTTTAAACACCAATTCTGCAATATTAACAGCCAGCCTTGTATCACTTCATTCTGCTGCCCCTTGATATAACCGAAGATATTTTCGATCCTCGTGTTATATTTCCATTGATAAAGAAATGTCCACCAAAAGAAATGAATTTTTATTCATATGATGGAGATTAAAATCAAATTGTTTAAAGTGGTAAAGAACAGATCCGAAAACAGAAGAATTTCCGATGAATGAGTCATAGAAATAGATTCTATGATCGTCAAAATTGACTCTGGGGAAATCTGGGAGACGTTTTGTATGTTGACATGTAAGCTCACCAACTTCACTAATTCGTTGGAACAACCGTTTCGAGTAGAAAATGTTGTTGGACAGTCGACCAAACAAAATTTGGTACCATAATTTATGACCTTAATATGTTTGTACAACCCTTTCTTGGTCAGGATAAGGACTAAATCGACGGTCACATTATCATTACCGATAAGATACGCAGTGGAATTTGGCACATTGGTTGACTGTGAAGGTGTGGGTGGTGTCAAAAGGAGGAACTAATACGTGGAAATATTGGATCTCGCATGGCAGTGGAGATTTGACGAGACATAAGATGGGCCATAGTGCTGCGTCTTGTTGTAATTCCACCACTCAAATTGAATTTTTATCTTACTCATTACGAAACAAACGGCCCTCTCATGTCTTTTGAAGCCCCTCTAGTGAACATCTATGTGCATGGAAGTGACATGTTATTAATTTATATGCAATTATTTATATAAAATTTTCGATATTATTTCAAGGTGTTGTTATGGTTTTAGGATAAGTGGTCATGAAAATTGAACCTTATCAAATAGATTTTCTGGTATGAAATTTAATAAACTTATGTTTTAATAATGAATGGAAGTAAATTAGTCAAAATGATTATTTAATTGAGAAGCATATCTTATTTCTTACTTTGAGAAAGGTCTAGGGAAACAAAGATGAGTGAGTGGTATGATTGTTGTAAAAGAAATGAACTAAAATGTTATTTCTCTTGTAAATGTGGTGTTTGGATAAGGGGTTGAGTGATGAGATTAGGTGTAGATAGTAAATTTGTTCTTATTATTTCATTATTTGTTCTTATTATTTCATTTCCTCATAGGGGTGGTAGCCACTCAACCTAGGGCCAATGAGAGGAAGAATGCTTTCATCTAACTATTTCCCCAAGTGTATTTTATAATAAATAATTATTTTGTCATATTAGTTATATTTTTATGGATAAGGATTATGTTTCATATTGTAAAGGAGTAATATATGTTATTTTGCTAAACTACAAGTCTAGAAATTAGCATTGGATCATGAATGCAACTTTGGACCTCGTTGTTATTTATGTATGTATTTTGAGGTTGTTACAACCATATTTGCAATGCAAAGGTATAAGATATTTCTATGTTATTTTATATTTTATTAATTAATCTTCAACTAGATGTATAATGAATATAATGGCCATTGTGAGTGTCTTAGAGATACCAAAATTATAGAGAAAATGTAATTATGTATATGGGAAGTGACTATATATGCATGTTAACTATCATGAATTCTTATGTATCAATTATTATTAATTCATATTTAATTAAACATTAATAAAATGAATGAAATTGGTGTCATTCTTATGTAACTAGACATTAATAAATATATGTTAAATATGCTAAATGTTTTTATGGGTAATGAACGAATTTGGAGTAGGTACAATTATTTTTAATGTTATATTGTAATTTACTTCCATGCAATGATGATTATTAAGGAGCTATGGACTAAAATTAGAACGGAGAAATCCTAGTTTATATACAAAGTGTTTAGAAAGCTAAGCTAAACCAGTGAGATTGATTGTTTTCAAAACCATTAGTTACAACATTATAGATTAAATTTCTATTAGAATTAGGCCAGAGAAAAAGAATTCAAATGTGAACGAAGTGTTTGAAAACCTTATGAATGAAAGTAAATAAGGTTATACATAAAAAGGGATTTCATGTATTAACTTGCCATATTGTATTATTGATAGAGCTCACAAGTTTGCTATGGAAGCATTCTTGGTTGTAGGAATTAGGACTAGGTCAACCATATAAATTTAATGGCTAATAAAGTGCAATAGGAATCAAACCACTTGCCTCATGATGATTGTCAATATTAAAAAAACATAAAAAATAATTAAATTGCAACTTTATACTAAATTATTTTTATTAATTATAAAAATAATTAATATATGAGTTAAATATAAATACATTTGGAAAGAGCATGTAAAACTATTCTTAATCATGGAAATTCAATCCATTTTACCATGGACATTCTTAACTTCCAAATAAGCTTAGTAACAAGGTCACCCAATAGCATGACTTACTAATACCACATACCCAAAAAAAAACAATACCAACTTTTGATTTGCGATTACAACTAAGACTAACAAAACTATATAAATTAAATCTCATAAACATCAATTCATAACAATAATCAAAACACTTAGTTAATTATACATATAGTTAAAAAATAGGAACTAACTAAACTATAACTTTATTTGAAATTAATGATAATAATTACTATTAATGATAAAAAGAACACACACACACACACACACACACATATATAACATGAATTCTAACTATGATTATTCATATCCATTCTATTTTGGAAATTCTTGATCTATAAATAGGCTTTGGTACAATACCATGGGCTAAAACTAACTATGATGTGCTCATAAAACCATAATTTATTTCATATGACACTTGTTCATAAAAAAAATTTAAATTATTGATTTTTATGTAAAAAGAAAAAACAAACATAACTACCTTGGAAATAAATCTAAGCCTTTTATTTGTGTATACTAGTAAGAATATTCAATAATATTCTATGAAAGTTAAACCCCTATCATCCACCTAATAATTATTGATAGTTAAATTAACATATTATAGTATATTCCATAAATACTTGTAATCCACCTAATAATTATTGATAATTAAATTGAGTTTTTGAAATTTCTATTCCAAAATAGACATATATATCACAATTCTACTAAAAAATGATAATATATAATTACACCTTAAGGCGTTACTATTTGAAAACAACTTTCCTAGCTGCTACTCTGTCTTTTTTTGCACCAATGGATTAAATGTTAGACGATTGAAATGTTTTAGGCCACTCATATACAACCTCTTTCATTTAATCTAACAACCTAACTAACTCTCTAATCTCTATGAATCTCTCTTCTCAACCTACCTGATCACTACAAGATAATATGAGAAAGCCGAAAAAATAAGAATTCATGTCACTAGAACTGTTGCCCATAACATTCGAAACCAAAATCAATCAAGCAGCTTCTGTTGCTCATGGCATTCGAAACCCGATCAACAAAACTGTGTTTTAATATTACAATTTCTACAGTAGCTTTTCGTGCAGTACAAGATCCCAAACTTATATGCTTTGATGTATAAATGTGTTGTGTTGTAGCGGAGGCAATTATTCTGGCATTTCAACGTTACATTTGATTCTAGGAACCATTGTGATGATTCCAACTCAACTGGTTCCTTTCATGGGTGGTATAATGTAAGAATTTTTTTATTTTTCGACATTTACAATAATTGTTATTTTTTTTTAAGATAACTACGTAGTTCATCTGATATGCTTTTTCGGTTATTTTTTGTTTGTTTGTGGAACATAGTGATAAGGCATTGGTAATACAGAGGTTATTGTTTGTTGCTAGCCTTAAAACATTTTTACAGTCATTGTTTGGAACTCGTTTGCCTACAATTGTTGGTGGTTCATTTGCCTTTGTCATACATGTTCTTACAATAATCATAGATCCATCGTTGTTGGTAATTGAGGATCAAAATGAGGTTATTTTCTAGAGCCATTATGCATGTCACTAGTTAAGGAACTGGTATAAAGTTGGCAGATGTACACCAAATTTTCGATTTCATCTGACTCTTAATTCTAGGAACTATCGTATGAAATAGCTAAAATTACAAGATATAGTTGTTTATTCACCAAATTTTCAGAGGTTACATCATACGATGCGAGCGATCCAAGGGTCTTTGATTGCTTCGTCGAGCTTGCAGATTATCCTTGGTTACAACCAACTCTGGGGTACAAGATTTGGTACATTATAAGGATTTAATTAGTAGAATATTATTGGTTTGGAAAAATGACCTTATAGTATTATCTTGGTGGATATGATTTCTTAACCGATAAAGAAAGAATTTGCATCATTTCCCATGGGTTCAATTTCTATTTTTTAATTTGAAAAATTGGTAAATTTTGTAGTGATGTATTCAGTTGGTTAGAACTTTATTTTCCACAGATTACCTCACATGGTTAATATATGGTTAAATGGGTGTCTTTTTTCCTAGGTCACCTACCTTAGGTTCTTAAATAGTGTCAAAATATAGTTTATGTATAAGAAATTTCACCATTCCTAGTACATAAGCCTCTTGAATATTTATTTCCAATGTCTAATGGACCACTACATTATGCTTGGAAAATGTGGCTTAAGAGATAATCACATGCTTCCATGGCATCCTAAAAAAACATATACCAATGAAGGAGGTAAGGTCAACGAAGAGAGATAACTTCATTGTATAGTGGAGACTAATATGCGCACTCATCCAAGATATCACACAAGGTAAAAATATACCATCATATTTCCATGAGTGTAGTGTCCACCCACATGATGGCCCATGAGGAATGACCTAACACCATTTATATTTAGGATCCTCCACCTCTTTATGAAGAATCCTATTAATCATCATCATAATAATTCATCAACATCATTTATCTTCAATAAAAATAAACAAACACTTGAATAAATAAATGATAATTATTTAAAAGTTGAAAAATAAATAATTCATAAACATGTCAAAAACAATGTTAACTCTCACCATCTATTATAAACAATAAATCCCAACCTACTTAGAATGATACAAAACCATGAAACTACATGTCATAAAATGTAACTATAAAGGTAAAAGCTAAACTCATTAATACAAAAATGTAATTATTGTAATAGCATCTTCCCATGTAAGAATGATAGAGGTGCAACACCAAAGGGTGTAATGAAAGGTGGTCATCCCATCTCATGTACAAGTGGTGAAAGAAATAAACTCATTGGTGGTTGCACACCCATTTCAACATGATATATTAGTACAAAAACATGAAAATCAATTTGATTGAGAAACAAATTTCACATTAACGAGACTTGAAATAAAATAGTTTAATATGGGGTGATGTATCAACACATTGTGAAGATGGATGATTTATCCCTGTTATAATTAGTTTCATAAACACATGTGAAACTATTTATAGTTCATAAAAAATAATAATACTATAAATTAACAACGTAAAATAATTCTAATAATAAGTTTTCAGACCATAATGAAGCCAAAGAGTTATGTGATACTAGGTTTTATTGGAGAATTGAGTGTAACTCCAAAAAATTGGGTATTAAGATATATTTGGATAGTAACTGATTGTAACTTAACCAAAAATAGCTAAAATTTCAATTAGTACAAGTCAATTATCAAAATTGAATGAAAATAGATGATAAATCAGTGGAATTAAAAAGTGGAATGACCTTGAAATAAGCCAAAAAGATATAAATAATAATGAGACTGTATAATATTTCAAATCCATCTATAAAGGAGTGGAATGGTCTTTAAATTAGATGAAAATATTTTAACAACATATAATGGGAGTATAGAACATTTAAAATTGATCTCAAAAGGAATAACATTCCCCACTCAACAATGTTATTGGATTTGTTCAAAACAATGAAACCAACTCAACGCAACAAAAATTCATACGAAAACTTAAAAATTAGCACATTAACATGTTAAATAACAATGGTATATGGAACAATACTCAATTAATTTAAACAATAATGAGAATATAGAAAATTTAAAATTGATCTCAAACTGAATAACCTTCCTTACTCAACAATGTTATTGACTTGGTTTAAAGCAATAAAACCAACTCAACTCAAGAAAAATTCATAACTCAGCGAAAGAAAATTTCATATGAAAACTTAAATAATAACACATTAACACGATAATTAAAATGGTATATGAAGCAATACTATTAGTTAAGGGAAAGAATGCTTTGATGTGCATCATTTTTCACTTATTAATACTTAACACCAAATGGTAAATTAGTCATATTATGTTAAGGATTGGAAGCATTGTTATACTAAAATGATATGTCAAAATGCCACCTACATAAAAGAGATTGTGAGGTTGAAATTTGGTAAATAATTGATTTATGGTAGTTATTTATGATGAATTTATTGTTTTAGGATAAAATAACTAAGGTAAACTAATTGAGTAGAAAAGAGATTCCCAATATTCAAAAAATTTGGTGAGGAAAAAATATTTTAAGCTAACATTTAGACAAGTAAGATGAAATAATCAATAACTTAAGGTTTGAAGAGTAGGAGTCACTATTACATCTTTTTCATCATAGAGAGTAGTTTATTATATTGGTTTGTATATAAAATCATAATGAGTGTTATTAGATCACAAAGTTTCAATCTAATAAAAATAAAAGAAAAATGTTGTGATTGGAAAATAATTAAAGAGGAAAAGAGTCAAGACATTAATAACATGGATGACAAAAATAATAATCAAATGTACATATAACAATAAAGATATGTTTTAATATGAAATACAAAATATAAAAAAAGTGACATTAAATGGTTTGAGAAAAACTATTGAGCGAGATTAAAAAATACGTAAGTTAGGTACAAATGTTAAATCAAGTAAATAAAGTGCTCGTTATCAAAAAGCTTGATTATTTTCCTCACGATTATGAACCATCACATCTCTTTAATGGAATTTTTATTTTAAATAAGATTCACATCATAAATTAAATTATGGAAATGAAACTATAAAAAGAAAAGAAAGACACTTTCAAAGTTATCATAAAATAAAAAAATAAGGATATCATAAAATAAGCTAAATAAAAATGTTGAATTAAATGAATAAAATGCTCATAATTAAAGAAAATGATTATTTGCTCCACATGTTAAAAACTCAAATCCCTTTTATAGATTTTTTCAATGTCTAATACCATTCACATTATAAATTAAATTATGAAAATGAAGATACAAAAGGAAGAAAAGACACAAACTAAAATTTGGCATATAAAATTAAGAATGGAGATATCATAAATAATTTTGATGATAAAGTTGACATCTACGCGTGGCTTCATAAGATGGATTTGTATTTCAAATAAAAAAAAATCAAACTAAGCTATAATTTACACTTCAACATTTAATAAATATAATAAGTACATGGGAAAAAAATAGATTAAATATAATTTAATGAACTTTATAAATCCCTAACAGTAAATGTAATAAGTACATGGGAAATGAAATATATTAAATATAATATAATGAACTTTCTAAACCCCTAACCAAATGTGTCAACCAAAACTCAAATGAGATATCAATATTCAATGAATATATAACGAATTCTCAAGTACTAAAACCAAAAGGTAGAATAAAATAAATCTTGCTAAGGGACATTTGCATGATTTTAAATTTGAGGTCAAGTATAAAATAATTAACATGTAGCAAGTATGTTGAGAAATTTTCCTTAAGAAATATCGTTATTTTATAACTTTCTCCAGAAGATAGTAAGTGAAGAGATAGCCCTTTCATTAAAATAAACCAGTCATGTTATTTAGAATAAGATATCTATATTACTAATAATTAAAAAAAATCAAGATATAGTGAAAATGTTGGAACTTACTGAAATCAATCAATAAAACACGTGTACCAACCTCCCATTCCCTAATCTATGTTGGTATTTCTCTTAATTTTGTAATTATATCAATTATTTATGGTTATCATTATATATATATGTTTAATTTTATAATTATATCAATTATTTATGATTATCATTATTTATTTATATATGTTTGACTAAGAACTTGAGTTCAACGGTGGAAAGAACAACCTTAAAACCATCTCGATACTTCGGTGAGGGTCCTTAGTGGAACATGCTATTACAATTTATACATCTACTATGAAAGGATATGTATCTTACCACTTAAGTATAGAAATAGTATATTATAAGAAATGTACATACCAAAATAATTAAAAAATATTATTATTATATATATATATATAACCAATTAAAATATTAAACATATCTCATAATATTTGCATTTAAGAAACTATCCTACACGGGAACAAACCTTTGTGGACCCATGAAAAGTATTGCACCCAAAATGAGAGTATGAATGAGGATTAAATAAAACATATAACTAGAAATTGCACCGGGAGGTGCAAGGGAACGCCGAAAGGAGGATGCATGAATTATGAGAAAAATAGCTTTGATAGTGTCTTGAGAAAACATTACTTGAGCTCGCATTAGTGAGGAGGCTCATTGACCTATTTGAGTAGAAGGATATAGAAATGGTTGTCAATCCCCGTCAAATCTCGAGAAATCGAATTGATATTGGTTGTCACAAATTGAAGCTCGTGTTGAATAAAGTCGCTCAAGTTTGAGGCATCATAAACGAAGATACCCAATATTAATGCTACAAATTCAAATCAAGAACTCCCTAAGGCTGCTTTAGGGTGCATTTTTTTAATAAAGCAATGATGCAATACATTTCCCCACATTTTCTGCCGAAGCATAGGCTGCACACTGGCAAAGCCTCCTATAGACAGATTAATCAACAACCGATTCTTGTTCAAAGATTTTTTTGCACCCTTGCAACTATTTTTCCCTGTTCATGCATCTTGATGACAACAGTCTCCTTCTCCACCTTTTGGCAAGCCAGGCATATGGTATCCTCAAAAACCTGCATAATAAAAACACAACAACGAAAATTAGCCCCAACAAAAAAAGTCATTTTTTCGAAAAGACAAATTAAGTCAATCACTGCACTGAAATGTGATTTGTGATAATCCAGCCTAAACCTAAACCTTCCCTACTCATGAGTGATGGGCAGTACTCTAATCTTCACTATAAAAAGACACAAGATGATTGTTGCATAACATGTATCAACCATGAAGATAAATAATATGGTAAACGAATTCAGGATACGTCATGCAATGCAAAAACAAGAGATCCAAATTAAGTGTCCAACCCCGTAATAAAATTTCTCTTATATTATACACACAAAGCATTATTATGATGCACACAAAACACTTGCCCTGAATGAATATTGCCAATGGAATGCACACAAAAGACCTGATCGAAATTAATCCTTGATTGTTAGTAGGATATCCTCAAACCCTCACAAGGTGAAAAACCAAAATCTAAACACCTGAAATCCAAGCCCCCAAACCCCTGAATGGGAGAAGCCCAAAACTAAAAACCTCGAACCTGTAAAAAAAACTCAACTCTATTTACCAAAAGGAGAAACATCCATTTTAGACCCTAGTAGATGAGAAAACTTCCAGACCCATTCCAACCGAGCTGCAGGTTTAGTGCAGTGAGAAGTTAAATAGAGTGCAGCACTGCAAGTAAGCATCGGCAGTTTCGATTTCAAACTGTTTCAAATTCATGGATGTTAGCCAAAAAAAGACAACCAGGTTCATGAAAGTATAGTGTGTTATATCCCCATGGGGGTTAGACTCTTCAAAGAAGTGGTCTGCACTGAACTCTTGAAAGGTGGTCAATTCCCTTTGAGGTTAATGCCCAAAATTTTCTCGAGTTTCCAATCTCAAAAGCAGGGATTACAGGATTTTTGCATGAAAGCAAAGATTACCTAATTGTGTTTCTGGTTTTGCTTCATACATATTACTGACATGTATATATATAAAAAATGTCTAACAGACCATTGAGCGAATGAGATTAGCTACCCTGTCAATAGATTATTCAATGATTTCTGCCTTCCCTACATCCAAACACCAGTCTGAAAAGCAGGGGTTACAAGAATTTTGTATGAAAGAAAAGATTACCTAATTGTGTTTCTGCCTTTGCTTCAGTATCCAATGAAGGAGTTTCCAGCCTGGATATTTCTACACCTGAAACGAGCAAAACGTAATAGTAAAAAAGATAACGATTGACCATAACACATGAAACCACCTATTACTTAACATGCAACATTCAAAATGAAATCCATCAGATACAAAATTCTAGGAATAGATCACTGGAAAAGCTAGCAATAGATAAATAAATTTTCAAGGGACTACTTCACTACTAAACATAGGAATCATTCTGACCGCTGGACTCTAGAATATTAAATTGTTTAAATTTTGTAAAGGTTAAAAAAAATCCCGATAAACAAAGAATGATTTAATTCTTTTGCTGACCCACCACATGATTAGGAAGCCTACTTAGTAGTTTCAAGTTCCCCAATCAAAAATTTGGCTGCAATTATCAAACATGATACGTTGGAATGGAGCACACATCCCCACAAAAATTAGAAACAAAAATATCAGAAGCCTGAAAATTTGCATAACCTGAACTTCTGATCTATTCTTCAGAAACGAAGAAATTTTTTATTAATCCTCCATGGCAGCCATTTTACTGCCAAAACCACTTGCACAAATTGAAATTCTTACATCAATTCTTATTTGCCGCTTTTTCAAAGAACAAATGTTATGAAATTTTGATAACAGGTAAGTTTGGTAAACATCGAATCTCAATGACGAAAAACGAAGGATCAAGCCAATTTTTCGAAGAAAAAGTTTCCTGGTCCAATAAACCAAACAGATTAACCACCGAATAACAAAACAAACTATAGAGATCCTTACAGATCTCACTTCACTCAGAATCTCCTCAAAATATAAAAATTCTCACAAAGTTTCAATCCAAAGGCAATATAATATGAAAAAGCTAACTGTCTTTAAGACTGTTTGTGGTGTAAGCTGTTATTAATGAATCAAGGTTATGGTCAAATGGTAAAACAAGAGATAGAATAGATACATCTTGGTTACAGCTTAGCAGCATAAGTTCATTGGATTCTCAAGTTGAAATGGTAAAGCAGTTCCACCATCTTCACAGAAAGAAAAGGTTAACCCCACCCACAAATAAAAGTGATAAAAAAATGTACTGATGGGGATTTTGGCTCAATTGTGAGGGTCACTCATCCACCAGGATTCAATACCGGGCAGGAACCCATCGCCAAGGACGTCAGTGGCAAATCTAAATCAAGTTAAAGAAAATATATATGGACATTGAAGCGGTTCTAATATATGGGCAAGGGCGTATCTGTGACCAGGTACAATGCATTGTAAGGGAACTCTCTTCTGAAAAACAAAAGGTTAACCCGATCCAAAAATAAAAGTGTTCATCAAGATAAAGAAAAAAATAAAATAAAAAACAAAAAAATGAGTATCGCTGGGGTGTTGGCTCAATGGTGAAGGTCACGCATCCACCACGATTCTAATACAGGGTAGTAACCCAGTCACAAGGATAACATTGGAATAAGTACAAATGCAAATGAAGTTAGAGAAATTATTTAAGAACTAAAGAGACATTGAAGTTGTTCTAGACAAGGGCGTAGCTGGGACCAGGTACAATTGCAAGTTAAGTTGAAGAGTTTGTCACAGTGATAACCAGGTTCAAAACCTAGCAAGTGCTCTCCTCCTTGACGAGCATACTCATTGCAAAACCGAATGAACTACACCTGGTATGAAGTAGAAACACTTTTGTAATGGAAAAGAGAAAATAAAAATAGCAATTTTTTGATCAAAACATCCACTGTATATTTCTACATAATGATAGGGGTAGTAAAAAAAGGAGATGATAAAATGTCAAATTACAACACAAACTTCTACCTTGCATTTCTACATGATGAAAATAATATGAACAAAATGGAATACAAAAAAATTTGAAAGACTTTTCTCTATATATACTTTGTTGTGGCATAAACCTGTTTACAATAAAAATATGTATAAAGGGGCACTTTTTACCCCAAAAAAATCAAATATCCATTGAGAATAAAAGATCTAAAATATATATAAAAGAAGACTCAAACCAGGCCTCTAGGCAGAAAAACCCAAAAAATAGATCTCACATGTCAAAATTTAAAGACTAAAAGAACATCACTGCATGCACAGTCTAAAACCCATGAGATTTCATTTCCTACAAAACAAAGGACAGAATCTTACCCTTTCTCTGCCAAAACCCTACCCAGCTCAAAAAAATAACAACTAACAATAAGTCCCCAAAAGACGAGCAATACCCTATTCATCATTAAACAAGAGGGCGTTCCGCTTGGATTCGAGCCAGATGAGCGTATTCTTATCCACAACATCCACTCGCACTTCACAGGAAACTTGGCAGGAGGAAAGTGGGTGCCCATTCTCTAGAGGGTGCCTGCTACTGTGTCGAACCCCGGGAAGCTCCAAGGGCAAAGGTCTCCCAGGGGATTTCTCTTCGATTCACCATCCATTTTCGGTGTCGATTGACAGTTTACCCCGCTTATATTCATTGACAATTTCTGTCAGTTCCCCGATCGAAGCAACCCACCTCGCGTCTCGCCCACTGCGGCCAAAAAAACAAAATCCATTCAATCCATTCCTCCTCACACAAACAAACATGGTCCTCACCGTCCTCCTACTCCTCGTCCTATTAGCAACTGAAATGGCCCTCCGGCGGCCTCCAAGTTCAATCACAGGTCTGTAGAAGAAAATAATGCACCTTCAAAGACCATCCCCAGATTGAATCCCTTGGATCCCCTTGCGGCCAAACTTGCAGAGAGACTCAAACAGAGCTCCATAGAAAAATTTCTTCCTACCAAGAACGCAGACGGAAGCGGGATTGATGCAAAAAAAAATGCAATAAGTGAAATCAAGGTGAACAGGAATGTTCGCTCTTCCTCGAATGGGCGCTCTGTGCCCTTTTCTCCCACGAGTTGTGCTTCAGCGCCTTCTATGACCAGGGTGAGGAGCCAAAGCAGGATGCGTGTGGCCTGTGAGGAAAAAATACTGGTTCCTTACAAGGAGAGTGTGCCCAGCATCAAACAGGAGCAGTTGGAGAGATAAGGCATAGCAGAGCGAACAAGGAGGAACTGGTGCAACTGGCGGTCTTGTTACCAAACAATAGGTATAGATAACAATATTGTTGGAGAATAATAGTTACTCCTCCAGGTAATCAGTTGAACGGACATTATACAAACACGTGTCTAATTTTAATTCGTTCCATGTGTGGTAGAAAACAATGTTCATTGGCTGGGGTGAACAGTGTTTGCTCACCCCAAGCCCGCAAAGAAAATGCCTCCGGCGTAAAAATGATTGACTTGGCCAAATATGATGGCCTATAAAGAATTGGTATGTGGCACAAATTCCTATATTTTGTGATTTAACAATTTTTTTAAAATGGATCTTAGCAAGATGTTGTGACAAATATGTGATGACGAAGTGAATTACATGTCACGGTGGATGTGGTAGTATTAACATACTAACCACATGATCAATATTGTTTGTAAACTAAAGTAGTTTGTGGGGATCATGAAGCATAACTTAGGAAAAATTGTCTTAGTCAATGTATTTATAGCTTTTTTTTTCAATCGTAAACAGAGTCTAGACGAAGCCCCTAGAAATGACTATCGTTGAAATATTTTCCGTTGTGACCCACATTAAAATTAGCTCATAATTACATTAGAAAAAACACAATGGAACCTAATTTTTTTTTAATTACAAGTAGGTTTATGAAATACAATAAAATATCTAAACATATAATTGTCTTTAAATGAGTGGGAAGTGCACCATGTTAAAGTGTTTATATGAAAATAGTTGAGAAATAATATCTTTGGTTATATGAAAATATTTCACCTCTTCTCACATATAGCAATTAGGTCTTTTTATCTTATTCAAGATCAATAAATGAGCATGGGCATGGCTAATGGAAAACACAATGACATTGAGCAAAGTGACCAAGCAAAGGGAAGATAAATCTCTATTATATTTTGTGTTAGCAATTACGTTTATTAGTTCATCTAAATATCATTTAATTTCCAAGTATGGATCTCGTGAGAGTGATTTGGGATTAGAGTTTTAGCTCAAATCATGATTTCCATCTTAACAAAATAAAAAATTATTTAAATTATAATTAGAATAAAACCTACATCAAAGTAAGAATGGCCTTATCAAACATGTTGAGCATCAATAGAGTCAACGTCTTTTATTCTTTTCCCATACGATCCAGTTGAATAAAATGCATGCATAAGTTGGAGAAAGTATAAAGAAAAATCATCACAAATTGCCGATAATAAATATAAAAGTGTTATTTTTTTTTTTTTTTAACGCAAATACATCAAAATGCACATGCACTTTTAAAAATGCATGCATGCATTGATTGATTTTTTATACTTTAAACAAAATCAACATGTTTAATGTGGAGGTAGACATGGTTAGTGCATGGAGATTAATGAGGATCATAACTTAGAGTGTATGCACATTCTCAAAATTCACAATAAATTCATTTTTCGTTTATAATTACTTTGGAAACAACTAGTTTTGTACATTTTTTTTCATATTGTTTAACATATTTCTATGAAGATAGATATTTAATTCTTATATTATGAGAAATTTGAGGTCTAAATTAAGATTTGTAAGGAAAATAATAAAATAATAGTTAAAATAATAAAATTGAGAGCTATGTATTTTTAATGAAAAAGAAAGAAAACTATATTTTTTATTGTGTTTTTAGCTTATCTCCTCATACGTTGACACACATGTTAAATGTAGACACCTATTGGATGAAAAAATAAATTTCAGATCTAATGAGTATCCACTTTGCATATTTCTGAATAGACTCACATCGAAAAGATGAAAATACAAGAAAATAGTTTTTTGAACATGTTTTTCTCATGTATTTTTTTCTTTTCGATGTGGGTCTATTCAGAAGTATGTGGAGTGGATACTTGTTGGATGTAGCATATAATTCCATATCCAAGGGGTAGCTACACTTTTTTATTAAAATTATAAAGGTATGAAATGAAAATGCAGTTAAAAATAGTAGTTTTATTCTTCTCCTTCCAAAATATTTACCCCTAGAGATGACATCATAATCTTGAATTCTATTAATTATTTTAAAGTTAATTTTGTTATCTATTAATTCTTTTAAAGGTAATTTTTTTATTTTTGTTTTTGTTTTGAGACCATTTTTTACTTCAAAATTCCCCTACAGCTCTTTCATATATATACTTCTTCATAAAATATTAGAAATTTTAGTTCATGCTCCCAACCCTTTATTATATACTTGTTAATAAGATATTAGAAAAAGTTTTGACTCATTTACATATAATGATTTCTTACAATCCATCACTTTAAAAAAAACATAATAGAAACAAAAGGTTATTGAAAATATAAACAAAAATCATTCATTAGATGTTTAGCCTACCATATTATACCTAAACATGCATGGAACTACTACTATATTAAATAAAGCTAAGAAAATTATTAATGTGGACAACTGCTATATAAAACAAGGATGGTTGCAAGGCAGCTAGTCCCTGCCTTGAGCCAGAGTTAAGTTTTTCTAGTTGCCTTGAGCCAGAGTTAAGTTTTTCCTATATTTATTCTAGCAGTACTAACTGTGGTTTTTGTTCGGCATGGTGGATGCACTGATCATTGAGCCTTGTAATTATATTTATAGAAGCTTTGAGCTATGAAGGGTTTTTTGTTTGCATTTAAACCAATAAAATTTATGTCAATAAGTTAATCATTTATAGAAGCAATTGCCATTTTTTTTTAATGCTATTTTTTAATATTTTTACAGGAAATAGAGCAAGTACTTTAAATTATTATTTGTGTTGACATACAACAATGCTTTTGTTTGTATTTTATTTTATTTTAACTAAAACAAGTAAATATTATATTAAAAGAGAGTTAATACAAAGAAGTTTGAAGCTATGAAATTCAAAGTAAACAGAATATGCTGGGGGTCTGTCACCCTCCATGCTTTCACAATATTCCTCAAAAAATAAATGCGCCTATTACAATAAATTCTAATAAACTACCCTAGTATAAGCTCAAAATTGAAAAACATGAACCTGGATAAAAGCAGGGGAAAGCATCCATTGGAAACTTTCTACTGGTTTTGAGTTTGCTCCTTTTCAACAACACCATCAATTTCGGTAGGCTTGATGTCCCGATGGACTGTATTTTCTTCAATTGCCAAATCTCTTGGAGATGCATCTGATATGTTGTGGCTTATGGCAGAAGCAGGAATAATATGAACATTGTTCTCTGATACCAGCCTTTCAATTGAAGAATTCTGGGTATCCATGCTTATCTCCAAGTCAGAGATTTTACAATTTACTTCCTCCATCTGGTTCTGAACATTGGTTGCCAAGCGGGGCATGGTTGACTGCAACACCTCTACTGGTGACCATGGATTTGAATTAGCCTACGAATTTACTCATAATAACTACAAAGTAGAGCACTTAAGCTTTACTCATGGAGTCTTATATGTATGTATGCACCTGCTTAACCTACTTAACTTACTATTAACCTTTACTGATATAATATTATATGTATATATGCACCTGCTTAACCTGCTTAATGTACTATGCAGTAGGACTTGAATCTAAGTGCACTAGATCAAAGCAAGGGAAAATATTTTTGAGGTTAGACAGCAAAATCCTGCTATGGAATATTTATCTGTGACTATTACTTTGCTGTTGCTTATAAAAAAATAAAATCGATGTAAAGATCCAACTTTAGGCTATGCATTTATAGGAAAAGCTATAGGCTAGTAGTTTTGTAAAAGCATAGTAGATGGTGAGCCTACCTTGATGCAATGCCTTTAGCATGCTAGATAAAAACAGTGGATAAATCCTCAATATCACAACGAAAAGATGAAAATTTTCACTTAAGCTCAATCTAGTTGAAAATTTTAAAAAAATATGATGATGAAGAATAATCAATTACCTTCATATGAGGGGTCATATATGATCTTATTTATCTCTCCTTGAGGACAAGGCCATGTAGTAAATCATCCGGAAACAACAGACCAAATTACCTCACAGACCTCTCAGTGGCAACATACAAATTGACTTATCAAAATAATCCTCGATCATCAAGTTGTACATGCAGTAGCAGTATCATTCCCATGAAATCATAAGGAAGCATTGTGGTGCAGCCATATTATCAAAATTTTAAGCGTTGAATACAAAAAATTATTTCAATAATAGTTTCACATTGTACGCTTAGAACTAAGATGCTTGAACTTATAATTGTTGGAAGCAATGGCATTGAAAGTTTGAAAATGATTGCATAGCATGCAGGCATATAATACCATGAAACAGGAAAATATGCCATTGAAAATGCTTGCATAGCATGCAGGCATATAATACCATGAAATAGGAGAATATACCATATTAGGGAAAAAAAATGAAGATACAGGGCAAGAATTTTGCAGACGTAGTCTCCCTAACACATGCTATTCAGATGCACATGGGGCAAATAAAAACCTGAGTGAATAATGTTAGTCTCAAAGATGATGATGAAGCATATATTTGGTTTAAAGATGGCCAGCAGCAAACCATTCCTAGTCATATAATGTAACACCCCCAATTCATGTGTTTGAATTTCAAAGTTAGACATTTGAACTTTAATCCTAAGGGGAGTGGACCCCAAAGGATAAATATTTTGTGAATGTAATTAAAAAAGTTAATTGAGGAAATAAATAAAATAGTGTGGTGCAGATAGACCAAAATGAGATTTATGAGATCACTTGCTAAATCCATGAGGATGAATGAGGCAAATATTTCCCCACAATCTTTCAAAAATCCTTGAAAGAAATTAAATTTAAATTTAGATTTTTGAGGAAAAATCTCAATTTCCCTAATGATGAGGAAAGTAGTTGGGAAGAGGTAAAAAGCTGGAAAAGCTGAGGAAAAGCATAAAACAGCTTTAAAGAGTCCCTAAATTGGGAAGCCTAGGCAAACAGGAAGAAAAGCATCCTGACATTCTGGACTCAGAATTAGAAACATGCTTTGGGGAACAATAGCTTAAATAAGCTTCTCTTGTACAGATTAGAGGTGGATCTGTGTCAAGGAGATTATCTTAGCTCGGGGGTGAGTTCTGAGAGACAGAAGAACTCTAAGGTTGGGAGGTTGGTCAATTGCATGAGTGGTATGTCTTTAAATTTATTGCTGTATTTACTTCACATAGTATGAATTGGCTACATATAAAAGTTAGTTGTATATTAGAATATAAGTTCTACATTTAACAGGATCAATCATAAGGAATAGACCCTTGACATTCTGCATAGTTGTAGAACTAGAGTCTGTGGAGTAGAATCCAACAGAATCTTTAAACCAGTGTTGGTTTAAATCTGAGGATACTTATTTCTCCACAGAAGAAATTTATAAATTGGTTTTAATCTGCTTCTGTTTCATAGCATGATTCTAATATGTATAAATATAAGAGGGATAGAAAGCTGAGTTGTCAGTACTAAGTTGGGAAATAACAGAAGAGGAATTATAAATTTCAATGGATATTAAAGTAGAAACTGTATCGACTAATCCTATGGTTAACACATAATTCCTATATAACCAGAAGCTTAATGGTAAATTTATTTTACATGCAAGCAGCCAATACTTTAGCAAAAGAAAAAAACTACTGAATTTCAAGAGATTATGCATTGATAGTTATATTCTGGAACCATTCTAATAATAGAGACCAGAAAATGAAAAGACAAAAGATAGTTATACAAATAAACAACATGCATATGCACCACAGCATAGTATATTGAAGTATATGTACCCTATTCCATTATATGCACCCAAGTCAAGGAGGTAACCTAGTAGATTATACATACATATGTCTGTAAACATAAAAATAGAGATATATAATTATACACTGCCTGTAGATCAATTAGACAAATATGAGGTGCAAATTTATAACAAGGGTATAAAATAGAAATGGTGAGATGTTATACTATTTCCAAGAAGTATTAAAAGAGATTTAACTACTGCAACTAGTAAAATGATACACTAGTATAGTATGAGAATGTTTTACACCAGGTAGAAAGTCTTCACAAATACAAGAAGGACAGACAGAATAAACCATTATTGAACACCATAATAAAACTAAGAAATAAGAATATATGCAACCGAATTTAAATATGAAGAGAAAAGAATACATTAATTTTCTTGAGGTTCATAACTTCATGAAATTTGGGCGATCAAAGTGGTGATATTATCATTTTGATAAAGATATACATATATACATATACAAAAATAGAAACGAGTATAAATCCCTGGGGCTTGAGGACTGTCTCGAAATGCCACTGGAGTAGACATAGTTAAATATTCAAGTTGAGACTTAACAATGGAATTGTCCAGATTTATACAACTCATAAATAAAAATTTTAAACTATCTAACGAGCACTACAAAGCTATACGGATTCCCTTAAACCAGTGCTCGGTGAATACCGACCTGCAAGTGGGGAAAAACGAAGCCAACGTTAACATCAAGGCCGCCATTACTCTCTGTGGCAATGTAAGAGACCAAGACGCAAGGCTTACATTACACAAACGCAAAGTCAGAGCCCAAGTTAAATCCCCTACTACACGAGCTCAGTAGGACGAAAGTGCACTAAAACAAAAAGGAGGTCTAAGAAAAATGATAGTACCTGGTGAAGTAGAGGTTGAAACCCCTCCAAAGCCTATACGCGTACACAGGATATAGGAAAATTGTTAGCAGTAAATAAATAACGAAAATATATGCTCAAAATCGAACAACGAAAATTTCCTTACCCAATTAGTAGGAGCTCGACCTACACAGGTCAATATGGGAATGAACCAAAGCGTCGCGCCATCTTCATAGTTATAAACCCCGAGAAACCATTGATGCGTTTCAGATGGAGGATAACTTCTGAACACAAGCACGTTCGGTCAGAACGAGCTCTAGAGAATTCGCATACGAAAATGCCAAAGAATAAATTCAATACGAACCCTCTAACGCATGAGAGGCAAACCAAAAAATCCCTGCAAACTAACACAGAAATATATGAGACGCGATGAAATCATAACAATTGGGTGGATGCAAATCACCTGGAACAAAATAATGGCATATGATACATCTAAATTCAACAATCATTGTAAGGGCTCAACGAAAGGAGCATACAATTAAATCCATAGAAGGAAGCCATGATTTAACAGTAAGTTTCATACCTGAATCATCAGGATAGTCTGGAGATATGCCCATGAGGTAACCAAGCTCAGTGTAGAGCTAGGGCATCAAAAATATCACTCTGTCATGAATAACACCGACGCGCAGGAAGAAAACAAAAATAACCCTGAACAAAGCCTTATGTGAAATTATACTCGGATTGATTTACAAAAACCCTAAAGTCACAATGAATCGACGCCGTCCAACTGGCGAGATCGGAGGGAAAGAGCCACGGATCGAGGTATAAATAAGACAGGTACAACCTGCATTCAATATCCAACTCAACGAGTAATGCCATTAAATGTCGATTTGAGCTGGCGGGGTTACAGAAGGAGCATAGTCGACAAGGTAAGGTGATGGGAGGAACCTGGATCGTCATGGAAGGAATCCACATAAACAAAAATGGGCAGAGACTTGTTCCTGCCTATGTGGCAAAACCAAAAATGAAACAAACACTATCTATGAGCTTACGCGGGAGACTGATTCTCCGTCTCCATTCAACCATACGATGCATCAAACCACAAGCTCATATTACGTGGAGGCCAAATCAATGGAATTTGTTTGAAGTCGAAAAAAGGACGAGTGAACAATTAAATCGACTTGATTACAATGTACACCAAAATATAACCATAGGTCAAGTCTGTTCCATCATGACTTATATGCTATCCATCAGTGAAAACTTGGAGTACGTGGAATCATAAAGACAGAAGCCTACGTAATTTCATATAGTTATATGTATAATTAAAATCGTGGCAAATGTGTGAAACCAAATCGATTCCATCTATGTCCCTCCATGGTCTACGAATATGTCAAACAATTACAACAAGGGTGGGACTTATGAAGTGGATAAACATACATAATTGTTATAACCCATTCCTTATAATTGTTTATAATTGTTATAATTGTTATAAACCTATAACATATGTTTATAATTGTTATAAACATATATATCATTGTTATGGTAATTATAGTGATGAAGATTACAAGTTATTTAAATGTCATATGGGTTTCAGATCCATTTTATTATGTATAGTGGAACAAATTTGACACATGAGAAATAAATCGAAATCGATCTTGAACCGATCACATTTGTAAAGCAATAAGCAAAAATCCCTTGCTAGGATTCACTGAAATAGCTGAATGATTTTTTTTTTTTTTGAGGTAAAATGGGAGGTGTGACAAATGGTATCATACCGCATGTTATAAAACTAGGCTGGTGACATTGTGCTCACTGTTGCTGTGTATTCACTGTATAAATTTAATTCTGTGGAAAAAAAAAAAAAATTATTTTTTTTATTTTCACTGATCTATGTTGAGTGTGTACAGTGGTGCTGAAATGGAAGAAGGTGGCAAAATTTATGTTCATCAGCATGATGAGGATAATGCGCCAGATCCAAATGTGCCCATGATGGCTATGTTGCGGGAATTGCAACAAGAGTTGGCTGAGATAAAAAGCCAGAATGAGAGATTGTCATTAGCCAGTGAGGAGCAGGAAAATCTCATCAGGGAATTAACTTCGCGGAACAGCCAGGAAGGTGAAGGTTCCAGAAAGAGGAAAACTGATGAGTCTGAAGATGAGGATGCAGTAAGGCATCAATACAAACAGAAAAAGGAATTACAGGGGGAATTCCGAAAAATCAAGCCTCCCTCCTATGATGGGGAGAAGGAGGAAGATGCGGAAGCTTGGTTATTGAACATGATCAAGTATTTCCAGGTCTATGAATATGATAGCAATCTAAAGGCCAGACTAGTTGTTTACTAGCTACAAGGCAAGGCTACCTTGTGGTGGGAGGAGACGAAAATGGTGCATGCCATTGATGAAAAGACAGTCACCTGGGAAGATTTCCAGGTTAAGTTCAAGAACCGCTACCTAAATGAACGTTACTATGATGAAAAAGCAAAGGAATTCCATGAACTGAGACTGGGACAACTCACTATTGATGAGTTTGTTACTAATTTTATAAATCTGCTCAGATATGTACCCTACATAAGGGAGGAAAAGGAAAAGGTACAAAGGTTTCTGAATTGTTTGCCTACTATTTACAAAGAGAAAATTGAATTTGATAACCCAAAAACAATGGACGAAGCTGTTAGAAAAGCCAGATTATGTTAACAACAATTCAAAGGAAAAACTGAACAAGGGAAAAGCTGGGTAAATAAGAATGAGTTCAAAGGGAGGAAACAGAAACCAGCCTATTTGAAAAATTTTGGCAGAGATCACCAGCAGAAAAAGTTTAATAAACCCAAAGAAATTAAAATTGCTCAGTCCCAAGTAGCTTCCAAACAAATAGATGGAGACAGTAAAAAGGAAGGGATATTCAAAATCAGAGAACCCTTGAAATTTTGGGGCTGTGGAGAACCCCATATTTTGAGGGACTGTCCTCATCGAAACATTCATATGCTCATGAGAGAGCGGGAAGCGACAACAGTAAATGATATAGCCAGAAATATACCAACTATCAGTGCAGCCCTAGAAAATCGGCAAGCAGAACATCAAGCAACCATGGTGGAAATGGAGGGTAAGATTTCTAACCTATCTGTTACTGTTCTGATTGATCCAGGTGCTTCTTTGAGTTACATTAGTCCAAAGGTTGTAGAAAAATTTAACTTAAAAACTGAAAATTTTCAACAGTCATGGTTGGTACAGCTTACCACTGGAACTAAGAGAAAGGTAACACATAAACTGCCCAGAACAGAAATCAAATTAAATGAGTTTCAAACAGAAGTAAACTTGAACATTTTTCCCTTAGGGTCTTATGATCTACTGATCGGAATGGACTGGCTGGAAAAGAAGAAAGCCTTGATGAACTGCTGGGATAAAACTTTGCATTGTGTAGATGAGGAAGGGAAACCTTTTATTCTAAAAGGGAAACAAAAACCTATTTCTATAAGACAAATTTCAGCACTGCAATTAAAAAGAACAGCTAGAAAAGGATACCAGGTTTATGCAGTGCATGTGGAAGAAACATAACAGAAAACTGAAGAGGAATTATCGGATGCTGTACTGGTAATAAGAGAATTCAAGGAAGTTTTTCCAAAGAAATCCCTCATCTTCCCCCCAACAGAGAGATTGATTTCTCAACCGATCTGGTGCTGGGAGAAACACCTGTCTCCCGAGCGCCTTATCGAATGAGTCCTCCTGAACTGATGGAACTGAAAATGCAATTACAAGAACTGTTAGATAAAGGGTATATCCGACCAAGTGTATCTCCCTGGGGAGCACCGGTGTTGTTCGTGAAGAAGAAGGATGGAACTTTTAGGATGTGCATTGATTATCGTCAACTGAATAAGTTGACCATTAAAAATAGATACCCTTTGGCTAGAATTGATGATCTTTTTGATCAAGTGAGAAGAGCTTCAGTGTTTTCGAAAATTGACTTAAGGACTGGTTATCACCAGCTTAGAATTAAAGAATAAGACATCAGCAAAACAGCGTTTCGAACCAGGTATGGTCACTACGAATTTGTAGTCCTACCTTTTGGTTTGACAAATGCCCCTGCCACATTTATGTGTCTAATTAACAGTGTGTTAAACAAGTACTTGGATAAATTTGTCCTTGTGTTCATAGATGATATCTTAATTTACTCAAAAAGTGAGGAGGAACATAAAGAACACTTGAGGATAGTATTGCAAACTCTAAAGGAAAATCAGCTATATGCCAAGTTTAGTAAATGTGAGTTTTATAAAGATAAAATCCAATATTTGGGTCATATTATTTTCGAACAAGGTCTTGCTGTTGACCCTGTAAAGATAAAGGCTATAAAAGAATGGCCTGTACCAGCTGATGTTTCAGCAGTGAGATCGTTCATGGGGATTGCACGCTATTATCGCAGATTTGTAGAGAGGTTTTCTGCCATAGCACATCCCATCACATCATTACAAAGGAAAGGTGTCAAGTTTGAATGGACTGAAAAATGTCAAAACAGTTTTGACCAATTAAAACTGAAACTTACTACCACCCCTATACTGAATATTGCAGATCCTAATAAATTTTTGGTATGTACGGATGCCTGTAGAGAAGGATTGGGAGGAGTTCTTTTGCAGGAAAATTCAGTTATTGCTTATGAATCTAGGAAAATGAAGATACATGAACAGAATTATAGTGCATATGATTTAGAATTAGCAGTTGTTATCCATGCCTTGAAAATGTGGCGGCACTATCTTCGTGGAAAAAAATTTACCTTGATGACTGATCATATTAGTCTCAAATATTTATTTTCCCAAACTGATTTGAATGCCAAACAAGCCAGATGGCTATCCTTTTTAAGTGAATTTGATATGGATATAAAACATATTAGAGGGAAAGAAAATAAAGTTGCTGATGCATTAAGCAGAAATGCTTGTCAGAATATCAACAATATTGGAAGTAGTGCTCAGATCGATGTAGAAGATTTGGTGAAGAAGGCAACAAATCAAGACCCAAATTATGAAACACTTCTGGTGAAATTGCAGAAAAGGAGAACTGATTTCACTCAAAATAAAAAAGGGCTGATCTATTATAAAAACATATTGTATATTCCCAATGTAGAGTCTTTAAAAAGGGAAATTTTGGATGAGTACCACAAACAACCATATGCAGGACATCCAGGATATCAAAAAATGTTAACAGCCCTGAAAAAGAAGTTGTTCTGGCCAGGAATGAAGAGAGATGTAGCAGAATATTTAAGTAGATGCATGGAATGTCAACTAGTCAAAGTTGAACATCAGCATCTTGTGGGACTTTTAAACCCTTTACCAATTGCAGAATGGAAATGGGACACAGTTTCCATGGATTTTATAACGGGGTTACCCAAAACCAAATACCAGCATGATTCTGTAATGGTAGTAGTAGATACTCTAACAAAAGCTGCTCACTTTATTCCAGTGAAATCTACCTTTGGGACAGCTCAAGTAGCAAATGTGTTCGTGAAGGAGGTAGTAAGGCTCCATGGGGTTCCGAAGGTGATTGTTTCTGATAGAGTTGCTAAGTTTACAGCAGCCTTTTGGAAACGGCTATTTGGGGGTATGGGCACTAAATTCAATTTTGGTACTGCTTACCACCCTCAAACCGATGGTCAAATGGAAAGAACAAATCAAATTTTGGAAGACATGCTGAGAATGTATGTGATGGATAGACCATCAAAGTGGGAAGATTTCTTGCATTTAGTTGAATTGTCGTATAATAACAGCTACCAATCCTCTATCAAAATGAGTCTGTTTGAGGCACTGTATGGGAGGAAGTGTCGTACTCCTTTGAGCTGGAGTCAGCCAGAAGATAAACTAATGTTGGGACCAAATGCTTTACAAGAGATGGAAAGAATTGTTAAACAGATAAAAATAAACATCAAGACTGCACAAGATCGCCAAAAGAATTATGCTGATAAGAAAAGAGTGCACCGAGAATTTAAAATCGGAGAGCATGTGTATTTGCGTATTAAACCCAAAAAGAGCACACTTTATGTTGGAAGTTGTGCAAAACTGGCTCCTAGATATTGTGGTCCTTTTGAAATCTTAGAAAGGGTGGGACCAATGGCTTACAAACTGGCCTTACCACCCCATGTTAGAGTTCATGATGTATTTCATGTTTCATTGTTAAAAAGATATGTGCATGATGCTTCTCACATAGTTGATTGGAATGCTATACAGGTGGAACCAAAAGGGGAGTTTCTGCCAGAACCGCTTGAAATATTGGAGCGGGAAGAAATTGAATTGAGAAGCAGAACAATATCAAGAGTAAAGGTGCAGTGGAAGCACTTTACTGCTGAAGAAGCTACCTGGGAAAGAGAAGCTGAAATGATGGAAAAATATCCATTTTTATTTGCAAAATGAACTCTAGTAGTTGAATAATAACACCGAGGACGGTGTTTATTTTCAGAGGGGGAATATGTAACACCCCCAATTTATGTGTTTGAATTTCAAAGTTAGACATTTGAACTTTAATCCTAAGGGGAGTGGACCCCAAAGGATAAATATTTTGTGAATGTAATTAAAAATTTAATTGAGGAAATGAATAAAATAATGTGGTGCAGATTGACCAAAATGAGATTTATGAGATCACTTGCTAAATCCATGAGGATGGATGAGGAAAATATTTCCCCACAATCTTTCAAAAATCCTTGAAAGAAATTAAATTTAAATTTAGATTTTTGAGGAAAAATCTGAATTTCCCCAATGATGAGGAAAGTAGTTGGGAAGAGGTAAAAAGCTGGAAAAGCTGAGGAAAAGCATAAAACAGCGTTAAAGAGTCCCTAAATTGGGAAGCCTAGGCAAACAGGAAGAAAAGAATCCTAAGATTCTGGACACAGAATTAGAAACATGCTTTGGGGATCAATAGCTTAAATAAGCTGCTCTTGTACAGATTAGAGGTTGATCTGTGGCAAGGAGATGATCTCAGCTCGGGGGTGAGTTCTGGGAGACAAAAGAACTCTAAGGTTGGGAGGTTGGTCAATTGCATGAGTGGTATTTCTTTAAATTTATTGGTGTATTTACTTCACATAGTATGAATTGGCTACATATAAAAGTTAGTTGTATATTAGAATATAAGTTCTACATTTAACAAAATCAATCATAAGGAATACACCCTTGACATTTTGCATAGTTGTATAGCTAGAATATGTGGAAGAGAATCCAACAGAATCTTTAAACCAGTGTTGGTTTAAATCTGTGGATACTTATTTCTCCACAGAAGAAATTTATAAATTGGTTTTAATCTGTTTCTGTTTCATAGCATGATTCTAATATGTATAAATATAAGAGGGAGAGAAATATGAGTTGTCAGTACTAAGTTGGGAAATAGCAGAAGAGGAATTGTAAATTTCAATGGATATTAAAAAACGAAAGTAGAGACTGTATCGATTGATCCTATGGTCAGCACATAATTCCTATATAACCAGAAGCTCAATGGTAAATTTATTCTACATGCAAGCAACCAACACTTTAGCAAAAGAAAACAACTACTGAATTGCAAGAGATTATGCATTGATAGTTATATTCTGGAACCATTCTAATATTAGAGAACAGAAAGTGAGAAGACAAAAGATAGTTATGGAAATAAACAACATACATATGCACCACAACATAGTATATTGAAGTATATGTACCCTAGTCTATTATACGCACCCAAGTCAAGGAGGTAACCTAGTAGATTATACATACATATGTTTGTAAACATAGAAAGAGAGATATATAATTATACACTGCCTGTAGATCAATTAGACAAATATGAGGTGCAAAATTTATAACAATGGTATAAAATAGAAATGGTGAGATGTTATACTATTTCCAAGAAGTATTAAAAGAGATTTAGCTACTGCAACTAGTAAAACTATACACTAGTACAGTATGAGAATGTTTTACACCAGGCAGAAAGCCTTCACAAATACAAGAAGGATAGACAGAATAAACCATTATTGAACACCATAATAAAACTGAGGAATAAGAATATATGCAACTGAATTGAAATATGAATAGAAAAGAATACATTAATTTTCTCGAGGTTCATAACGAAAACAGGAGCTGAACGATGCAAAGTGATGAGATTATCATTTTGACCAAGATATACATATACATATACAAAAATCGAAACGAATATAAAACCCTGTGGCTTGAGGACTGTCTCGAAATGCCACTGGAGTAGACATAATTAAATATTCAAGTCGAGACTTAACAATGGAACTGTCCAGATTTATACAACTCATAAATAAAAATTTTAAACTGTCTAACGAGCACTACAAAGCTATATGGATTCCCTTCAACCAGTGATCAGTGAATACCGGCTTGCAAGTGGGGAAAAATGAAGCCAACGTTAACGTCAAGGCCGCCATTACTCTCTGTGGCAATGTAAGAGACCAAGACGTAAGGCTTACATTACCTGCGCAAGTCAACGACCCAAGTTAAATCCCCTACTACACGAGCTCAGTAGGATGAAAGTGCACTAAAAAAAAAGGAGGTCTGAGAAAAATGATAGTACCTGGTGAAGTAGAGGTTGAAACCCCTCCAGAGCCTGTAAATGTACACGAGAGATAGGAAAATTGTTAGCAGTAAATAAATAACGAAAATAGATGCTCAAAATCGAACAACGAAAATTGCCTTACCCAATTAGTATGAGCTCGACCTACACAGGTCAAGATAGGAATGAACCAGAGCATCACGCCATCTTCAGAGTTGTAAACCCCGAGAAACCATTGATGCATTTCAGATGGAGGATAACTTCTGAACACAAGCATGTTTGGTCAGAACGAGCTCTGGAGAATTCGCATACGAAAATTCCAACGAATAAATTCAATACGCACCCTCTAACGCATGAGAGGCAAACCAAAAAATCTCTGCAAACTAACACAGAAATATATGAGACGCGATGAAATCGTAACAATTGAGTGGATGCAAATCACCTGGAACAAAATAACTGCATATGATACATCTAAATTCAACAATCGCTGTAAGGGCTCAACGAAAGGAGCGTACAATTAAATCTGTAGAAGGAAGCCATGATTTAACAGTAAGTTTCATACCTGAATCGTCAAGATAGTCTGGAGATACGCCCAAGAGGTAACCGAGCTCGGTGTAGAGCTAGGGCATCAAAACGATCACTCTGTCATGAATAACACCAACGCGCAGGAAGAAAACAAAAAGAACCCTGAACAAATCCTTATGTGAAATTATACTCGGATTGATTTACAAAAACCCTAAAGTCACCATGAATTGACGTCGTCCAACTGGCGAGATCGGAAGGAAAGAGCCACGGATCGAGGTATTAATAAGCCAGGTACAACCTGCATTCAATATCCAACTCAACGAGTAATTCCATTAAATGTTTATTTTAGCTGGCGATATTATAGAATGAGCGTAGTCGACAAGGTAAGGTGACGGGAGGAGCCTGGATTGTCGTGGAATGAATCCACGTAACCAAAAATGGGCAGAGAGTTGTTACTGCCTATGTGGCGAAACCAAAAATGAAACAAACACCATCTGTGAGCTTACGTGGGAGACTGATTCTCCGTCTCCATTCAACCATACGATGCATCAAACAACAAGCTCATATTACGTGGCGGCCAAGTCAATGGAATATGTTTGAAGTCGAAATAAGGACGGGTGAACAATTAAATCGACTTGATTAACATGTACGCCAAAATATCACCATAGGTCAAGTCGTTCCATCATGACTTATATGCTATCCCTCAGTGAAGACTTGGAGTACGTGGAATCATCAAGGCAGAAGCCTACGAAATTTCATATAGATATCTGGATAATTAAAATCATGGCAAATGTGTGAAACCAAATCGATTCCATCTACGTCCCTCCATGGCCTACGAATATGTCAAATAATTACAACAAGGGTGGGACTTATGAAGTGGATAAACATACATAATTGTTATAACCCATTCCTTATAATTGTTTATAATTGTTATAATTGTTATAAATCTATAACATATGTTTATAATTGTTATAAACATATATATCATTGTTATGGTAATTATAGTGATGAATATTACAAGTTATTTAAATGTCATATGGGGTTTAGATCCATTTTATTATGTATAGTGGAACAAAGTTGACACATGGGAAATAAATCGAAATCGATCTTGAACCGATCACATTTGTAAAGGAATAAGCAAAACCCCTTGCTAGGATTCACTCAAATAGCTGAATGAAATTTTTTTTTTTGGAGGTAAAATGGGAGGTGTGACATATAAATGCTTCGAAAGGACTAATTCTCCTGATCGCCATTGCCATATCTTGATCGCCTTTCCCCTATGTAAAAATTGTTATCACTTGTCTTTGCCTTATTATGGTTATGGAAAGAAGTACTATTCACTACTTGAGTTTCATTTGTGGATACCTTAATAGTTTATTGAACAACACTACTACTAGATTTACTCTATAATCAAGACACTGCATGTTGTAAAGACTTAACGAATCCAATTTCAATGTCATAAGTCCCAAGTTCAGTAACCCCACTCCTAAACAAGCACCAAACAATAGTATATGCGCGATCTTCATCACATGAAAGCAGATGCCTGCCCACATAAAGAAGGTAAACATATAAATATGATCATACAAGCTGATCAGACCCTCAATATACAGACGTGTAGAAAATAATTTAACCTTCTAGCTGTACATAGTACTACAAAATTTTCGACCTTGAAAAGAAAGCCACACCATAAACGTTCTCAAGAATGACATTTCATAGAGCCAATCCCTATCTTGTGTTAGATTTTCAATCATGTATCTGAATTGTTAGCATTTTGTTTCTAAATATACTATGGTTTTTTCTTGCTCGCTTCCTATCTTAACCACTTCATGACTGAAAGTCATTAAACTGATTTAAAACAATTGAAAGTCATTAAAGTGATTTTAAAAAATTAAAAAAAACCTGGATGACCATGTGGTTCGTCCCATGATGGCAACGTGCCTCACCTCCTTATCCATAGCATGCATGCATGCATTTTTGTAAACAAGGCCACCGAACCACATCCTTCTCCATAGCATGCATGCACCGTTGTAGACAAGGCCAGCGAACATTGTATCATGTCAATCTGTCAGCTAATCTCCCAAATTTGAACCTGCGACTAATATGAGGTTGAAACAATTCTCTATTATAAACATCCAATTTTGAACCTGCAACCATTATCAACTTACAAAAGAAAAAGTAAGGCACTGGAGTAGAATGAGGAAGGATCCATAACAAGCAACAAGGCACATGAGCAGCAATCGTCAAAGCACGACAATGGTGATTCAGACCAATCTAGAAGCCAAAAGTGAATTGTGCAAGAAATCTGAATTTGATTCAATGATGTCTTATTAATTAATATGTCTTCTGAAATTGCCTGCATGATTAATTAATTTTTATATGCATCTGTGCTAATTGTGTGGGTGTTGAATTATCTGTGCTGTGGAATGTGTTCAGTGAGAGTATTTCAGAAACACAATCATAGTGAATGGCAAGGCGTGACCTTACATGAAGGTGAAGAGAAGGAAATACCGATTCTGGATCCTGAATGCCAGTAACGCTTGCAGAAATTGTCATCCACTAACGCCATATATGAATGATGACTTGAAAAACAAAATGGGCGGTGCAGTGCGCGGCCACATTGAAAGTCGGCATTGAAAGCTGAAAGAAAGAGAAGTGGCCACGAAGTGATCAGGGTTTTCTCCTGCGGCTGGAAGAGGTCCCTCTATGAGCCACCAGATACTAAGACACTGAGGCAAGGAACCACTGAGACAAAGAAACTGAAATGCAGAAGATGATTTCAAAAGGAAAAAAAATCAAGGAACCAACGAGACAAAGAAACAAAGAAACTAAAACGCAGAAGATGATGTCGAAAGGAAAAAAAGGAGCCTGAAAGACGCATTAAGGTAAATTGGATAAGTGTGGGGAAAACAGCGAGCAAAGCTGAAAACTAAGGTACACAGGAGAAGCACGGGGAAGCCAGTGAGCAAAGCTGAAAACTGAGGAAGTTGGGCAATGGCCTCTGTATTCAGGAAAGGTATTCTGGAGAGGTTACAAGTGTCTGTGTGGGAGCTTACAAGTGTAAAGCTTGAGGGTTTTGACGCTAGTCTTGGACCTCTTCAACCAAAACCTATGTCCAGACAAGTGGAACATGCAGTATTCAATAAAAATTAGTGAATAGAAATATGATTTCATAAGATATATTCTCCAAAAAATTTATGCGTGCTAACTAATGCTAGCATTAGTGAATATAAATAGGGAAATAGCAGTGAAGCCGCCGTTACCATTCCACTTAGCCTAAGTTTTGAAAGGTCTAGCCTCGATATGAGGCCAATTAAGACCTCCCAACTGTTCATTGGCTCTCACAGACGACAACGATTAAAAATCAATGTCGGAAACTTAAAACAGTCTTTAAAAATTTATAATAGGCAAAATAGTGCTATATGATTCTTCGACAAGAACTAATAAACCACTAAAAGGTGATTACTATAGTACCTGTCATGCCACAGGCGGCAGGGACTAATAAAGTTAAGAAAAATTATTATAGTGTGGAAACCATACTAGCATGAAAGAGCACCAATAAGTAAGTTAACATAATATTGGTATAAGGTTTGTCTACAAAAATGTCAAGGGATAACATATGGAACTTAGAACTAACATAAAGGATAACATATGGAACTTAGAACTAACATAAAGGATAACATATGGAACTTAGAACTTATTGATAATGATGGAAGGGATGGTGGAGGCTGCTGTTTATATCACTCATTTTTTTAGTAACTCAAAATGGGATTAATAATTTAAAAAATTTGATGCACTAGATGGTGGAGGGTGTTGTTTATATTACTCATTCTTTTAAGTAGCTTAAATTTTGGGTGCATACTTCAAAAAAACCTGACGCAATGGAGGGTATTGTTTATATCACTCATTTTTTTGAGTAGCTTAAATTTTGGGTGCATAATTAAAATAAAATTGATGGAAGGGATGGTGGAGGTGTTGTTTATATTATTTATTTATTTATTTTTGTTTGTATTAAACTTTGAATATATAGTTTTGAATTTCTTTTTAATAAAAATATAATAAATAACATTAGACTATTGTTATTTAAAATATTATTACTTTATATGGGTTAAATATATATACATGCCAAAAACATGCAGCAATAGTTTAAATCATGAATATTCACTCCCACTTTACCATGGAAATTATTAACTAGTAAATAGTGCTTGTTACAATATCGTCGACCAATACATATATACGTTTCAAAAACTTGCAACAATACTCTAAATCATGGAGATTCACTCCCACTTTACCATAGGAATTCTTAACTAATATATAGCTCTTATTACAATATCCTGAACCAATACATATATATATTTCAAAAGCATGCAACAATACTCTAAATCATGGAGATTAGTTCCCACATTACCATAGGAATTCTTAACTGGTAAATAACTCTTATTACAATGTCGTAGATCAATACTATGTTTATCAAGACCACATGCCTAATATGACATGTGTTGATATCACATTTTCTTTAATTAATTATTTTTTTAGAGCATAAGGGAGATTCACTCCCACTTTATCATGGAAATTCTTAACTAGTAAATGACACATGCCCAATATTATGACTTATCAATATCATGTGCCCTTAATTTTTGAGAGCATAAGGGAGATTCACTCCCAATTTATCATGGAAATTCTTAACTAGTAAGCATGCCCAATACTATGGATTATCAGTACCACATGCCCAATATGACATGTGTTAATATGACATTTTCTTAATTAATTAATTTGAGAGAACATAACAATCTTAACCCTTAATTTGTGAATACTAATATGAATATTTAAGAACCTAATAACTACTCATAATTAAATTGCAATTGTAGAAGACCTATTATGAAATAGCTATGTCTATCAGTAACATAAACATAGATCACAATAATATGGACACAGTCATTTATAATGTATTTTACAATCTAACATAAAATCTAAATAACAAACATAAATAATTACTAATCTCAAGTTTAAAGTTTTATTTCCATGAGAAATCAATACTCATTGGATATATCTACATATTTATAAAATATATAGAAATAGAAAATATAAATAATTATTAATCATAAGTTTAGAGTTTGATTTGCATAAGCAATCAATAATTATTTTATATTATTTAGTTTATGTTTGTGAAAAGTTTATATATATATATATATATATATATATATATATGAAAAAATATACTCAATTGTCAAACCAATAGTGAATGGTTGCAATTAAATACACATTAATTCATCATAATTATTGAAAAAAAAACTTTTTTTAAAGCATTACTTGTTTTTTTTTTAAAAAGAAACAAGTTTTTATTTTGACAATAATAATATTAATTCATACCAAGGACCATAAATACTATGAAATTATATTTTTATTATTTTATTTTTAACCATTTAAAAAAAATATTCAATTTATTAAATAATAATATTTATTATTTAAAAACGTATATGGTAAAAGAGTAAAAGTTTAAAAACCAATTAGCAGACTATGATCATGCGACACCAAATATTCAAATATTCTCGTGGAGTAGTTCCTACTTTTTTTCTTGACACCATGCCCTCACAATCAAATCAATGTCACCAAATTCCACTGCTTATCTTATCTCTAATGGGAATGTGACCATCGATTTGAGTCCATTGTGTAACTTATCTTATCGCTAATGGGAAATGTTAGTTCTATGAACATATTAAGATCTCAGGTCTCAAAAGGGTTGCACAAAGATGCTAAGATCATAAATTATTGAATGACTTCTGGTGTGATTGTTTGGTTGACCGTCCAACTACGCTCCAATGAACTACGTCATACAAAATGTCTCTCGAATTCTCTAAGAGTCAATTTTCAATAATTGAAACTCAACGGAATTTCCATAATGATTTGTTTCGTTCCAAGATATGGATGCATCGGTAATGGAATTTCATAATGATTGATGTTGTTTCAAGATATTTATGGAAGAGTCTAACCTTGGAACAAACTAGAAGGTGATGTGACACCTCTTGCTCCCCTTTCTTGCCCATCCCCCCACCCCCCTTCGGCCTGACTCGACAGCCCTATTTTTTTAAATTATGGTTTATGAGGGCCCCAATCCTTTCGCCCCCCTCCTCCTCTATCACCAATCTCCTCCTCCGCCACCCTCTGCCTCCCTCCACCACCCTCATGTGTCCTTGAAACACATTTAATGTATATATGGGAAATCATGAGCATGCAGGAAGGGGTTCCAGGTCTCCAAAGGGGCTGCATACGCTCATTGTATCCAACGTGTGTTCAAAAATTTGGAGGAGATGCAAGATGCAACACTCAACACAAAAGACGGGCCCCGACTCCCCTTGCAGTGAAATAGCCCCTGCAACAAAACAACTCTCGACAAAAAACTGTGTTAAAAGTATCGAGGCAATAAGGTATATTTTGACTCCCATTTCACATCTTCAATGATTTTTCTATTTTTGTGTTTTTCAATCGTTTTGCACAAGATGAATATGTTGGGGTAAATATTTCCAGTCATTAGGCGGTAAATATTTTGCACAAAATGAATCTCAACTTCTAAGTAGTCTTCCACAGCCCTCGTTTCATCTCTTTATGCTAACCTCATATTCTAACTTATTAGTGAAGTTACACGTGTTTTATAATCTGAAGCAAACAATACCATCCTCTACTTTTAATTTTATTCCACTTAATTTGAGTATGTGAATTTCATGATTCCATTGTTTAGCTATCCGTCCTTTAATACCTCTGACCTTTTGATTTCCAACATTGACTCCATTTTGAGTTCACCTTTAGGCCAGCTACAATAAACACCATAGATAAAATACAACATAACTTAAACATGAACACTAACCTACACCATAAATTCCTACAATATAAATGACTAATTTTTATTAATCCAAATAGCAGATTAAGTATTTTGACAAAAATAAAACCAACTCAAGAAATCGAGGAGAGAACTACTTATTGGATCTTAAGAACCATCAATAAATCAGAACAATAAATATAACTGCAGAAATGATCTCAACTACTGTATGAGACTAGGAAACCTAAAGGATTCATCACACAAACCCACAATATTAACATCCTAATATGAATATAATGTGATATGCATATGCACAATATGTTAATACATAGTAGTAACATCCTATTATGTACCCAAACCCTCAAAGTATACACTTAGGTCTCCGGTTTGTGCAAGAAACTAATTTTCGATCACCTACAACAAAGTTGGAAAATGAATGAGAATATAGAACATGGAACTTTCCTTAATGCAGGTGGAATTATACTATTCTCAGAACATGGAACTTCCCTTAATGCAGATGTAGTAAGATATCTTATTAAGAGGCTTCCATGGGACTTAATCTAAGGCTAGTAGATGTTGAGTGGACTAAAACAAGTAGAGATTACCAAAAGAACTAGTGGTAGTTCTTACACTAAAAGAAAAAAATATTATTCTAATGTCTTTTCTAATGTTTTAGTTTCAGATTAGTAGCCTAGTGGAGGGATTATAGTGGATTAGAGCAGCTCCCTAGGAAAATTTAATGACTCTCCGTTTTGATTTCTAAGCTCATATTTATTATGTATATTTCATGCACTAAGGGGTTCGATAGCCTTGTCATGGAATTAAGTTCTTAGACCATAATGTGTATGTGCTTATATATTTCATGTTTACATTTCATATTAAACCTTTATATGTATGTGCTTCTATATTTCATGATACCATTGGTTCTTAAGCCAGTATTTGTATGTAGTGGTAGAGTAGTGTAAAAATATTATATTTTAGGGGATAGAGTAGGGCATATAGTGTGTAGTGTCATCGAAGTGTACAACTAGGATAAATTAGCTAGTACTTTGATATAGTAGGTGGTGTACAGCTGGTGTATTTTCAATCTCACTATATGCAGTGGCACCGAATTGCATGAGAATCAAGTGTTTGATAGTCCAAGTCGGTGGCAACCATTGGCATGAAAAGAAAGTGTTTGATAATCCAAATCGGTGGCAACCATTGGAGTTAGAAGCGAGTGTTTGACCGAGTTCCACCTATGCCACTTGAAAAAAACAACTAGGTTTCCTACATCTGGTGTATTTCCAACTCTTACTTCTTTCAGTTATAGTGAATTGAATGAAAAAGAATTCTTTGATAAATATGAGGGGGTGGGAACCATTTTCTGGGTGTTGGTAGTCATTTCCATTTCAGTAGAGCACGCAAGGGGAAAAATTTGAGTTGGTAAATTATTAGAACCTACTACTGGAGAAATGGGAAAGAGTGGCCACCTCAACCGCTATGAGCCAGATGGATCAATGCTCTGTTAGGTGTATGGGCCTGACACTTTTGCAATGTACAGAGAAGCTGGCAGGGATCCTTTTTACCAGCTCTTAAGAGGGTATGATATTAAGCTAACGAGTTATTTCATTGATTATTTTGATAGTAATAGAGCTATGTTTCATGGAATGCTATTTTATGTAGCACTAGAAAGCATTGTTGAGGCAACTAAAAAACCATGTGAGGGGGGAAGATGGTTTTAGAGACAGATGGTGGAAGGAGTAAATCTAAATTATTTTGTGAAGGATGACAACAAAAACCCTTGTGGGAGCGTTGGGGTGCACATAATCATTTTAAAGCCAGAATGGGTTGATCATATATGGAATATTAAACATTATTTGATTTGTGATGGTTGTTATTCCAAAATTTTATTATGTCATATGATATTTCTTGTGCATTTGGATGGTTGTAACAGGATGAACTTGTATTTTTACCTTCATCAAAGCTTGCTTAAGATGGTGGCCTCTGCAAGAAAAAGGAGGGTTTGGTACCCACATGATGTATACCACCATGGTTTGATCAAGATGTTTTACACATATGAATTGAAAAAGAAGGCACAACATCTGAGGAGGACACTAGGACACCCCTTTCCTAGAAGGCATTAAAATAAAATTGTTGCTAAAGAGGTCGAGAGTAGTCAACAAGCTATTGGAAAGACAGGAGAAAAACATAATAGGGGAAAAGAAAAAACTATTGGAGAAACAAAATAAAAACCTAATATGGGAAAAGAGAAAGATACTGGAGAAACAAAATAAAAACCTAACAGGGGAAAAAAACAAGCTATTGGACAGACAAAAGAAAAACATAACAGAGAAAAAAACAAGCTACTGGAAAAACAAAAGAAAAACCTAACAGGGGAAAAAAAATACTGGACAAATAAAATAAAAACCTAACACGGGAAAAAAATAGTTAGAGGTTCAAGAGACTGAGCAAGATGAGACTATTCAGGAATGGCAAAAGAAGGGTGAAGATCCTATAGCACCTAACCCTAAAACATATTATGCAAGGAGACCAATAACCAAAGGCACAAACAAATAAGGTTGGGTTTTAAATCTAAAGTGAATCCCAAGCTTAAGGATCCTATTGTCATTGACTTTGAAAATGAAATGAGCTTGCTAGAGATAAGGAGGAGATGTTAGTAGAATCAGTGCCACAAGCTCCAATAGCTGAGACGACCTTGCAAAAGAAAAGAAAAATATCAAGAGCCATGAGGCAAATCTCAATAAATTACAAGCTAAGACTCCTTGCACAGGCAACAAATGACATTGCAAGTTAGGTTTTTTTGTCAATAGGGATAAATTTTGTTTAGAAAAATGTATGATGAAAATATTGTAATATTAAATGGTATCTTTCTCGGATATCATGGATCTTAAATCTTTGTAAATTTTGTACATTGTGATATTATATGGGTTTTTTTCTCTGAAAATTTTATAAAGGTTTTAGTATGCATCTTGTTTTAATGAATAATATGCATCTTGATTTTGTGATAAGTTACACCACCGAGTTAATCAAACTAGAGAAAGGATTGGGGAAAGGGTGTATTCTCCTCCCCTTTTATCCCTAACTATTGCATAATGACTGTGAAAAATGATAGTGGAAGCATAAGAAATGGGAATATTGTTAACTCCTTTTATGTCTTATAAATTTGTTACTTTTTGATGATATTTTCAGTTCATGTGTTAGCTCAAGAACTGATGTGGACAAGTTGAAGGAAAATATTTATCTCTATTATTTATCCATTTGCATGATCATTAATTTAAGAAATTCCTCTATTTATTTAACATAATTTTATGTCGATGTTAAACTTTATTTTGCTCAAATATTTCCTTTAATTTAACTATATTTGGAAGATAGTGATGTGGTCTGTGGATGTTTTGTAGCTCCATTGAACTATGCATATTATTGTGTAATAATTACAGATAATGGATTCAATGCATTATTTGCAGCTAATCGTATTACTGCCTCTATAAGGGAAAAAGCTCGTACACATCCACTCCGATTAGCAGGCTTGGTGGGAAATCGTACATCTAGAAGATAAAATAAGTGATGGGACCAAATAAGCGGTCCTATTCGTCCTTCTTCATAGAATACATGTACGCAAGTGTTCGTTGTTCCTTTCCCCATCTCTTCCGAAAATACTGAAAAAGCATTTCGAGTTGGAGCCATTTTTTTATTTTTTTTTTAATTTACGAGGAAGATCGTAAAGCCGAAATAGTTCACTCAGAACACCTTTTAAGAGATTACGTGAAACGATCAGATCAAATAAACCATGACCAAATAAATGCTCAGTCACCTGAAAATCTTCAATCACTTTCTGACCTAATGTCTGTTCGATTACTATTTTACCTGCAAATGCAATGTACACTTTAGGTTCGGCAATAATAATATCTCCCAACATGCCAAAACTAGCAGTCACTCCACCAGTTGTTGGAGACGTCAGAATCAATATATATAACAACTTTTTATCCTTCTGATGAATATATAATGCAGAAGCTATTTTAGCCATTTGCATTAAACTAAAACTTCCTTCTTGCATGCGTGCTCCTCCGGAAGCACACACCATAATGACTGGAAGAGATTCCGCGGTAGCGCGCTCGATCAGACGGGTTATTTTCTCACCTACTACAAAGCCCATACTACCTCCCATGAACTTAAAATCCATAACTCCAAGTGCGATAGGAATACCATTTAATTTACCTACGCCTGTTTGAATAGCATCAGTTAAACCTGTCTCTATTTGATAAAAAGTGATATGATCCTTATAAGATTCATCCTCAGAATCAAGATGATCAGAATGAGAAGGTTCATTCTCAGAATGAAATTGAAGAACATCTAGAGTGTACATGTCTTCATCCATAGGACGCCAAGTGTCACGATCAATTGGAAGTTCTATTCTATCTAAACTATTCATTTGCAGATAATATCCACATTCTTTACAAACACTTCGATTCTCTCTCAAAAATCTGATATAGAGCAAGCTCTCGCAATTATCTTAGAGAAAGTGTTTTTTAGGGAAGTCGGTGCATGTCTACACATCCAAATTCATATTAGATAGCAAATGCAAGAATGGTTGATGACGTTTTTAGGAAACCTTGTGAATATGTGAAATTTTATCAAGCTTTGTATTCAAATATTTTCTGGGATACATGGTAAATGTTTTAAAATTTTAAAACAAATATAACTTTTTTATGGAGAGAAAAGATAAGATAGTAAAAATATATGCATTTGAAACTTCAAGTATATATATATGGATAAAAATGGAAGAACCATAAACCTTATCAAATGACAGGTCATATATTCTCAAACCATGCACAACAATCCATCTGTTGTGATAAGAATATCGAATTTAACACATCGATTACAAAACAAAACTTATGTGTGGGTTTAACTTTTGGTTGATTATGTCTAATGCTGACTAGAAAATGAATATTGACTATTGCAATCCATTTCCATACTTTTCAGCCTACCTCTCAAGTTTCCTATCAATCTGATGTGATCCACTGAAAATAAAATGAGATCGGTTGCACTGGGCAACAAAAGAGGAAAATCAAGCTGGGAATTGAATTCAAAATTCACTGAATTTATTGGTCTTAATGTCTAGGTAAAATTAGACATTTGGGTACTTTGAATGTTAACATCTTAATTTTTAACTCTTTGAGTTTAGAAATGTCTCTAATGGAAACATGGTCGGTAGGAACTGTTTAATATTTTCAAGAACAAGGGTAGTAAAAAAGAATTGGACTCTGAACAAATAAAGGACTACAAAGAAAAAATAGACTTACAGCTACGAGACATAAAATTTTGAAATATAGTAAGTTGAAATTTGTAAAATCTCTGATGATTTCTTGAAGCGAAGATTCATCATACTTAAAACTAACTTTATCCTCCAAAGAAAATTTGTATTTATTTTGATAATTGAGGTATTAGTGGGAGAAACTCACATGTTTGGTTATTGCAGGTAAGCATCAATTAAGGTAAATTACAATAGAGTAGGACTCAAATGTGTATTAGTTACTATGTTGGTTTCAGGACTTACATGTGACTTGAGGAAAATTATAAGTTAAAACAGGCTGGGATACAAATTATTATTGATTACTATGTAGGTTTCAAGACCTACATGTGATTTTTGGATTTCATTAGTGAACATGCAGGATATATGCTGCAATTTAGTATAGTGAACAAGAAGTGATTACTATAGTCTCTTTTTATCATTGAGTATGTTGATTTCCTTGCCACCTTTAATTAGACGTCTTTATATGCGTAAGAAATCAGAATACACAATTGTTGCCAAACATGGTGTACAATGAATGTTTTATAGAGGCCTAAGCATAGTTGAAAAATAATTGCTGAATGCATAAGTGTTACTTATAGAGAACTTTTTCACTATTTTTCATCGTGTCAACAAACAACTTTATTTATTTTTTGATTATCTAAATTTTTTGTTAAACGTTTTCGTTTTTCTCAGCCATCTACTCTTGAAATGAAAAACACAAAGTTTGTTGTTTGAATTTCATATAGAATGAATTATGCAGTATCCTTGGATATAATAGCAAACAACAAAATTAAAGCGCGAGTTCATCATGAAGTTTAGAATACAATACCTTTATTGAAGTGATGATTTTGTATTGTAATAATTTTTTTCTTATATATCCATCATTACTGTGCACTACCACCATTTGTAATATCAATACCACCATTTTCTAACATTATCTTGTAGGCACTGGAAAATGTGCACTACCACCGTTTGTAATATCAATACAACCATTTTCTAGAATTTTCTTGTGGGCGATGGAAAATGATTTTCCAGTGCCTACAAGAGCCTTGGAAAATAATTTTCCAGTGCCTACAAAAATAATTTTCAAGAGTTGTTAGATGCAATGTAGTTTAGGCATAACATGTTCAAGGGTTATGTTGTAGGTTATATTTCATTTGTTTTGGAAAATATGCAAGGTAGTTTTGGTATAACATGTTTAAGGGTTATGTTGTAGGTTATAGTTCATTTTTTTTGGAAAATTCATAGTAATTGTTGTAGGTTATAGTTCATAGTTTTGCAAGGATACTATGACATCAAACCATCAACTTTAAGGTTCATGGAGGGATCGAAAGACAAATTTGAGATGACTCACATTTAGTTGAAAAATGCAGTAGAAAGGATGAAATATTGGGTAAATCATGATAAAATGGAGGTAGATTTTTCAGTTGAGGACTTGGTGTTCTTTAGGTTGGGTAGTGAGCAACTCAAGCAACTATCAAGTGAGTTGTAACTTCCAAAAAAGTGCAACTCAAAAATGTTTCTTGGTGATGCTAGGTCATTGGATTTTTTACTTGTAAATGTTTCCTAATTTGTTTCCTTATTTTTTTTGCAGATTATGAATCAAAATGGAAAATAAATGGAAGGATTTAATAAGCTTTTAGGTGCAAAACCCTAAAGGTAAAATCATATTTTCTTGTAAATATTTGGTCTGGTTTGAAGTATCTAAGGCCAACATGAGTTTTGATCAAGTTAAAAAAATTCCTCTACATAGAGTGGATGACTTCATTAAAAGAGAGGAAATGAATCCCAAGGCTCCATGTACCTTTACTCAACGAAAGGCCAAAACTTTAGGCTTAACCGAAAATCCAAGCTTAAGTGCTAGTGTTACCCTGCGATGGGAATCGTAAGTATTTTAGAGATGCCTTATTTAGATTTTGGTATTAATAGTGCTTTATTATTTGTCATATATTTTGACGTATTAAATTTTTTTATGTAGTAATGCTTGCTCATATGGTGCATAGGATAGTAGAGAAAAATGTAAAAGCGCATGAAAGAAGACATTTGTGAAGAAGAGGGGATGCCAATGTCATTTTATTGTAAATGGTTTTTTCTCAAAGCCCTCAGATAGCAATAATAACATACAAAATGTATGATCATGAAGATGGGGAAGGATGGTCCTGTCATGGAAAAAATGACATTTCGGGTGATGCTAGGTCTCTGTATAAGCCAAGGCTTTCAAGGGACATGGTTTCTTATGTTGAAAGTTGTTTTTTTCTACAATTTCCAATTGAAGCAGTTTGTAAAATGGATATAAAAAATAAATGTTGACATAGATTCTAGGGACATAGATAGGGTTTTCTTCTTATTAAGAAAAGATGTCGTAAAAATTTGTAATCGTTTGATGAAAGGAAATCACCAACTTCATAAAAAAGATGAAATGAGTGTGAATCTTTGGAATGAAAAAAACCAAACTGATTTCTTCTTTTACCAAAATTCGAATGGGGAAAATGTTCCTTTTATAGCTGGAATATAGACAAAATGGATGTTGGAGAATATGGTTAAGATATCCCATAATAGATTAATATAAATAGACTCAACATTCAACACAGATAAATATGTGGTCATTATTGTTGCAATGATTCATTTAGTGATTTAATTTTTATTATAATCAATCAATATGATTAATGGTGTACAATTAACTTACTTTTTTTTAATATGGAAGTATCGGTTGTACACACTTGTTGCATTTGAAAAGCAACAACGTGGGGTCCCCGTTTCATTGGTGGTGATGTCACGTAATACATCGTATGATATATCATTGTGTTTGGAGCACCCAATGCATAGGTGTTATCAATGTCATCATGATTGGAATGTCAATGCCTTCATGGTTGATGATGCATTGGCTGAAATTTTTTCTTTGAGGTAAACTCGGTCTTCTTATTTCACATTGCAACTTGTATTCAATCTAAATATTTCTCACTTAAAATGAATTAAATTATATGGAAGGAACATCAATAGGTGTGGAGTAATGATTTGTGTTTGGCATGTTAGAAGGGCATGGCTCAAAAATTTTAAGAGGTTTTCTAGTACTACAGAAAAAGGAAAAGAGATGTTCAATGAGCTAGGACATATCATGAAAAATTGTTCGAACAATGAAATGACTACTGCAATAAATGTATTTTTCACCAAATTTGCAACTGAGGTGAATTTTTTGGACTATTTTCACAAGAATTGGGTTTTCGGTGATAATTTTAGTAAGTTCACATACTCTTTCTTGTTTTTATGCTTTTTTGGTCCATAAATATAATTTATATTTACTAATTGAGTTTTTACATTCAGGGATGTGGGTAAAAGGATGTCGAGATTTTCCTCATGCAAACTAGGAGACAAATTATGTTGTGGAATCATATCACTCTTATCTCAAGACTGCCATTCTATCTGATCATAGAAAGAAATATGCTCGCAGGATGGATTGGCTATTTTATACTCTCCTCACAACTGTTCAAACTTGTTACCGATTCAAGGAAATTTTGAAAAAATAAGGATATTTGAACAACGACAAGAAAGAGTGGCAAATTGAATTGTCAGTAGAGAAAGCTAGAATAATTCCAGATAGTGATTGCAACCCTCATGAGAGCATATATCATGCTTATTGGGTGAGGAGTCAAAGTATAGCTGATGTGCGATATCATATCACTTGACATCGCACAAATTTTTTCACATGTGATTGTCCATGTTCTATTCATGGAAACGTTTGCAAGAATGCCATAAAGGTAGGTTGGTTGTATTCTACTACAATGAATTCAAATGATTTAATGGATCATGATCCCATACCCATTACATTCAATGCCCCTCCTGAGATAGATATGGAAGAGCCAAACCTCAATACAAATGTCAACACAACTATCATGGTTGATAACGATGTAGATCCTAATGTTGAAGTACCTCAGTTGGATAGAGATGAGTTGTTTGGATACATAGACCTGTTAAGGAATAAATCTCCTTCTACTTCGAGCAAGACAAAATAGTTGATAGGTTTTTTAAAAAAAATGTTTGATGATGCCAATGATCTTCATATTATGGACTATGACTTCGCCCTTGTGGTGGGTGCTTATAAGTCATCTTTGAAGAGAAATAAAAGTTTCCTTAGCCCTAAAAAGAAAAGAAAAAAAGAGAAAAACAAATTAGCAGCTTTGAAATTGATTTGAATGTTCCTGAATCCAATTCCGAACCATTTCAGTTTCCACATCTCAACAAGATAGGTTGTCGTCATTCCAACAACACATCCTACATTGAATCAGGTAAGTTCCATAAAGTGATGAGGTCAACATGTTCAAATTATTAGTTCATGCAGTCAATTTTATGATGTTTTTATTACTTTACGTGCCATTAATTTCTTTGATGAAAATTGCATTGTTATTTTACAATGGAAAGAGATTCTCCTATTGAACATCCTCCAATCGAGCATGATTTGCTGCACAAAAGCTGTCCAATTGGTTATATGTCAGGTTTGTTGCCATATCTTCCCTCTTAATTGTCTCTTAAACATCTGTATTGTAGGTTAGTCCTTTTACATGTTATTATATCATCTCATCTAGTCCCCTCATCATGTTTGTGTTACTTTACATGCCTGCATTGTTCCTAGTATAATATTCACGTTCATATATTGAAAATTTGTGATGTTTAACAAGAATTGGTTATGTTGTGTAGGTCATTTTATCAAAAGACAAACAACAGGAAAAATAGAATGATTTGGAGCCAATCTGTACAAAAGAAAAATTATATTATGATTCCCAGTTCGACAGCTCGGTATGGAATACACATAATGTAGTCAATGAGGATATACCTTGTTTATAAAATTTTGTCGCGAAAAGTTTGTAATACTACATGGTTTCTTTCCCAGATATTATACATTTTGTACATTTTGATAAATTTTCACACCAAAATTGTGTGTAATGTGGGATTTTCAATATCAAAATAGTTTGCAAGCAGTTATTGGAAAATAATCATGTTATTTCCAATGAACCTTGTTTTTTATGCAAAAATCTTTATTAGAATTTTTCATAAATCTTTATAAATTGTTCATATATGTCATTTTTCTCTTAGTGTTGGGATAATAACTTTATATACCAACACTAATATTTATATACCATGGAATATCATCGAGGAATGCAGATTTAAACATTCTAGATCAATAAGAGAACATTCCTCTGCTGAAATAATTTTATATAGTAGAAATTCGATGGAAACAACAGAGAATTAGTTATAGTTATAAGCCAATAATATCATACATACTTATCTTTATTTCAGAGTAGCTGAAGTCTAAGTGAATCAATTGGAGCAGAGATATGATGTGGAAATAACTGAAAAAAATTTGACATATGAAAGTCATGAAAATTACTTAAGAAATCTCTAGAATGTGCCAAAAAATCAGCTATCCAAGAGGATTTTTCATTTCAAATAGCCTCAAAAATTTATGAAAATAGTCCATTCAAAATTATCTAACAAATCTATAGAATGTGCCAAAAAAATAAGCTACTCAAGGGGATTTTCCATTTCAAATAGACTTGAAAATTTATTAAAATAGCCATCCAGTGCATGCAGATGCCTTTGTCTGAAGCTTTTTGTGAGTGAAAAAATTACATAATGAAAATCAATGAAAAATGAGAGGATTAATTTATGAAAATCATTATGAAAATAGCCATCCAGTGCATGCAGATGCCTGATAAACTCCATAAGTCTTGACAAACCACTGATTTCATAATGACCTTGACTAAGATTCATCAAGTATTTGGTACCCCAGTAAACTTGGTTTGCTAAGAATCTAGGTAAGTAAACTTTGTTGAGTACTCTAAAGACTCATGAATCTTGTAACAATGATTACAATAGAGTCTTCGTTTGGTAAATGGCCAGGCCTTGTACACTGATTGACTGGTCACAAATCCTTGAGATGAAATTTTCTTGTATTTACATGTTATTAAAAACATTCAAACAAATCTAGCCTATACATTTTCTTAGAAGCATAAAAAGGCATTCAAAGAATTTTGTTTCCATACATGTCGTTGCATGTTTTGGTGTGTTACATGAATAATTCTAAATAGTCTCATATTATTTTACTTCTTAATTGAGATAGTCCTCATTTCATAGTAACTAGTGACTATGTCATGTTTTGAATGTTTCTTAGTAGATACAACTGTATGAAGAAAAACATTGTCATAAAGGAAGACATTGTCATGAAGATCTATCAGATAGTGGAATTCAAATTATTAGAAGTATGGTCCTTCTCTAAGGCTTGGATTGCATATGAGGTATTAAGTGTAGAAACATACACAGTGAGACAAAAGAATTGAAAACTCCTATTGTAATGTCCACTCTTAATTATGTGTACAAACCAATGGCAACATGCCACTTTTGTTAAAACTGAGTTCTATCTTAAAAAAGGCCTTGGATAATTCCATACTACCAACACAAATATAAATCAAAGGGATCATTTGATAAATCTTTTTTGTTATCATCCATTGTCCTCATTTTTGGTGGATAAATGATTGATTAAAAAAACATGATTTTCATGTGTTCCAGTGACTTCAAGCATTGATACATCTTAACAATGAGAATCCAAAGAATGAGATAGATATACATCACAACCATATGCTCATGGAAATGTGCATCCGATGTTCATTTACAGCTATAGGAACATGCATTCTGTATCAGGGAGCATGTCAGCAACATCAACACATTTCCTAATTCTGATTAGCATCAGTGTACGACTGAATAAAATTTTTTGATGGAGATGGTAGTATTGTTGTAACAAAACTAATTTTAAGACCAATATAAGTTGAGATTACTATTTCTAGAATTTTTTTAGGCACTGGAAAATCATTTTCCACCACCAACAGAAATTATTTAACAACATTTTTTTTAAACACTGCCAGATATATTTATTAATGATCGAACTGGAAGCTACCTCCCACTTAAAAAATTGATCTAAATGGAAAAATGGAAGAGGGGAAAAAGTATCTAGGATCGAAATCCAGTGATTTTACATGAAATCTAGGGAATCCTCCAACACATTTAATTTCTAGCTTCGAAATTACTGCTTTAAAAGACAGAGGGACTTACATTTCATAACTGAAACTAGTTTCTGGGAGAAATGAGAACCGAGAACTCATAAAATATTACTGTTACATAATATAAGGTTGATTTAAAGTGGAAATAAGACTGAAATAGTAAACATATTTTTCTTGGAGATGAGAGAGTTGCTCCATTCTGGGATCTTCATTTACTTTTTATTGACAATATTCTCTTCGCTCAAGCTATTGTGGTCCTCAGAGTTGGTGGTACCTTCTGATTTTTTGTTGATCACATCTCTTAGAAATTTCACGATGTCTTCCATATGAACACACTGATTGATGAGTTTCTCATAGTCCATTTTACAATCCGCTAGCCATTGCATAGTGAAAGCATGTTCAACATGATTATAATCCTTCAATTGATTTAGAAGCTCCTTCAGATGGTCTATCATAGATTTGTGCCCCTTACATTGAGGGCATGAGGTAGAGGAGGGTCGATTCATATCCGTAACAATGCATATAGGGGAGGCCAAAGAAAAAATAGAGAAGGATAAAAAGGTAAGATGGAAGCTTGAATGGGGAGACTAACAGTAGAGGACGATCAAGTAGCTAGTAAGGGGAGAGGGCAACGCGTAGAGATCCAACAATAATTAAAGAAGAGGAATGGAGGAATGTAGAAAGATAGAAGAAAAAATGGGTATAAGAAGGAGAGGCATGGGCATTAAGCCTAGAATAAGACAAAAGAATGAGAGAGTTGAGTAGGTGAGGAAATATTTGTCATGAGGGGAAGAATCAAGGGGATTTTGAATAAAATATTTTGATGTACTTAAAGTATAGATTCTTAGAGATGCATGTGCTGACTTTAATAGATTTGGTGTTGATATGAAGAGTACATATCTGTAATGATTTGAAATTTGGCATTGTTGCCTATTTTGAATTGTATAGTCATTTTATTTAATGTTTTTGATAATGTATTCTTGCTCATGGATCTTAAATTCATTTTTAGGCCCATCATTAATTTAAACATCAAATCAAGACATTATTTTCTCAATGCATTAGAAAACTCAAATAACTAACATGGTAATAAAACAAAAAATACATGTATGCAAATGTTACATTTCTCCATATACATGAAATATATCACATTTGTGCACATACTTGTCACCCATACAAGATAACCCAATCTTTGCAGGTTAGGGAAAGAAGTGCATTAATGGTTTCTTCTTTAATTAAAGAACCATGAAATTAGCACCCCCACCAAAATTAAAACAAACATGCATTCCCATAACCTTGACCTATCTTGCTGCTACTCAATGATTTTTGACCTATCTTGCTGCTGCTCAATGACTTCTGATGTAACAGATGATGATCCTATGTCATCATTCAAAACTCCACACAATAGTTCAGTGGATAGTATTTGTATATCACCATGGTAATTTATGTTAAAATATTGAAATTCATAACTCCTAATATTGGCTTCCTTGTAAAGGGGTTCCAAATTGTCCTTTCGAGCTTGATATGTGCAACTTATCTGGTTACAGATTAATTCCGAATTTGTAAATATAGTGATATCATTGACACCAATGGTTTTGCCTCTTTCAGGCCTTCGACAAGGGCAATGTAATATGCCTCATTTTTTGTAGTCCTATCCTGCACTTCTTTCTTTCTATTTAGAACATTTTTTGTTGCACTATTGTAGAGCACAAATCGAACAACAACTCATCTTGGATTAGGAAAGCAGGAGACCTGAATGCACATGATCAACTTTTGCACCATTTTTATGTTACAATAGCTGGAAAAAAAATAACAATAACATGATATTAGAAATGGGAATTTAAACTTTAGCAGGAAAAAACCAGTAGTGCTAATAATAAACAATATGACTAAATTATTTTGATTTTATAAAATAATAAAAATTATCACCAACCTAATATCTATACTATATAACAATAAAATACATTTTTAATTTTCCATACTATTTAGGACAAAATGGTTATTTATCTTTTCTTCTATCTATTTCAATTTACAGCTTAGGTTAAGATTCTCTTTATTATTGACATTTTCTTCTTGTGTTGATTTTTTTCTTTCCTAGTCCTAGCTTTTCCATATCTTATAATCTATTCTCCATTTTTTGCAACTAAGTATACAACTTTAATATTATATTGTCTATCTATTTTTTTATTTTTATTTTTCATAAATTAGCTAAATTATTCATATTGAAACAAAAAATATATATATAGAGAGAAGGAATTTTCACATCTACTTGTCTTTAATAGTCACCTAGATCAACTATTGATTTTATTCATTTATCGTTTGATTTTATTCATTTGTCCTTTGATTTTATTCATTTTTCCTTGTAAATGTGGAGGATATTGTTTTAAAGATCCATACTAAAATTAGTTTATGGGACTTTGAAATATAATAATCATCTGTAATATGTTCTCTAACATGTTTAGAGAACATAAGCGAGAATAGAATGAAATGGAATTGGAATAAAGAAACAAAAGCCCAGGGATACAAACAAGAAAAGCACGGAAAAGAGGCGAGCAGGGGGCAGGAAAATTATTTTTTAGAAAGGAGGGGGTTAGGTGGTAGGCCAATTATTTTATGAGAGTGGGAGGAGGAAGTAAAGAGACATGGCCACATAGGAAGTTCACATTTGATTTTAACTGATCATAACTATTTCATTATTCCTGATTTGTTTGATTGTGCTACTGAAAGATCTATGTAGTCATGGTTATTTTAGTTTTATTAACATTTAATTTTCTTTAGTGTATTTACTATTAAAAAAATCCTCAAATTTAGTCCCAAGAATGATCAATTTTCGTATGTAATAAGAACCAGGGTTGGAAAATAATTTTCCAGGGCTCTTGTAGGTGCTGGGATGTCACACCTCCACTTACCAAAATATTTTTTTTCTATTTAAAGTATTAAGCATATACAAATTAATATATGTTACCACTTTGTTCTTTCTACTTAAAGTTCCACTAACCCTTTTTGCACATCTATAAGTATATCCATAGATACCTAGCCATATCAATTACCAATCAAACCATATCGATTTCAATCAAGAACTATACTTCACTTACTCACGTTAACAACATAACAATATGACCATATAATTTACATGATTTGTACTCTGGAAGCAATACTATACTTACACAGATTTAATTTTTCTAAAAGCAATGGAGTAAGAAATTCAATGACTCTAACTGCTAGTAATCACTTCTAACCAGCATTTCTTTAGACTTTGCTAATGGATTTCTATTTTTCCAAGTAACTTCTGACTTCTGTCTATAGTTTATTATAAGTTATGTTCGGTGTTTTACTACTGGTTCTGTACATGGAATCTATTGTAACAGAAGATAGCATTAGTATCATGATTTTGGTTTATTCCATATATAAAGTTCTTCCAGGTTCAATTTATCATGCAAATACCCAAACTCCTTTCTGGAGTTTGATATTAAAATTTCATTGGCATATATCTACCTTTATAAGAGTAGAACTTATCACCATCCATCAGTATTAATACAGGAGACTAGTTTATTTATTTATTATTATTTTTCTTCTGGAGCAGATTAAAGTTACACTTCAATTATTCCAAGGAGGCAATTACAATCTCTCTAGATTTAAACCACATCATGGTTTAGAGATTTTGGCTGACAGTGTCCCATGGATTTTGTCTTACTACTATACAGAGTTAGGAGAACTAATTCTTCTATTCAACTCTATTAAAAGTAAAGAAATTTAGTATACCTCAATATAACTCAACATAATTACCATAACACTTTTCACTACTGTCTAACAAAGATCATATTTAAATTTCTCAACAAAATAGTGTGCATAGCACTTCTGCAATTTGACCAACCTCCAAACCTTAGAGTTCTTCAGTCCTCAAGAACTCACCCTCGAGCTGAGATCATCTCCTAGAACAGACCAACCTCTAATATTTTCAGGAATAGCTTATTTAAGCTTTTGCTCCCCAAAGCCTGTTTCTAATTCTGTGTCTAGAATTACAGGATGCTTTTCTTCCTGTTTGCTTAGGCTTCCCTTATTTAGGGATTTTTAAAGCTTCTTTATGCTTTTCACAACTTTTTTACCTCTTCCCTTTTTTTCGCCACATCATTGGGGAAACTAAATTTTTCCTCAAAAATCTAATTTAGAAATAAATTCTTTGAAGGATTTTTTGAAAGATTTTTGGTGAAATCTTAGCCTCTTTCCATACCTCATGGAGTTGGCAAGTGATCTCATAATTCTTATTTGGTCAATAGGCATAGAATCATTTTATTTATTTTTTTCATAATTACATACTTAATTACATCCACAAAATATTTATCCATTGGGGTCCACTCCCCTTTGGATTTAAGTTCAAATGTCTAATTTGCAAGAACATAAAACTAGGGGTGTTTCATATTCCCCCTCTGAAAAAAAACATCGTCCTTGGTGTTGATAACTAACTACTAGAGTTTATTTTCCAAACAAATATGGATATTTTTCCATCATATCAAATTCTCTTTCCCAGGTAGCTTCTTCAACAGTAAAGTGCTTCCACTGCACCTCTACTCTTGCTACCGTTCTGTTCCTCAATTCAATTTCTTTCTGCTCCAATATTTGAAGCAGCTCTGGAAGGAACTCCCATTCTGGTTCCACCTGTATCACATTCCAATCAACAATGTGAGAAGCATCATGTACATATCTTTTTAATAATGAAACATGAAACACATCATGAACTTTAACATGGGGTGCTAAGGCTAGCTTATAAGCTACTGGTCCCACCCTTTATAACACCTCAAAAGGCGCACAATATCTAGAAGCCAATTTTGCACAACTTCCAGCATAAAGTGTGCCCTTTTTGGGTTTAATACGCAAATACACACGCTCCCCTACTTTGAATTCTCGATGTACCCTCTTCTTATCAGCATAGTTTTTCTGTCTATCTTGTGCACAATTATTTCCATCTCTTGTAAAGGATCTGGTCCCAACATTAGCTTGTCCTCAGGTTGGCTCCAACTCAACGGAGTACGACATTTCCTCCCATAGAGTGCTTCAAACGGACTAATTTTGATGGAGGATTGATAGCTGTTATTATAGGAAAATTTAGCTAAATGAAAGTAGTCTTCCCATCTTGATGGCCTATCCATCACATACATTCTGAACATATCCTCCAAAATCTGATTTGTTCTCTCTGTCTGACCATCTGTCTGAGGGTGATAGGCAGTGCTAAAATTTAGCTTGGTGCCCATGCCCCCAAATAAACCTTTCCAAAAAGCTGTCATGAAATTAGCGTCTCTGCCTGAAACAATCATCTTTGGAACCCCATGTAATATTACTATCTTCTTTAGGAACACATCTACTACTTGGGCTGTCCCAAAAGTAGATTTTACAGGTATAAAGTGGTCATCCTTTGTTAAAGTGTCTACTACTACCATAACTGAGTCATGCTGGTACTTGGTTCTACGTAAACCTGTTATGAAATCAATAGAAACGGTGTCCCATTTCCATTCTGCAATCTGTAAAGGGTTTAGAAGACCAGCAGGATGTTTATGTTCAACTTTAACTAGTTGAAACTCCATGCACCTAGCTAAATATTCTGCTACATCTCTTTTCATTCCTGGCCAAAAAAAAATCTTTTTCAAAGCTGTCAACATTTTCTAATATCTCAGATGCCCTGCATATGGCTGTTTGTGGTATTGATCTAGGATTTCTTTTTTCAAGGTTTCCACATTGGGGATATACAATCTATTTTTGTATCAGATTAGCCCTTTTTGGTTTTGAGTGTATTCAGCCATCTCCTTATTTAGTATTTTTATCTATAGACTCTCATAATTTAGATCCTGTTCTGTTACCTTTTTCACCAGTTCTTCTAAATCAAAACTAGCACTGCTTCCAATGTTGTTTATGTTTTGGCAAGCATTTCTGCTCAATGCATCAGCAAATCTATTTTCTTTCCCACTGATATGTTTTATGTCCATATCAAAATCACTCAGAAAAGATAGCCATCTAGCTTGTCGAGAATTTAAATCGGTCTGGGAAAATAAATACTTAAGACTAATATGATCAGTCATCAATGCAAATTTATTTCCAAGAAGATAGTGTTGCCACATCTTCAAGGCATGGATTACAGCAGCCAACTCTAAATCATATGCGCTATAGTTTTGTTCATGTGTCTTAAGTTTCCTAGATTCATATGCAATAATATAATTTTCTTTCAACAGTACTCCTCCCAATCCTTCTCTACAGGCATCGGTACACACCATAAATTCCTTATCAGGGTCTGCAATCTTCAGTATAGGGGCTGTAGTGAGTTTCAATTTTAATTGTTCAAAACTGTTTTGGAATTTTTCAGTCCACTCAAATTTGACACCTTTTCTTTGTAGTGAAGTTATGGGATATGCTATTGCAGAAAATATTTCCACAAATCTGCGATAATAACCTGCAATCCCCATAAATTATCTCATCGCTGAAACATCAGTTGGCACTGGCCATTCTCTAATAGCCTTTATCTTTTCAGGGTCAACAGCCAACCCTTGTTCAGAAATAATATGTCCTAAGTATTGGATCTTGTCCTGATAGAATTCACATTTGCTGAACTTGGCATACAACTGGTTTTCTTTCAGAGTTTGCAACACTATCCTCAAGGGCTCTTTATGCTCCTCCTCATTTTTTGAGTAAACTAAAATATCGTCTATAAACACTAATACGAATACTTGCTTAAAATTTTGTTCAGTAAACACATAAAGGTGGCAGGGGCATTTGTCAAATCGAAAGGTAGGACTACAAATTCGTAGTGACCATACCTTGTTCAAAAAGCTGTTTAGCTAATGTCTTCCTCCTTAATTCGGAGCTGGTGATAACCAGTCCTTAGATCAATCTTATAAAATACTGAAGCCCCTCTTACATGATAAAAAATATCATCAATTCGAGGTAAAGGGTATCTGTTTTTAATTGTCAACTTATTCAGCTAACGATAATCAATGCACATTCTAAAGGTTCCATCCTTCTTTTTCACAAACAACACCGGTGCTCCCCAAGGAGACACACTTGGTCTGATATAACCCTTATCTAGCAATTCTTGCAATTGCATTTTCAGCTCCATGAGTTCATGAGGAATCATTCGATAAGGGGCGTGGGAAACAGGTGTTGCTCCAGGCACCAAATCGATTGAAAAGTCAATCTCTATTTTGGGGGGAAGATGAGGAATCTCATCTGGAAAAACTTACTTAAACTCTCTCACTACTGGCAGAGTATCCATTAGGTTTGCTTCAGGTTGTTGTTCTAGTTCTTCAACATGCACTGCATATACTTGGTATCCTTTCCTAGTTGTTCATTTTAGTTGCAGTGCTGATATTTGTCTTACAGAGATAGGTTTTTGTTTTCCCTGGAGAATTAAAGGTTTCCCCTCTTCATCTATACAATGCAGGGTCTTATCCCAACAGTTCATCATGGCCTTTCTCTTTTCCAGCCAGTCCATTCCTATCAGCAAGTCATATGAACCTAATGGCAAAATTTTTAAATTCACTTATGTCTAAAAATCATTTAATTTGATTGCTGCTTGAGGTAACTTATGAGTTACTGTCCTCTTGGTGCCAGTGGCTAACTGGACCAACCAAGACTGCTGAAATTTTTTAGTTTTAAGATTCAATTTTTCTACCACTTGTGGGCTAATGTAACTCAAATAAGCACCTGGATCAATTAAAATAGTAACAAATTGGTCAGCGATCTTACCTTCCATCTCCACCATGGTATCTTGGTGTTCTGCTTGTCGATTCTCCAAGGCTGCACTAATAGTGGGTATATTTCTTGCTATATCATTTACTATGGTAACTTCTCAATCCCTCATAATCATCTGAATGTTTCGGTGGGGACAATCCCTAAATAGATGAGGTTCTCCACAACCCCAGCATTTCAAAGGCTCTCTCATTTTAACTGTGCCTTCCTTCTTATTTTCTCCATCTAGTTGTTTAGAACCAACTTGAGATTGCGCAGTTTGGATTTATTTTTGTTTATTAAACATTTTCCGCTGATGATCCCTACCAAAATTCTTCAAGTAAGTTGGTTTCGGTTTCTTTCCTTTGAGTTCACCCTTGTTTATCCAGCCTTTTCCATGCTCACCCTTTCTTTTAAACTGCTGGTAGCATAACCTAGCTTTCCTCACTGCCTTGTCCATATTTTTTGGGTTATCAACTCGATCTTCTCTTTGTACATAGTAGGCAAACAGTTCAAAAACCTTTGCACCTTTGCCTTCTCTTCTCGAATTTAAGGGACATACCTCAATATAATGGTGAACTTGGTGAAAAACTCATCAATAGTGAGTTGTCCTAGTATAAGTTCATGGAATTCCTTTGCTTTATCATCATAATAATGTTCATTCAAATAGTGCTTTTTAAACTTGACTTGGAAATCTTCCCGAGTCACTATTTTTTCATCAATGGCATGGATCATTTTCGTCTCCTCCCACCACAAGGTAGCCTTACCTTGTAGCTGGTAGACAGCTAATCTGGCCTTCAGATTACTTTCATATTCACAGACCTATAAATACTTAATCATGTTCAATATCCAAGCTTCAGCATCTTCCTCCTTCTCCCCATCATAGGAGGGAGGTTTGATATTTCAGAATTCTCCCTGTAATTCCTTTTTCTGCTTATACTGATGCCTAGTAGCATCATCGTCCTCAAAATCATCAGAGAACTTTCCCTTCTTCCTCTTTCCGGAACCTTCACCTTCTTGGCTGTTCCACGAAGTTAACTCTCTGATGAGCTTTTCCTGATCCTCACTAGCTAATGACAGTCTCTCATTCTGGCTTCTTAGCTCAGCCATCTCTCGTTGCAAACCGTGCAACATAGCCATCACTAGAGCATTGGGATCTGGTGTATTATCTTCATCATGCAGATCAACATAAATTTCGTCACTTCCAGCCATTTGACTTTTTATTTTTCAGCACCACTGTACACTAAACAACACATATCAGTGATAAAAAAAAAAATTCAACAAGAATTAATTTATCCAGCGAGCACACAACAATAGTGAGCACAACAAAAACAACCTAGTTTTATGTAACATGGGCTTTGATACCATTTGTGACACCTCCACTTACCAATTTTTTTTTTTTCTATTTAAAGTATTAAGCATATACAAATTAATATATGTTACCACTTTGTTCTTTCTACTTAATGTTCCACTAACCCTTTTTGCAAATCTATAAGTATATCCATAGATACCTAGCCATATCAATTACCAATCAAACCATATCGATTTCAATCAACCACTATACTTCACTTACTCACGTTAAAAACATAACGATATGAGCATATAATTTTAATTATTAATCTCTCACTTTTTCTACTCGTATGTCAACACTACGTACATACTTTATGTTGAAGTTGAAGATCATGGTATTGGTTTTCATGGCGCTAAGGCCATTCGCCGTCTGATATAATGTTATGGTTAATATATTTGGACTTGGGAATTCGTCTCATGAACACACGTCTACCATCGTTCCTTTACCATACTTTAACTTCTCGTTTGGATCTAACGTTAGCTCAACGATACGAAGAGCAAAGAAATTCCCAAATTTTTATTGTGTACCATTCCGATTCCACACAATACATATGACATTAATGGACTGGAGAATACTCTGCCTCGAGCCTCCCACTACAGCTTGGTTTAATTCTAGACAATATGTCCGTATGCCTTGAGACAACTTTTCTTATCTATTTATGTACTTCGTCATACGATTGGATTTAGGGTTTCTGACCCTGGGATTTTCATCGTCGATCCTTGTGATACTCGCTCGATGAATGACAAGTGTAGCATTGAGGTGTTTAGTGTTTTTTCTCTTAAGTTTTATATTAAACCTCTTTTAAATCACGGGTTCATATTTCTCTGGAGTCTTCTTCCTTCTCGGCATCATTGCAGGAGGCTTGTTCAACCTAGGTTAAGCATTTTCTATCTAGACGCAATGCGTCTCCCATAACTAGCTAACTCTGTGGGTCTTCCTCACACTTTTTCGTTTTTATTTCTAAATTTTTAATTTGGTTTTGGCGTCAAAATTTCCTGAGCGTCCTCACCCTATCTCACAGGTGTAGACGAGGGTCGTTCTAGATAGAAAGGTGTAGAAAATTTTGTTTTAATACCATCGCCATGCCTTGGTAAATTTTCTATTTTTGTTCTCAAAGATTTATGTGGCTTTCAATTATAGCTATCGTTTCATAGTTTTATTTCCTCCTCTAATTCTTGACCAGAAGGTGTTGCTTCGTTTTTGGCCATAGAGCTTAACTTAGTTTTTCATTTTGTCTCAGGTATCATGATTTCGTTGGTTTGGTCTTCTCGGCATCGCAAACCCTGCACGGTAAATGTCACCATTGCACCATAAGAAATACCTTGACGCTGAGATTTCTTTATTGATTTTATGGATACATCCTACGTTGAGATTTCTCTATTACTAATTTAATTTGTAATTAATTCGGTTGCAGGTAATGTAGTTCGTTCATCATCTTGTCGCGAGCTTCGGTTTATAGCTCTATTTTGTATTTCCTTACTAACGCAAGGTTACACTCTTCGCTACAGGTAGGTAGATGTCACTCTACATCTTTCGACTCTGAAAATATAATGTTAATTAACACTGTCTCCTATAGTTATGACAGCTAGCCCGCACGGCTATTCTAATTTGTTGTGTAATGAGGACTTAATTTAACTTTCTCACTCTTCATAATAGAGTTTTGACTCAACTGCATAGTCTGGAGCTTTTTTCATGACCCCATGTCAATGGAGTGCTCCAACTCTGTCTATTCTCTGCTATTTTATTTGGTACATTGGTGTTGGTTTAAATCTTTTGTTAACTCACAACTGGATATACATTATCATAGCCAATTTTATACATATACATATATATATATATATATATATATATATATATATATATATATATATATATATATATATATATATATATATATATATATATATATATATGTATATATGTATGCCTCTATACTGAGTTGATTTTTATTTCGTGCATGCACAACCCTAGGTTCGATGTAGTTGATTTCTGTTAATTTCAAACATAATTACCATTCAGTATGACGCATATAATGTAGTTGGTGAAATGATGTTGAAATTGTTCACGTTTGTCCGATAATAGAATAGGGTAGTTTTAATACAATTTTGGTTTCACTGAAAATCTCTCTCTCTCAATTATTTTTCAATTATGCACCTTCAGGTTTCACAATACTTATAACAATTACATTGATGTCAAGTAATATATCCGAATTCTCCCAGTTGACTATATAATTTCTAGTCCATGTGTAGATCATCAATACTCACCTATGAAAGCTTTACTTCTGGTTCTAGTACACCTTATAAGAACTAGCTTTCTGTTTACATATCAGTTCGTAAAATGAGGAAATGTTATGTATAAGAGCAGAATGCTTTATTGATTATGAACCCGTCCAGTATCTTTTTTCCTGTGATTTTTTATCATTTAATTTTAAGAATTTAAATTTGCATACTTTGGAAATATATATGTGTAAATGCATGTACTTTTTTAAAGCTATATAATCTGCCTTCAAGCCTACTTATAGACACTGAAAAGGGTTATTTACATGATTTGTACTCTGGAAGCAATACTATACTTACACAGATTTAATTTTTCTAAAAGCAATGGAGTAAGAAAGTCAATGACTCTATTTGCTAGTAATCACTTCTAACGAACATTTCTTTAGACTTTGCTAATGGATCTTTGTTTTTCCAAGTAACTTCTGACTTCTGTCTACAGTTTATTATAAGTTCTATTCATTGTTTTACTACTCGTTCTATACATGGAATCTATTATAACAGAAGATAGCATTAGTATCATGATTTCAGTTTATTCCATAAACAAAGTTCTTCCAGGTTCAGTTTATCATGAAAATACCCAAACTCCTTTCTGGAGTCTGATATTAAAATTTCATTGCCATATATCTATCTCTATAAGAGTAGAACTTATCACCATCCATCAAAATTAGTACAGGAGACTAGTTTATTTATCTATTTATTTATTTTTCTGAAGCAGATTAAAGTTACACTTCAATTATTCCAGGAAGGAAATTACACTCTCTCAAGATTTAAACCACATCATGGTTTAGAGATTCTGGCTGACAGTGTCCCATGGTATTGTTCTTAGTACTATACAAAGTTAGGAGAAATAATTATTCTATTCAACTCTGTTAAAAGTAAAGAAATTTAGTATACCTCAATATAACTCAACATAATTACCATAACACTTTTCACTACTGTCTAAAAAAGATCATATTTAAATTTCTCAAAAAAATAGTGTGCATACCACTTCTGCAATTTGACCAACCTCCCAACCTTAGAATTCTTCTATCCTCAATAACTCACCCCCGAGCTGAGATCATCTCCTAGAACAGACCAACCTCTAATCTGTTCAGGAATAGCTTATTTAAGATTTTTCTCCCCAAAGCCTGTTTCTAATTCTACGTCCAGAATTATAGGATACTTTTCTTCTTGTTTGCCTAGACTTCCCTTATTTAGGGACTTTTAAAGTTGCTTTATGCTTTTCCCATATTTTTTACCTCTTCCCAACTACTCTCCACATCATTGGGGAAACTAGATTTTTCCTCAAAATTCTAATTTAGAAATAAATTCTTTCAAGGATTTTCTGAAAGACTTTTGGGGAAATCTTAGCCTCTTTCAATACCTCATGGATTTGGAAAGTGATCTCATAATTCTCATTTGGTCAATATGCATAAAAAAAATTTATTTATTTTTTTCATAATTACATACTTAATTACATCCAAAAAATATTTATCCATTGGGGTCCACTCCCCTTTGGATTTAAGTTCAAATGTCTAATTTGCAAGAACATAAAACTAGGGGTGTTACATGGGAAATCAATTTAATGAAGAGGTTTGTATGATATACAGTAATTTTCCTCAAACCTACATCACTCTACATATTGGAGTAATTTAATTATATGAAAACTCATATACAACAACAATGTGAGGGGAAAAACACATACAAACAACAACATAATTCAATGTGAGGAAACTCACTATATTGAATTAGCTGGGCTATGGACTGTGATGGTGAAGTCGACTATGGACTGTGCTAGTGAAATCGACATCCTCGGCTATATGAAAAGTCTCCAGGAATCAAATTGTATATGCAGCAAACGGGCAACAAACATGTTTTGAAGAAATAGGATAGAATGGTCTCTCTCCACTGGCTCATTATACGAATTGCAATCCAATTTGGGCGCGTGCATGCTTCAATTCAAAATTTAATAATTTCTTAGTTAATGCAAATGCATGGGAGCTCCACCTTGATGGGACGGGGGTTCAGGGGTAGGGAGGGTGGCGGATGGTGGTAGAGGAGGAGGGTGGTGAGTGGGAACTCGTAATCGGGCATGGAAAAAAACAGGGAGGTCAATTAGGGCCGGAGGGTGGTGATCGGCTAGAGGGGGTAAGGGACCAGAAAGGGGAGCCATAGGGGTCACATCACCTTCTGTTTTTTCCCGAGATTAGACTCTTCCTCATATTTATATATTGATAAATATTGAGCATCATGAATTAAATTAATTATTGGAATTTCATAATAATTGGTTTAGTTTCAAGATATTTATATATTGGTAAATATTAAGCATTATGCACTAAATTAATGATTGATTTAGTGTTTTTTCATTTTGTCTGTTCAATATCATTTTATTTTCATCCAATAAATAAGACAAAAAACACTAAACTAATCATAACTTAATACACGATCCTTAATAATTGAGTTCATAAACCTAAAACTTAGAAGTACCAAAAAGTAGTAGTACCAGAAAGAGAGAAAATTGGAAAAATGAGTGATTGATAGAAACTTCCTCCGCTTTAGATATGTTGTTTTCAATTTTTTTATCTATCCATTATAATTAAAAATTTGTTTAATTTATTGGAAATTTTGTAATCAATCTAACATCATTTGAAACATGATGTACATAGAGAATATCACGTCTTTTTTTTTTTGTAAATTTCGTAGTACCTTTCTATTTTCTATTTCTTAAAGACCAAGTTGCTATACATATTCTGTTGAAGTTGGTAGCCTCAACCTGCTCGAAGGAAACCAAGTATGTTGGCCACCTCATACAGTTATAAGCCAACCAAAATTGGTATTGTTTTTTCCTTCTACTCAAAGCTAATATCCCTTTACTATGTCCATAAAAATTACATATAAAATAGAAATTATACATACTATTGTCAAAAAACATACAAAACTAGAAACTGAGAAGTGTCAACAATCTGAAGAATCCGCAGGTGCTGGGTCTTTTGCGGTAGACCCTGGCATCTTTGCTTGCTGCATGTTCAAAATCTATTGTTCAATCCTTCCTATACATGTGTTTTCTTGTATCTGAGCCTTGTCCATTTCACGCATATCATGTTTCATCTGCTAAAGTTCAAAGAGAAATGAGGAATTGGATTCCTTTTCTTGCATACTCAACATCGCCTTCACTATTACACATTTAAATTTTCAGTATGTCTTAACTGATTTTTGAAATAGAGAAACTCGGCCTCTTATATTTCCTGGGTCTGAAATAAAATCCATTCTAGCCTCTTGTTCTTTAAGATCATCATCATCATCATCATCATCACTTTGCCTCTCCCAACCCTGAATAGTTTTACGAATTTTCATTGGATTCCCTGAATCATAAATATTTTCTATGTTTTCAAGAGTCTGCTTATTACTCTTTCTACCTCTTTTACTTGGACCAGCTACCTGAGTTTGTTGTAGCTTCTTCCCTTTACCTGTGTCTTTAAAATTACCATTTTCGCCCTTTCTCACTCTGCCCTGACAGAGACTATCGATTATTGTGAATGACAGAAACCATGTATATCAATAGGGGACAATTATATGAAACTTAGATTCAATATTAAACTCTAGATGATTCTCCAATATCTGATCATTCAAATATTTCTTGTGCGGTTGAATCCTTCGAAAGTTAACAAACTGTGCTCTCTCATTTCTGACATTCATCCACCATTGAATTAACAATAAGAAGGTTTTTCCCAAACAAAAAAATTTATAGTCAATGCCCCGGAAATTAGGATTGATCCAATGAAGTTGGAACACAAGATAACAATAAACACATGTTTGTATTGACCTCCCATTCCAGATGCATGAATAGTATTTAAGACAAAAAGACTTCCTATTGCAGACCAAAAGACTTAGATAATTTATTGAAAGATTGGTAGGGCAAGGGACACAGGAATGCCGAAAATAAACCCTACCCATAATATTCTGATACACATTAGCTTTCTCTTTTGGATACTTTTGAATCAGAAGAAAAAGCTTTACGAGACCATTCAAGACCATAATAAAGGAATTCTAGAACATACAGTAATATTCATTAGAAAAACATAGACTTAAGCAATGCATATTGACATAACTGAGGTATTGGTAATGAGGACCAAGGGGGCTACGGAAGCAGGGTTCTATTTACAACTCAACCCCTTCTACCATTACATGCAAACCATAAAAAATAAAAAAGCTAACAGTGCATGGCAAATTGTCTGTAACCTGTGTAAAAACTGGTTCTGTCATTATCAGAATGCTAACAGGAAAACTGCATTGTAAAAACTGAGTGACAAAGACCAGTACATACCAAATAATCCTCCACTCGCAAAGCTGTGATTTTTCTTCCTAAAAATTGTCTGTCACAGCTTCCGTCTGAATTGCATCTATTGCTTGAAATATTGCTTTGAAATAGGGAGAACTTACCTTATTCATTCTCCTACCCCACAGCTGACATACCTTCCCACTCTCTGCCATGCATTGATGAGTTGGAGCATCTTGTATCCTAATCATTTAGTGAGGTTCATGGGGGAATGATTACCACCGCACGTCATAAGTCTAATGCGTGATGGCTAGCTGACAAGCCCCACCGCGTGGCATTGTCCTGCTTCCATTCTCCCTTTGTTGGCACCCCAATCAAAATAACGCACAGACTGAATTATGCAGAGGGTTGGTATGATGTACAAGGAAAATGCATTCACACTCACGTTATTCGATAAAACCATGGAACTATCGAATGAAGCAAAAAAGGGTTGGCCTTTAATATTGCAGAATTAGTATATACCTATGTTCACATATTGTAGAATTCACATACGATACAACATGTATAAGAAATTTTAATATTTCATAAAGTTATTTTAAGCAAGGAAAATAAAATAAATTAAAAATGTAATGAAATGCTAGCTGGAAAGGCTAGCATGTATATAATTATATTTTGAATATGGTTTAACATTTTTTTTTTTAATGGTTTAGTTTATTTTTATTTTTATTTTAAATTTTATTTAAGAAAATATTAACAACTTAAAATTTAAAAGTGTTTGGATAAAATGAAAATTTGTCTTTTAAGTAGTAATGGTGAGTCTATTTATAATTACATAAAATAGTTATTAATAATTACTTTTTTATATGTAGAAAAAATATCATAATTTTGTTTTGTAACAAGATAATGAAGTTGACTCATCATTGTTATTCAAGAAAAATTATTTCATTTGAAATTACATACTTATGATTAATAAAAAAATGTTTTCATTCTTGCTAATTTTTCTTTAATAATGAACTATTAACATGTTTCTTAATCACACAAAATAAGATCTTAACCAAACGGAAATAATCTTAAGATATACTCCAATAACCCAAAAATTACTTTAATGTAATTTTTTTTATTAAATTAAAATTATGAACTATTCTATATATTTGAATATTTCTAAATCTTTAAAAAATGTTTCTTTAAGTTCACAGGTGTGAATTTAAAAGTTTAAAGTTTTGAATGTACACGTCACAAAAAAAAATTAGATAATATAAATTATCTAATTATTAAAAATAATATAAATAAGGAAACGAAAAATATTTTTTAATTTAATTTTTAATAAAATTATTAAATAAAAATATTTTAAGAATTGTAATAAATGAAACCAAATTTATAATTCACATAAATTAACTCTTAAAATAAGTTAAGGACAAAAAAATATAAATAAAATTATATCGAAAGGACCAAATTATATATATATATATAATGGTTTCCTTAATTTTATGAGATAGGAAAAAAATTAACCTCGAAAAAACAAAACGAATTATTTAAAATTGTGGATATATTTATTTTAATTTATAGATGTGATTATCAAAGGTGTTAGCTATTGATTATTGATTCTTTGATGTAACTTTTAGAAGATTTTTTTTTGTTCAATGTCACATATTCTATTGACACTAATTTTAAAAACAACCATTTGTATAATCAATGTATATTTATCTAAAACAATTATTTTATGAATTTTAAATTAAATATATGTGAAATTAGATTTACATTTAAGGATTCTTAAATATTTGTTTAAAAAAATTATAAATTTAAAATGAATTTATATATTCAATTTTACCAAAATCTTTAAAAAGATAAGTCATGTGATATATATGGAAGAATATTTATATAAAATAAAAAATAATTTAAGAAATACTTTGATGTAATTTTTACAAGATTTTTTTTTTTTAAGTCACATATTCTATTGAAAGTAATTTTAAAAACAACTATTTGTATAATCAATGTATATTTATTTAAAACAATTATTTAATGAATTTTAAATTAAATATAAGGGAAATTAGATTTACATTTAAGAATCTTTAAATATTTGTTTAAAAAATTTATAAATTTAAATTGAATTTATATATTCAATTTTATCAAGATCTTAAAAAATGATAAGTCATGTTATATATGAGGAATATTTATATAAATTAAAAAAATAATTTAAGAGACAAAATTTTGTAAATTTAAAATGCAAACCGAATCTCAAAATTTTATTAATGTGTTTTATAAAGTATCATTTATTATTATTTTTATTTTTTGAGTTGAGAGACTTATCCTACAACCTTATATGAAGGGATGTGTAAGTTTTTTTTGCTTGTTCATCATTTAAAAAAAATATCTTCTAACTGCTATAATTATAAAAATGAATATGCGGTAAAGTAAAATAGAAGTAAAAAAATGTAAAATGTGTGCATCTAATTTTTTTTTTTTTTGACAAAATCCGCTGCTAATTTGTATTCCAAAAAAAGAAGAGAGAAAAAGCTCCAAAATTACATGAAAATTTGCTTTCTATGCAGTGAGGAGAGCAACTACAGCTATGAATTACATGCCCTTTGATTCTAGTATTCGAGAGGAGCGAAAATACTGAAAAGTTGTAGATAAGGACAAACCGTGAAACAGGTAATACATATTTAAAAGACATGCTGAGATGTGAGAGGAAGATTAGTCAATATTTATGTGGCTGATTTTCCGCACAGTAGAGTTCTCCGGATTTTCTTCATTCCCCACGTTCCTTATGTTGTTGGAACTAGTACTTGGGGCAGTGCATTTTTCTATCATGTATTTTAGGATTTGAACTGATTCTTCAGCATGAGTGCACTTGTTCGAAATATTGTCGAACAGTGCTTGAAGAGAAGAGACCCTTGACAGGAAGAAGTTAACATCAGCGCGGTGCTTGTCCTCAAAGGATTTTACATCATTCTTCAGCTTTGCGTCGATAGTCATCTGGTGTGCACGAATTTGTTCGAGCTCTACCTGCAAATCCGCAAAGTGAAAACAATTTTCAATTCGAGCCATGCTGAGCGGAGAGTTTCGAGGCCAAAAGGGTCGAAATCGAAGCTGGAGGACTGCACCAACCTGCAAACAACACCGGGGGCTCTAGGATCCACCACTATACCTGGGAGCAGAGATCAAAAGGGGCATCGAATGACACGATGAAGAGGCTGAACATTCTACGAAGAATAGAGGATGATGTAATAGGCAGGGGATAGTGGAATAAATAGAGTTGCGGAGAGGAGGAGGCGCCTTGCTGTGAGGAGTCCAAGGTGAAGGAGTCATAGGAATGGAGTGATAAGGAGTACAATTAGCACAAGTGAAGTTAGAAATGCCAGAGTGGGAGATAAAAAAATATCTTATAGAAACGAAGATCATGATTAAGGTAGGGGGATTGAGACATAGAATTGTTGCACAACAATTGACCCGGAGATCGAGCACAGGCTCATTTTGCCAAAAGATCTGCTTCTCTATTGTGGATTCGGAGGATGTGAAAAAATGAGGCTTCTTTCATTTCTTGAAGGAGGATGCGACATCTACTGATGACTTGATCGAGAGCTACATTGGCGATAGGACGTATGTGAACCATAAAATGAATTATGATTGCATAGTCACCCAGAATCATGGGGTTCTTTATTTTGAGCTTCTTCAGTTGGACTAAGCCTTGAAAAAGGGCAAGGTCCTTTGCTCTATTATTGGACAGAGAGCCTAGAATCCATTCAAAGGTTAAGAGTGGATGCCTACTTTCATTTCTTATGGTGCGACCCACCCCAACAATTTCCAAATTGGATTTCGAAGCACCGTGAAAAAATAGAATTCGTCTGCCATTGTCCTTGATCCAATCCCTAAATTCGTTCTCTCTGAGTTGAATTTTCCAAATGATATCGAATTTGCGATGAGTTTTAGGGGAGGGATTATTCTTATTACTTCTATTCAATAGATCACGAAGGAGGATATTTTCCTCCACACACAGATCATTAGGATCGATCCTGTAATTTCTTTTAATAGAAATCGCTTCAAGAGTTATAGTCAAAGTTTTATTACAGAGCTTCCTGTAGGAAGGATATTTTCCTCTGAAAATATTGTTGTTCCAGGAGAGCCATATATTCCACAAGACCACATATGGAAGAGTGTTCCAAACCCTCCATGAGAGTTTTCTCTTCTTATTATTCTAAGGAAAACTATTTTTCCAAGAAAAAAGAAGCTCAGCTACAGAGCTCGGAGGAGTGCTATTGGGCTGAAAATGATTGGTGAGCTCTGTCCAGCAGTGTATGGCAAAGGGGCACCAAATGAAGAGACAAGGGATCGTTTCTTCTGCATTTTGACAGTTTGGGCAAATAGAAGGTCCTATAACTCCTATTTTTTTGAGGTTATTTGAAGTTAAAACTTTTCCTCTCAATAGAGTCCAGACGAAAATTTTTATCTTAGGAATTGCTTCTGATTGCCAAACAGTCTTCCAAATTGGCCAGATTGGCACTGGATAGTGCTCTTTGCATAGGTACTAATATGCTGACTTGATGGTGAAGGCATTTCCTGAAGGGTCCCAACGGAATCCATCGATGCTGTATTTTTTAATAGGAGCTAATCCATGTAGGTGGGATTGCAAATTTCTGAGCTCATCTTCAAGGTGAGGGGAAATGTTTGGGAAGTTCCACCCGATCCACATTTGGTTTTGTACATCCCATTTTGAAAACTGACTCAGAAAATTGAGGCCCATGTTGCTGTAGTTGCGGAGAATGTTCTGAGCATCAGGCCTATCCATGATGGGGTTTTGCCCCATAATTCGATCCATTCCAATATTAATTTTGTTTTCTCCTTTGGGAAATTTTGAGATATTTTGAGCTAGAAGAGTAATAGCTTTTTTACATGAAGACCAGATTTTAAAACAAGATCTATTGGGGATTTCTTCTTGCAGGAGTTGCTGCCGGGTGAGATTTCAATATTTTAATTCCAGCACTTTTTTCCACCAAGTCTGGTTCCCATTGATAAATATCCACACAATATTTGCTCCAAAAATTTTATTCGTGAGTTTGGGAGAGAGAAATCCAATGCCTCCATGCTTCTGATCTTGTATTACTTGATTCCATTTGACGAGATTATATTTTTTTTGGTCATCATTTCGTCCTTGCCATAAGAAATGTCTGATGATTTCCTCAATTTTAATACGAACACTGGCAGGGGCTTGCAAAAGAGTGAATTGATATAGGGGAAGGGAGGATAGCCCAGATTTAAGAAGGATGAGCCGACCTGTGGGATTGAGCCAAGAGGAGCCCCATTGATGAATTTTCCTCTTCATTTTATCAATAGTAACATTCTAGACGTCAGCCTTCAAGGATTTGATACTTATCGACATAGCTAAGTAATTAAAATGATCCCAAATTTTCTTACAAGGTACCCCAAAGATGTTGGCAATGATGTGCAAAGATTGACTAGAAACATTCCAGCCATAGACACAACTTTTGATGTGGTTGATCAGGCCTCTAGAGAAGAGCATAAATTTTTCCAATACATTTTTAAAACGCTGTGAAATAATATTGGATGCTCCTCCCATTAACAAGGTTTCATCCGCAAATAGGGAATGATGCATATTTTGAACTCCATTTCCATGCTTTATACTTGTTATGAGACCCACCTGTCTCATATGGTCCAGAGCTCTGCTGAAGGATTCTGCCATAAGAATGAACAAGTATGGAGAGAGGGGGCAGCCTTGACAAAGTCCTCTCGTGGATTGGAATTATGGAGCTGGTCTTCCATTGATGAGTGGATATATCCAGGGCCCAAATATGGAGGATTTAATGAAGTCAAGAAAGCTTTGATCGAATCCCATTTTTTTATAACAACAAAGAGAAAGTAGTGCCTTACCCTATCAAATGCGTTGGTGAGATCTAGCTTAAGGATGAAGCCTTTTTCATTTCAAGATATGCTGGAATGGATAGCTTCTTGAAAAAGGAGGATAAAGTTAGAGATTTTTCTTTGAGATATGAATCCTCCTTGGTTCTCTGAGATGAGATTGCTTTTGTGAGGCTTAAGGCGAGTGACCAGGATTTTTGTGATGAGCTTGTATGAGATATTGCAGATGGAGATAGGTCTGAATCTAGAAAAGGTAGAGGGCCGATTTTATTTAGGTATAAGGGCTAGGAAGGTAGAGTTAGTATATCCACCAATTTTTTTTCCGATGTTCCCACTGTATCATTTTCATGAGTTCTTTTTTAATGAGGCCCCAATAATTTCTATAGAAAGATATCAGAAACCCGTCTGGTCTTGAGGATTTATCCTGGTGCATGGTCTAGATAGCATTTTCGACCTCTTCTTTAAATATATCTCTATTGAGTGAATTGTTGATCTCTTCAGTGATCAGAGGCGGGAGGTACTGAAGCAGGTCTGAGTAGTCTTTAGGCATATTGGTCTCAGTGAGGATGTCTTTAAAATGCAAGGTTGTAGCTCGTTTTATTGCTTCTTGATCTTTTTGTATACTCCTTTCTTCATATTTGATGTAAGAAATGTTGTTTTTAGCTTTGCACATGGTGAATTGCTTATGAAAGAATGTTGTATTCTTATCACCAGCTCGGAGCCATCAATTTCTAGATTTGAGGCACCATTTCTCCTCCTCTGTCCTGTTTATGCGATGAAGATGCCAGTAGAGGTCCTTTTCCTGAATAAGGATGTCTTGAATTGGGCCTTGAGAGTCTATTATGGTATGAAAATCCTTCAGTTTCGCTTTAATATCTGCTTTGATCTTCTCAGGTTCCTTATAATGATTTTTTTCCCAATCTTTAAAACCATGTTTTATCTTTTTCAGTTTGGTCTCCCATATGAATATTGGTGATCCTTCAATGTGTTGAAGCCACACATTTCGCACGAGCTAATTTGCAACCTGAATTTTGTTCCATAGTGGGCTGTACTTAAATGGAATGGGCCCAAGAGGGCATTTATCAACAAGAGAAAGGGTAATAGGATAATGATCCGATGCAGTGAAGGTGAGCACATTAGCTAACGCTGAGGACAAGTATGAAAGGAGTGTGATAGCTATTAAAATCTTATCAAGCCTTTCCATAATACTTCCTTTTCATATTCTCCTATTATTCCATGTATATCTGCAGTTCTTTGGCATTATATCCACTAGTTCCTATTCTTGCATTAAGTTTTCAAGCTGTCTTCTAAAGGGATCATCCCCAAAACATCCTCCTCTTTTCTCATTCACATGTAGGATTACATTAAAGTCTCCTCCCATTCTGATGTTATTGTTTTCTTCATTGTTCATATCTTCCTTTAAGGAATTCCAACATAAATTTTTTTCTCTGTAGTGATTTGGACTATACACATTGTTTACAATGATTCTCTGTTGGTTTCTACTATTTTTTAGAACAATTTTGAGCCAATTTTGATTCACTGTAGTGCCTTTTTATTTCCATGTGTTAGTTGACCAAAGTGTAGCTAATCCCCTAGAGGCACCTCTTGATTCCGACAGTGTGCGATCATATTTCTTTTCTCTACTTATTATTTTCCTCTTATCTGTTTCTTCTTGTTTAGTTTCATGAAGGAGGATAATTTCAGGCTTTTCTTGAATTATTAGATCCTTTAGAGATTTTGTTTTGGAGGGATGCCCTAAACCCCTGATATTCCATGAGAGTACGTTCATCATTTCATGAGGTTAGTTCAGAGGGTTTCTTTCCCTCCCTACTCCTTTTGTCCTATGTCTCTACTATTCTACCCCAATATATAATTTTCAATGGGATTTTGAGTTCCTAATGCAATGTCTTTTTGCACATTGTTACTCCTTTGTTTTTTTTTTATTTTCTTCTAGGACCCTGCTTCTTATGCGATTCCAGAGATGCTCCATGTTCCTTGGACGAGCTTCTGGTGATACAAGTGAAGGCCATTTATTGAGAAGATGCGGTGATATCATGAATTGTGGGTAAGGTGATGGGAGGATCTAGAGGTGAGGGAAGATTGGAAAGAGGGGGATCAACATCAAGGGGGGATAAGATTGGGAAGGGGTTAGAAAAAAAGTTTGATGAGGGAGTTGCAGAGGCAGAGGGAATATTGCATGGATTTGGGACATTTTCGGAGGAGGGAAGAGGGGGGTTGGGCTTGGCGAGGGAAGCATCTTGAGGATTTTTTTTTGTAACGAGATTAGATTTATTTTTCTTAATAGCCTCCCATGGATGATCTAATTTTGGGCAGTCAACATGAATATTTTTTGAGCAGCGATTAGCAAAGTGGCCATATTTGTGACATACCTTACATTTGAATGGAATCTGTTCGTATTCAATCTCATGGATGTGTGTCCAATCATCCACTTTTAGCTTGATGGCTTCTGGAAGACCTTTTCCCAAATCTGCTTCGACACAGATCCTGGCACAGGCAAGCATGTTCTCCTTAGGTTCACTACTGTCGATAAAAGTGCCGATAGCATTCCCAATAGCCCTGACAAAAAGAATTAGGGCATAAAAAAAGAATTCAAATGTGAATGAAGTGTTTGATAATAATATTATGAATTAAATAAAATAAGGTTATAAATGAAAAATAATTTCATGTATTAATTTGCCAAATTGTATTCTTGATAGAGCACACAAGTTTGTTATAGAAGCATTGTTGGTTGAAGGAATTAGGAACTAGTGCAACCATATAAATTGAATTGCTAATAAAATGTAATATAAACCAAAACACTTACCTCATGATCATTGTCAACATTACAAAAAAATATAAAAATTAATTAAATTGTAACTTTATTCGAAATTATTTTTATTAATATGTGAGTGAAATATAAATACATTTGAAAAGAATATGTAAGACGATTTTTAATCATGGAAATTCTATCCATTTTACCATGGATATTCTTAACTTGTAAATAAGCTTTGTTACAACATCATTGGACAATACCATGGCTTATCAAATCATATTTACATGACCTTTTTTTTGGTAATTAATCATTTTAATTAAAATGAAAGAAATTGCATAAATACTTTTAAAATAAATCTCATTTTTTTATTTGTGAAACTAGCACAACCATATAAATTAAAAAAGATAGACATGTATATGAAAATAAATATTATAGAATATTTTGTGGAGATTAAACTCCTATTATCCACTCATAATTATTTGGATTAGAAATAGGGCATACGAAAAGAATTCAAATGTGAATGAAGTGTTTGATAATAATATTATGAATTAAAGAAAATAAGGTTATAAATGAAAAATTATTTGATGTATTCATTTGCCAAATTGTATTCTTGATAGAGCACACAAGTTTGTTACAGAAGCATTATTGGTTGTAGGAATTAGGAACTAGTGAAACCATATAAATTGAATTGCTAATAAACTATAATATGAATCAAAACACTTACCTCATCATTAAACTTTAATATTTTGTGGAGGTTAAACTCCTATTATCCACTCATAATCATTTGGATTAGAATTAGGGCATACAAAATGAATTCAAATGTGAATGAAGTGTTTGATAATAATAATATTATGAATTAAAGAAAATAAGGTTATAAATGAAAAATAATTTCATGTATTAATTTGCCAAATTGTATTCTTGATAGCACACAAGTTTGTTATAGAAGCATTGTTGGTTGTAGGAATTAGGAACTAGTGCAACCATATAAATTGAATTGCTAATAAACTATAATATAAATCAAAACACTTACCTCATAATCATTGTCAACATTAAAAAAAACATAAAAAATTATTAAATTGTAACTTTATTCGAAATTATTTTTCTTAATATATGAGTGAAATATAAATACATTTGAAAAGAATATGTAAAACTATTTTTAATCATGGAAATTCTATCCATTTGACCATGGAGATTCTTACCCTATAAATAATATTTGTTACAACATCATTGGCCAATACCATGGCTTATTAACTCATGTTCACATGTCCTTTTTTTTTGGTAATTAATAATTTTAATTAAAATGAAAGAAATTGCATAATTACTTTTAAAATAAATCTATTTTTTTATTTGTGAAACTAGCACAACCACATAAATTAAAAAAAATAGGCATGTATATGAAAATAAATATTATAGAATATTTTGTGGAGATTAAACTCCTATTATCCACTCATAATTATTTGGATTAGAATTAGGGCATACAAAAAGAATTCAAATGTGAATGAAGTGTTTGATAACAATATTATGAATTAAAGAAAATAAGGTTATAAATGAAAAATAATTTCATGTATTAATTTGCAAAATTGTATTCTTGATAGAGCACACAAGTTTGTTATAGAAGCATTGTTGGTTGTAGGAATTATGAACTAGTGCAACTATATAAATTGAATTGCTAATAAACTGTAATATGAATCAAAACACTTATCTGCGATTAAATCAATATTTTTTGTGGGGATTAAACCTATTGTCCACTCACAATTATTTAGATTAGAATTAGCATGCAGAAAAATAAATTTAAATGTGAATGATTGTTCAGATACAGATCCTTTTATTATGAATTAGCAGTAACAAGGTTATAAATGAAAACACTCATGTATTACCTACAACTGATTAGAATTAGCATACAAGAATTCAAATGAATGAAGTGTTTGATAATAATATTATGAATTAAAGAAAAATACAATATAAATGAAAAATAATTTCAAGGTATTAATTACAAATTGTATTTTGATAAAGACACAAGTTTGTTATAAATATTGTTGGTTGTATAAAATTTTAGAACTAGTGCAACCATATAAATTGTATCGCTATTAAACCATATGAATGAAAACACTTACATCATGATCATCAATAACATTAAAAAACATAAAAATACTCAAATTATAACCTTTATTCCAAATTATTTTTATTAATATATGAGTGAAATATAAATACATTTGAAAAGAATATGTAAAACTATTTTTAATCATGGAAATTCTATCCATTTTACCATGGAGATTCTTAACTTGTAAATAAGCTTTGTTAAAACATCATTGGCCAATACCATGTCTTATCAAATCATGTTCACATGACCCTTTTTTTTGGTACTTAATCATTTTAACTAAAATGAAAGAAATTGCATAAATACTTTTAAAATAAATCTCATTTTTTTATTTGTGAAACTAGCACAACCATATAAATTAAAAAAAATAGACATATATATTAAAATAAATATTATAGAATATTTTGTGGAGATTAAACTCCTATTATCCACTCATAATTATTTGGATTAGAATTAGGGCATAGAAAAAGAATTCAAATGTTAATGAAGTGTTTGATAATAATATTATGAATTAAAGAAAATAAGGTTATAAATGAAAAATTACTTCATGTATTAATTTTCCAAATTGTATTCTTGATAGAGCAAACAAGTTTGTTATAGAAGCATTGTTGGTTGTACGAATTAGGAACTAGAGCAACCATATAAATTGAATTGCTAATAAACTGTAATATGAATCAAAACACTTACCTCGTGATTGAACTGTAATATTTTGTGGAGATTAAACTTCTATTATCCACTCATAATCATTTGGATTAGAATTATGGCATACAAAAAGAATTCAAATGTGAATGAAGTGTTTGATAATAATATTATGAATTAAAGAAAATAAGGGTATAAATGAAAAATAATTTAATGTATTAATTTGCCAAATTGTATTCTTGATAGAGCACACAAGTTTGTTATAGAAGCTTTGTTGGTTGTAGGAATTAGGAACTAGTGCAACCATATAAATTGAATTGCTAATAAATTGTAATATGAATCAAAACACTTACCTCATGATCATTGTCAACATTAAAAAAACATAAAAAAATTATTAAATTGTAACTTTATTCAAAATTATTTTTATTAATATATGAGTGAAATATAAATACATTCGAAAAGAATATGTAAAACTATTTTTAATCATGGAAATTCTATCCATTTAACCATGGATATCCTTACCTTGTAAATAAGCTTTGTTACAAAATCATTGGCCAATACCATGGCTTATTATCTCATGTTCACATGACGTTTTTTTTTGGTAATTAATAATTTTAATTAAAATGAAAGAAATTGCATAACTACTTTTAAAATAAATCTCATTTTTTTATTTTTGAAACTAGCACAACCATATAAATTAAAAAAAATAGACATGTATATGAAAATAAATATTATAGAATATTTTGTAGAAATTAAACTCCTATAATCCACTCATAATTATTTGGATTAGAATTAGGGCATACAAAAAGAATTCAAATGTGAATGAAGTGTTTGATAATAATATTATGAATTAAAGAAAATAAGGTTATAAATGAAAAATAATTTCATGTATTAATTTGCCAAATTGTATTCTTGATAGAGCACACAAGTTTGTTATAGAAGCATTGTTGGTTGTAGGAATTAGGAACTAGTGCAACCATATAAATTTAATTGCTAATAAACTGTAATATGAATCAAAACACTTACCTCATAATCATTGTCAACATTAAAAAAAACATAAAAATTTATTGAATTGTAACTTTATTCGAAATTATTTCTATTAATATATGAGTGAAATATAAATACATTTGAAAAGAATATGTAAAACTATTTTTAATCACAGAAATTCTATCCATTTTACCATGGAGATTCTTACCCTATAAATAATCTTTGTTACAACATCATTGGCCAATACCATGGCTTATTAACTCATGTTCACATGACCTCTTTTTTTGGTAATTAATAATTTTAATTAAAATGAAAGAAATTGCATAACTACTTTTAAAATAAATCTCATTTTTTTACGAAACTAGTACAACTACATAAATTAAAAAAATAGACATGTATATGAAAATAAATATTATAGAATATTTTGTGGCCATTAAACCTATTATCCACCTACAAATTTATTTGGACGCAGGAATTAGGCATACAAAAAAAGAATTAAATGGTCGAAGCAATGATAATAATATTATGAATTAAAGAAAATAAGGTTATAAATGAAAAACAATTTCATGTATTAATTTGCAAAATTGTATTCTTGATAGAGCACACAAGTTTGTTATAGAAGCATTGTTGGTTGTAGGAATTATGAACTAGTGCAACTATATAAATTGAATTGCTAATAAACTGTAATATGAATCAAAACACTTACCTCATGATTAAACTCCTATTATCCACTCATAATTATTTGGCTTAGAATTAGGGCATACAAAATGAATTAAAATGTGAATGAACTGTTTGATAATAATATTATGAATTAAAGAAAATAAGGTTATAAATGAAAAATAATTTCATGTATTAATTTGCCAAATTGGATTAGAATTAGGGCATACAAAAAGAATTCAAATGTGAATGAAGTGTTCGATAATAATATTATGAATTAAAGAAAATAAGGTTATAAATGAAAAATATTTTCATGTATTAATTTGCCAAATTGTATTCTTGATACAGCACACAAGTTTGTTATAGAAGCACTCTTGGTTGTAGGAATTAGGAACTAGTGCAACAATATAAATTGAATTGCTAATAAACTGTAATATGAATCAAAACACTTACCTCATGATCATTGTCAACATTAAAAAAAAACATAAAAATTAATTAAATTGTAACTTTATTCCAAATTATTTTTATTAATATATGAGTGAAATATAAATACATTTGAAAAGAATATGTAAAACTATTTTTAATCATGGAAATTCTATCCATTTTACCATGGAGATTCTTAACTTGTAAATAAGCTTTGTTAAAACATCATTGGCCAATACCATGGCTTATCAAATCATGTTCACATGACCCTTTTTTTTGGTACTTAATCATTTTAACTAAAATGAAAGAAATTGCATAAATACTTTTAAAATAAATCTCATTTTTTTATTTGTGAAACTAGCACAACCATATAAATTAAAAAAGATAGACATATATACTAAAATAAATATTATAGAATATTTTGTGGAGATTAAACTCCTATTATCCACTCATAATTATTTGGATTAGAATTAGGGCATACAAAAAGAATTCAAATGTGAATGAAGTGTTTGATAATAATATTATGAATTAAAGAAAATAAGGTTATAAATGAAAAATTATTTCATGTATTAATTTTCCAAATTGTATTCTTGATAGAGCACACAAGTTTGTTATAGAAGCATTGTTGGTTGTAGGAATTAGGAACTAGTGCAACCATATAAATTGAATTGCTAATAAACTGTAATATGAATCAAAACACTTACCTCATGATTGAACTGTAATATTTTGTGGAGATTAAACTCCTATTATCCACTCATAATCATTTGGATTAGAATTAGGGCATACAAAAAGAATTCAAATGTGAATGAACTGTTTGATAATAATATTATGAATTAAAGAAAATAAGGTTATAAATGAAAAATAATTTAATGTATTAATTTTCCAAATTGTATTCTTGATAGAGCATACAAGTTTCTTATAGAAGCATTGTTCATTGTAGGAATTAGGAACTAGTGCAACCATATAAATTGAATTGCTAATAAACTGTAATATGAATCAAAACACTTACCTCATGATCATTGTCAACATTAAAAAAACATAAAAAATTATTAAATTGTAACTTTATTTGAAATTATTTTTATTAATATATGAGTGAAATATAAATATATTGGAAAAGAATATGTAAAACTATTTTTAATCATTGAAATTCTATCCATTTTACCATGGATATCCTTACCTTGTAAGTAAGCTTTGTTACAACATCATTGGCCAATACCATGGCTTATTAACTCATGTTCACATGACCTTTTTTTATTGGTAATTAATAATTTTAATTAAAATGAAAGAAATTGCATAAATACTTTTAAAATAAATCTCATTTTTTTATTTTTGAGACTAGGACAACCATATAAATTTAAAAAAATAGACATGTCTATGAAAATAAATATTATAGAATATTTTGTGGAGATTAAACTCCTATAATCCACTCATAATTATTTGGATTAGAATTAGGGCATACAAAAAGAATTCAAATGTGAATGAAGTGTTTGATAATAATATTACGAATTAAAGAAAATAAGGTTATAAATGAAAAATAATTTCATGTATTAATTTGCCAATTTGTATTCTTGATAGAGCACACAAGTTTGTTATAGAAGCATTGTTGGTTGTAGGAATTAGGAACTAGTGCAACCATATAAATTGAATTGCTAATAAACTGTAATATGAATCAAAACACTTACCTCATGATTAAACTGTAATATTTTGTGGAGATTAAACTCCTATTATCCACTCATAATTATTTGGATTAGAATTAGGGCATACAAAAATAATTCAAATGTGAATGAAGTGTTTGATAATAATATTATGAATTAAAGAAAATAAGGTTATAAATGAAAAATAATTTCATGTATTAATTTGCCAAATTGGATTAGAATTAGGGCATACAAAAAGAATTCAAATGTGAATGAAGTGTTTGATAATAATATTATGAATTAAAGAAAATAAGGTTATAAATGAAAAATAATTTCATGTATTAATTTGCCAAATTGTATTCTTGATAGAGCACACAAGTTTGTTATAGAAGCATTGTTGGTTGTAGGACTTAGGAACTAGTGCAACCATATAAATTGAATTGCTAATAAACTGTAATATGAATCAAAACACTTACCTCATGATCATTGTCAACATTAAAAAAAACATAAAAATTTATTAAATTGTAACTTTATTCGAAATTATTTTTATTAATATATGAGTGAAATATAAATACATTTGAAAAGAATATGTAAAACTATTTTTAACCATGGAAATTCTATCCATTTCACCATGGAGATTCTTACCTTGTAAATAAGCTTTGTTACAACATCATTGGCCAATACCATGGATTATTAACTCATGTTCACATGACCGTTTTTTTTTGTAATTAATAATTTTAATTAAAATGAAAGAAATTGCATAACTACTTTTAAAATAAATCTCATTTTTTTATTTGTGAAACTATCACAACCATATAAATTAAAAAAAATAGACATGTATATGAAAATAAATATTATAGAATACTTTGTGGAGATTAAACTCCTATTATCCACTCATAATTATTTGGATTAGAATTAGGGCATACAAAAATAATTCAAATGTGAATGAAGTGTTTGATAATAATATTATGAATTAAAGAAAATAAGGTTATAAATGAAAAATAATTTCATGTATTAATTTGCCAAATTGTATTCTTGATAGAGCACACAAGTTTGTTATAGAAGCATTGTTGGTTGTAGGAATTAGGAACTAGTGCAACCATATAAATTGAATTGCTAATAAACTATAATATGAATCAAAACACTTACCTCATGATTAAACTGTAATATTTTGTGGAGATTAAACTCCTATTATCGACTCATAATTATTTGGATTAGAATTAGGGCATACAAAAAGGATTCAAATGTGAATGAAGTGTTTGATAATAATATTATGAATTAAAGAAAATAAGGTTATAAATGAAAAATAATTTCATGTATTAATTTATCAAACTTCAACATGAAATTACAGTTTAATCATGAGGTAAGCATTAATTTAAACATCAAATCAAGACATTATTTTCTCAATACATTAGAAAACTCAAATAACTAACACGGTAATAAAACAAAAAATACATGTATGCAAATGTTACATTTCTCCATATACATGAAATATATCACATTTGTGCACATAATTGTTACCCATACAAGATAACCCAATCTTTGCAGGTTAGGGAAAAAAGTACATTAATGGTATTCTTAATTAACCATATAATATTTACCTTATATTATGAATGAAGTGTTTGATATATTCTTAATTAACCATATAATATTTACCTTAATTTGCCAAACTTGTGTGCTCTATCAAGAATACAATTTGGCAAATTAACCATATTTATTTTCATATACATGTTTATTTTTTTTCTTAGTTTTATTTGTGAAACTAGCACAACCATATAAATTAAAAAAAATAGACATGTATATTAAAATAAATATTATAGAATATTTTTTGGATATTAAACTCCTATTATCCACTCATATGATGGGGCTTCAAAGGGAAACCCAGGAAAAATAGGGGCATGAGGGATGTTTCAAAACTGTACACGACAGGTTCTGCAGATTTTTTCCATCGACCTAGGGTTTACTAGCAAAAATGAAGCTGAATTGACTACGACAAAACATGGAATGCTAATTTCAAATAGAGAACAATATAATCGTCTTGAGATTGAAGGATATTAAGCTATGGTTATGGATATCCTGCAGAAGCTGCAGAAGGGAGCACAATGGGAGAATATAAGAAGTAGCTGGCGAATAACAAGATTTATCCAGGAGATTAAGGAGATGATGACGATGATAAGCTATATGATTTCGCTTCATGTCAGAAGATCAGGTAATGAAGCAACTGAATATTTGGAAAACTAGGGATGCATCAACCAGGATAGGGTTATAGATCAACCATGGGTGCAATATAACATGGAACTAGGTCTCGCAGAGCTCAAGGACATTGTACAACAAGACTGATGTCACTATGAAATCCATATCGAGGATAGAGATAACAATCAAATCCCCCGATCGGGGTGCCAAGTATCAACACAAGCGAAACGTCACGGAGATAGGAGGAGGATACATGGAAAATGCATGCAAAGGCCATCACACCATGATCGAGGACGACGTACACACATTGGGATGGGTGGCTCCGCCCACGAATAGTTATGACATAATTAATTTATAATGCAGAACAACTTGACGCAACAGGTGGGTTGCTAGGAATGATTTGGGATGTGTGCCGCCAGGTGAGGTGGGAATGAGATATTTACATTCCCTTCACCATTCTCTACATGCTTGTATTCTGTGTGCATAGATTTTCTGTAAACAGTTCAGTTAACTCCGGAGAACTTCACAACCTGCAACTTATCGGTATGTATCCAATTCTCCATATTTCATAGCCATGAAATGATTCTCTGCGTTTCTTTCTATGAGAAGAAAGATATTGGTTTTTTTAGATTATCTCTACCTAGTTCAATATATTGCAATATGCTGCATGCATCTCATAGTAAATCCTTCTAACACTATTGTCATGCAACATGTTTCTGGTTTTCTGCATATTTCCTTGAAATTTTTATATATTGATATCACTATGAATTAACATGAGGTACAAATTCTCACAATGGATAGGCTAGTTCTACTAGGAATAGATAGAATCTCTTTTTATTCAAATGAAAATGCTTTGAATTGGCCTCTTTACAATGCAGCTTGGCTCATTACTTTGTTCTAGCCAGAATGGAGTTATTGGCTCTATTATTATTGGTATTATTGGAGATTTAAGGATCCAAAATATTGCTACATGGAAATGTCATGGCATTGTTTTTATTTGCATGCTACCCATTTTGGGTTCCCTGCTCTTTTCTCACCACTATTTGTGCATGGCCCAAATTTGTAGCATGAGAGGTGGGAAATATATCGTATGGCTTATAATAATGTTAATGTAATGGGTGACAATATTAAGGGTAGAAAAATCATTTTGAGTTGTCAGTGGGTTAGTCATTCTTAGATTAACGGTAATACTGTTAGTAATTAAGGAGGGACTATCTGGGTCACGGTTAATGCAGGAAAGTGGAACAAGGGTTGTAACTCTCTGGTTTGGGTGACGTCATTTATTCTTTTTTATGGGACCGCTCAAAATCAGATTTTTGTTATCAAATTGAGTCTTCTTAATCTATCAAAGTCGCGGTCTCTATATACAGATGGAGTAAGTCAGGTCTTGTTACTCCGTCAATTTTCTATTCACTTGGGTTGTTTTAAACTTGTCATGTTGTGCACTGTTACATGTCTTCCAAGAAAATTATACCTACTGAGAAACTTGCTGGAATACCGGACTTTGAAGAAAATGGTGAAAGGAAATTCAGTTAAGAAGGATGCAAGGGACAAAGGAAAAGCCAAGGTTCCAAAGTTGCCTCTAGCCAAACGTGGTTGGAAGTTGGGAAAAGAAGTGATGTAGAATTTGTTCCAAACATATTCCGATGGTACACCATGCTATATTAAGTCATTGACTCATGGATGGGAGGGCCATAGAAGAGGAAAGCATGAGGAAGAAGAGGACATGGTCATGGAAGAATTGAATCTGATAATTACCGACCTTGGTAATACTCAAGAAAAATATCCTTATTTCATCACTCAATTCACACCTATTTGTTGCTGAAATTCCTTTCAGTGAAGGAAATCGTTTATGTTCAAGACATTGGGGGAGACCCCAAAGCAGCCTCAAATTTAGCAGATATCAACAAGTCTATTCATAAAATTAACCTACACCAACACCATCAATGTGTTCGCTTGGGGAGAACTGAGAAGTAGCTACAAAGTATGCACTAGGTTGACATGCTTGGCACCAGTGTGAAAGATCCAGCTCCTGTTGAGTCAGATGAAGAATGATTTTAATTTCCTCTGTGTTTTGGAATGACAACTGACATTTCTTTATTTATTTTTTGGGATGAAAATAGATAGCATTTAGTTTTTTAATATGTGTATGCACGAAAATATTGATATTAGCTACTTGAAGATAGTAAGAGACAGAATTAATATGTTTATGTTTTGGATGGCCTATAACTCGTTAAGACACCAAACATACTTGGTTTCCTATGGTCAGGTTCAGGCCAAAAGTTGTATCTTGTTGTGACCAGCATTTTGTCTTTGAATAGAAAATAGAAAGGACCTACTAAGTTTACAAAAAAAGAAAAATGTTGGAACTTACTAAGGTCAATCAATAAATAAAACACATGGTCCTAACTTCCCATTCCATAATCTATGTTTTCATTTCTCTTAATTTTGTAGTTATGTAAATTATTTATGGTTAATGTTGGACACCTAATCCTGTATGGGTAGGTGTGGAAGTTGAACAATCACAAAAGGAGTCCAAGTGACCTTGGAAGATGAATCCAAGGGTCACACCAATGTAATATAAATGTACATCTATGGTGAATAATAAGATATCACATGCTTATCTTTCTATCTATGTGTGTTTAGTTTCCCTTTGTGTGTGTTTCACCATGCGTGTTTAACATGGTATCAGAGCATAAGTCAGGCGTAGGAACTTTTATACTCTGTTAGCTCTCTGTTTGGCCTGTTAGCTATATCCGCTCCACCTAGGTGTTCTTTTGCATGCTGCTTGGACTTACCTCCTCCTCCAGATATCGTTACTACTTCAGTTTTCTTCCAGAGCCTGAGTGTGATGTTGTAACGTATATTCTCTATCCTCCTGTGCACTGAGAATTTTTCCAATGATCGAAGTTTCTCTGCAGACCATTCCTCATCATTATCTGTAGTTAATTTTTATGAGATGTTAGAAATCTATGGCCCGATGAAATGTTACATGAAATCCCTCTCTATGCGGTTGTCAGAAAAATTACTTCTACCACCCCTATCAAGTCTGTAATGCCCAGTCTACCATTCTACTGTATTTCTCCACCAAGTAGGAAAAACTCTCATCGTCTAATTTCCCTAGATTGAAATTGGAAATCTTGCCTCAAAATTTCTTGTTAAGCAAATGTTCTTGGCATCGATCCTTCATTCGATGTATTAGGAATCTTAGATATAGCGGTACAACTAGGTTTAGAAGTTTAGTAGAGGAAGTCGAATGAATTGACTCTGCGCCAACTCTAAATATCTGTCACAACAATATTCTCAACCCAAGGGTTGGAAAGGAAGGGAGAAAATCAGAACGAAGGGGAAAATACAAGGCTGTAAGAGATTAATGGAAACCAGACTTATATCGAAATTGAATCACATAGGCTTTATGTAGTTCTTTGAAATTGTATGAAAACTGTGTTGATTGACCAAAAATATACAACCTATGGCAATAATCATATGCTAGTATCAGCTGCATCAATATCAATCTTCTTGGCTTCTCCAAAAATTCATCTATTTATGTACGTTGCATCCTTAGCATTCATGGACATTTTGAGATTGCACTTTCGGTTATCATGGTCACTCCCCTCACGCTGATTCTGAAAAATGTACATTGCCCACATCACTGCGCACAATTAGAACAAGAAGTCTCTCCCTCTCATTGTTTCATTCAACAGTCAGCTTGGTTATAAGGGCATTGGAAAAGTTGGTGTTGTGGTAGCACGACAAGACCATGAGGGAAGTCGAACAGTCACCTTCAAAGCTCCATCTTTCTCATTCCACCATTGATCAATTCATGATCTGTTTGTGGGCAGAATTTTGGTGAGCCTTCCGTGGAGGATGTGGCAAGCTTTCAATCCATGCCAGCATGTAACCCTAGAGCTAAAGGAGAGCCAGAGCATGTAAGCCTGCAACCATCGGAGTGCATCTGTCAAGCCATCGTAGCCATCAGCATTCGAACAACGTGGCCCCGTGACTCTCCACCATCCCTTTGAGGCCTGCATAACAAAATTAATTGATTTTTTTGACAACTGGCAGCGTGAGAAGAATCAGCAAAGGAAATCGGCCTAGGAGAGGCGTGCATGGAAACGGATTAGAGTAGACCAGTTTAATCTTCCATTAAACTTATTATATACATGGGCAGTCTTCTCCAGTGAGTACATTTGTCCATGTGCATTGATCTTTACTCTCTTGAGATGTTGCATAGTATAGTTCCTCTTATTTTCAGAGCCTAGAGGAAGATAAGAAATGTGTTTTATAGAAATGGTGTATGCTATGTAATGCTATTTGAAATTTTGTTAAAGTTTCTGCGCACATATTTAAAGTTTGGTGTGAAAGAAATGTATGAGGCCTCTTTCTACAAACAAATCAAAATAAATTTATTTTCTAAAGAGTTCCAAATTTCATAAGAAACAATGTTATCGATGAAACGGGAACTATTACTTCAAAACAGGAACTATAGCCCAAAAAGACTCAAAAAAACATGAAAAAATGCCCCAAAAACAAAAAGTGTGTATTCCAGAATGCATTTGTTTTTTTCTCAAGGTCAAATTTCACCTTTTTATAAAATTATGCTAAAAACGAAATTGTTTCTTGAAAAAATGATTGAAAAAACAACCTCAAAACAAAACGAGTTGATGCTGGAATGACAAAAAAAACATTGTGTCACACTTTTGACACATTCTAACAATGGAATTAAAGACAACATATTAGGACATTGAAAAATCATAAAATTCTAAATTTTTTGATAGATGATGTTCATTATAAACAATATCATGTCTGAAGGGCTTCTCATTTCGAACAATTTTTATCCATGTTGTTAAACATAAAATATCTTGACTCTAAACAACCCTAAAATTGTAATTATTTTCAATGATAAAATTAAAGATAAAATTTCGTAGCACATAAAAACATTAATGACAAGTTGTAAATCTCAAGTTTTTAAATCTTAAGTTTTCAAGATACTTGAACCATGAAATTATGGAGAAATTATATGACTTAAACAATTTTTAAAAATGAACAAGTAAATGAAAATTTTATTATTCATATATTTGTTTATTTATATATAAAAACATATTTTTAAATTTTTTTATTGTTTTTCTATATTTTAAATTATAATTGTTTTAATTTTAAGAAAATAAAAAATAAAAAATAAAAAATAAAATCTTGTTATATATGTTTGTTTATATATTAAAACATATTTTAATTTTTTTTATTGTATTTTTTATATTTTAAATGATAATTGTTTTAATTAAAAAAAAAATTAAAATTAAAAAATATTTTTTTTTATATTTGTTTGTTTATTTTTTAAAACATATTTTTTAATTTGTTTTTATTGTTTTTTCATATTTTAGAATTTTAATTGAATAGTTTTTTTTATTTTATTAAACAATAAATTTTATTTTATTATAATAGTTTTTGTTTAAAAAAATTAAATTAAAATAGTTTCTGTTTGAAAAAAATAAAATAAAATAAAAATTAATTTCCCGCCAGCCGGGGGCCAGAGGCAGGCTGGGCAGTCGTCGACGGTGCCGCCTGGCCGGCCTCTGGCCCTCGGATAGGCGGAGGGAAATTTCGAGAATCACCCTCAGCTGGGTGGAGGGTGATTCTCATAATCGCCCTCCGCCCAGCTGGGGGTGATTCTTGGAATCACACTTTGCCCAGCCGGGGTGATTCTCGGAATCACCCTCCGCCAAATCGGGGGTGATTCTCAGAATTTCTCTCTACCCAACTGGGGTTGATTCTCGAGATCACCCTCCGCCCATCCAGCGGCCAAAAGCAGGGCAGGCGACACCATCGAGGGCTGCCCAGCTTGCGTCCGGCCCTCAGCTGGGCGATGGGCGATTCCGAGAATCGCCCTCCACCCAGCTGCGAGTCAGAGGCAGGTTGGGCAGCCCTCAACGGCTCCACCCAGCCTGCCTCCAACCTCTAGCTGGGCGAAGGGCGATTCCGAGAATCACCCCCGGTTGGGAAGAGGGCGATTCCGAGAATCACCTTCGGCTGAGAGGAGGGCGATTTTGAGAATCACCCGTGGCTGGGTGGAGGGAGATTCCGAGAATTACCCCCGGTTGGGTGGAGGGAGATTCCGAGAATCACCCTCGGCTACACGAAGGGCAATTCCGAGAATCACCCCTGGCTGGGCAGAAGGTGATTCTGAGAATCACCCTCCGCCCAAGTGGGGGTGATTCTCGGAATCTCCCTCCACCCAGCTGGGGGCCAGAGGCGGGCTGAGAAGCCCTCGACGGTGGTGTCCAGCCTGACTCTATCGCCCTGCTAGGCAGAGGGTGATTCTGAGAATTGCCACTGGCTGGGCGGAGGGCGATTCCAAGAATCACCCCCGTTGGGTGGAGGGCGATTCTCGATATCACCCTCTGCCCACCCGGGAGTGATTCTTGGAATCACCTTCCACCCTACCAGGGATGATTCTTGGAATTGCCCTTCGCCTAGTCAGGGATGATTCTCGAAATCTCCCTTCGCCCAACCGAGGGTGATTCTCAGAATCGCCCTCCGCCTAATCGGGGTTGATTCTCGGAATCGCCATTCGCTTAGCCGGGTGTGATTCTCGGAATCGCCCTCCGCCAAGCCGGGGGCCGTAGGCAGGCCAAGCAGCACCGTCGAGGGCTTCCTAGCCTGCCTCTGACTCGCGGTTGGGTGGAGGGTGATTATCGAAATTTACCGTCGCCCAACTTGGGTTGGAGGAAGGATGGGCAACCCTCGACAGTGCTTCCCAGCGAGCCTTCGGCCCCCGGCCGGGCGGAGGGTGATTCGGAGAATATCCCTCCGCCTAGACAGGGGCCGGAGGCCAGCCGGGTGGTGCGATCGAGGGCTACCCAACCATGGGTGGAGGCAGGTTGGGCATCCCTTGAAGGCCCCGCCCGGCCTGCCTCCGGCCCCTGGCTGGGTGAAGGCTGATTTTGAGAATCACCCCCGGCTAGGCAGAGGGCGATTCTGAGAATTTTCTCTTGGCTGGGCGGAGAACGATTCTGAGAATCACCCTCAGCTGGGTGGAGGGCGATTCTAAGAATCGCCCCTAGCTGGGTGGAGGCCAGCCGGGTAGCGCCGTCGAGGGTTGCCTAGCCTGCCTCTAGCCCCCAGTGGGGCGGAGGGCAATTCTCGGAATTTCCCTCCACCCAGCCGGGGGCCAGAGGCAGGTCGGGTGACGTCATCAAATGAAGGAGATTGTGTTTTAGATCTATTTTCATGTTCAGGTAAGTTTTCTTATACAAATTTAAATTTAAATATTTTATTTTTTACTTTTTGTGTCTTTATACTAATTTTCTTACTTATTTCTTTTGTACTTGATGATTAGGTACAACAATAACATGTTTCCTACCAAAAGGAATAATTTGCATTTCCATTAAGAAAGACCTGGTGCAATGTAAATTTATTCAACAAAGAATTAACATTGTTGAATTCCTTCAAGATGCGAAGCAAGAAGTCGGTTTGATGAAAGGAGATTTTAATGAATCACATGTGGCAAAAAAAGCAAAGGAACCTCAACCACCATTATATGGAATGATTGGAAAGGGAAAATTTGGAAGATTTGCAAACATGGAAGATCCATTAGAAGATGACAAGGATGAAAATGAAGTAGAAAATGTTGCGGAAGAAGCCATCAATGATGTTCTAGATGATGTTGAACATGTATTAGTTGATATTGTTGAGTATCTTTAAGTTATGCTTGCAAACAAAGCTCATTTTTTAGATCTATTAATCAGTTTTTCTTGTAATGTTTAGAATTTGATATTTTTTGAGAAGAATCCTTATTTTTTACAAAAAACATGTGATTGCTATTATTTTTTCACATAAAATTCAATAAAAATGCTATTTTCTTAAGTTTTTTTTGTTAAGATTTTCCCAAAAATTAGTTTATTTAACATGTTTTTTTTTCAACAAAAGTCTCTAAAAGTGTATTTTTGGCATTCTATTTGTATTGAAAATTTGTATTTTTTTGTCATATCATTCAAAATATTGGTTTTTTAGCGACAATTATTTTATGTGCATTGACAAATTAATGAGCAATACATAAACTTGTAGAAAATATAAACTTTACCCTTTTTTCATCTTTTATCTATGTGAAAAAGTGAAGAGATCATTACAGATTTTTATTTTTTTTAAAACAATTTTTTCCTTTTAAAACACAAGTACATAAATGCACTTAAAAATAAACATCTCACAGAAGAAGAAGACATTATAAAATGTATAGTGTCAAAATCAATCCTCTAAAAAAATGTCGGTGATGTTACACCACCACTATTCAAAATCGACATAAAAAGTCTCACAGAAAAAAAATAAAAAAATAAAAATAAAATAAAGTGCCAAAAAGATTCTAAAAAAAAAAAATGATTCTGCATCGCCACTTTTCAAAATCGAGTGTTTTTATTGCTATGTCAAAAAGTAGGTATCAGTGCAGTTACCTATTTCATCGGTAACAGTGTTAAGACTTAAATTTCAAACTATTGAGGGAGAGGGTAGAATTTCTCAAATTTTGGAATAACGCTGGGTTTTTGTTATAGCCTCCATTAGGATTATTGAGCATCTTCATAATAGTTATGATCAGAAAATGGCCAAATTTCATGAAGTATTAGAGTTCCTCAAAACCCTTATACAATGTACTGTTGATGACACAATCCGAATCAGCAAAGACTCTCTCTTAGAAATTCAAACTTGTTTACAAAATGCACATGAAAAGATTTATTTTCTACAACTTGAATCTCAGCTTCAGCAAGAAGAATTACAGGAGTGGAGTCATCATTCTGAATTGGTTTATGTTTAGAAAATTAAAAGAGACTCCCATAAACAGCAAGTCAATAATGTTGCAGTCGATTCACATTCAGTTCCTTGTACAAGAGAAGATTTGCATGCAGATGCAGCAGCTCAGTCTGCACTTCCCAAGCCCATCATCGGACCTTGTGAAGAGCTTTTCCACAACAAGCACAGAACTGGTCTTGGATATGACAAGGAGTTGTCCTTTCATATTTCAGACTACTCCAAGCCCATCAAATTTGTGAGTGCTATATTTCTTTATGACAGTTGAACTTCAGCTGTTCTAGATCTTGCTCCTCTTCCAAATCATAAACAACATATTGAAAAATTCCAACACTATGATCAAGTTGGCCATATGAAATATCACTGTTTTGATCTTCACCCATGCAAGCATTGTGGTCGACACACACATTCTTCACACATATGCTTCAGAAACAAGCCTTCTGCAAGAACAAAGATTCATCTTGGATGGATCGCTGCTTGGCAATGGGCATCAACAACCAAGAAGATGTTTAAGTCACATGTTAGAACTTATTCTCGAATATTGAACAAAATTGGAGTTGAGTTATCGCCATCATTTTACCTTGTACCTGATAGGGGGAAATTGGTGGTCATCTACAAGCTTCAAAGCCACATCAAGCGAGCCTGAGCCATAACTTGCCATTCCAGATTTACAGTTGCAGCCAGAGGCATAGCAGTTCAAGTGAGCCTGAGCGAGAATTCGTCATTTCGGATTCAGAGTTATAGCCAGAGACATAGATACCCATGAGCATGCCTTTGGTTAGTGGACGACCTTAAACCATATATGCGAGGTTGATATTCTTCCTCTTCAAAGAATTTAGAACACTTCCTCTAGCAGAAGCCCTCGGCTTCTTTCCAGCTTTGAAAGAGTTCCAGGAAATGCATTAAGCATTCCAGAGTTGGTGGTCATCCTTAAACCATCACAAGTTGTAGACCTCCTTTCTTCTAGGTTGAAGGTCTCCCTCTTCAAATATTAGGGACACTTTCTCTAGTATAAGCCCTCAGCTTCTTTCGAGATTTGGAAAATTTCTGGGAACTACAATAAGAATTATGTTCCAGTGTTGGTGGTCATCCTTAAACCACCTCTTTATGCAAACATTTTAGAGATTTGATTCAGCCTAAGTGCTTCCATGCATACTTTGTAGATTTGTATTACAACTCTCTTCTTGGACTCACACATACCCCTTCGGATTAAGGGGGGAAATTTTGGACACCTAATCCTCTATGGGTTGGTGTGGAAGCTGAACAGTCACAAAAGGAGTCCAAGTGACCTTGGAAGATGAATCCAAGGGTCACACCAATGTAATATAAATGTACATCTATGGTGAATAATAAGATATCACACGCTTATCTTTTTGTCTATGTGTGTTTAGTTTCCCTTTGCGTGTGTTTCACCATGCGCGTTTAACATTTATCATTATATACATGTTTGAATAAGGTCTATAGTTCAACTATCTAGGGATGAAAGAAAAAAAATAAAACCATCTTGACACTTGTGCATGAGGTTCCCTAGTGAAACATGCTATTGAAATTTATACATCTACTGTGATAGGATATGCATCTTACCACCTAAATGTAGGGGGATCATATTATAATAAGTGTAAATGCAAAAAATATTAAAAAGCATTACAAATACTTCGCAATTATGCTTATAAAATATGTGCTAATTGTAAAATTATATATATATATATATATATATATATATATATATATATATATATATATATATATATATATATCATCAATGAAAATATTAAAGAAATATCATAATATGCTCATCCAAGAAACTATCCTATATAGGAACCTTTGTAAACCCATGAAAATTATTACACCAAAAATGAGAGTATAAATAAGGATTAACTAAAATGGACCAAAATGGTTTATTTCCAAAATATTATGGCCTATAAATAATTGGTTTGAGGCATAAATTCCTACATTTGGTGATTTAACATTTTTTGTAAATGGATCCTAGCAAGATGTTGTGATAAATATGTGATGATAAAGTGAATTACATGTTAGGGTGGTTGTGGCAGTACTAATCTACTAACCATAGGAGAAATCTTGTTTGTAAGATGAGGTAGTATGTGGGGATCATGAAGCATAACTTAGGAAAAAATGCCTTAGTAAATGTATTTATGGTTCTTTTTTCAATCGTAAATAAAGCCTAGTCAATGCCCCTAGAATTTCCTTTGGTTAAAATAATTTCCATTGTAAACCATACTAAAATTAGCTCATAATTACATAACAAACACAATGGATCCTATTTTTTATGGCAAGGAGTTTTATGAAGTACAATAAAATACCTAAACATCTAATTTTCTTTGAATGGATGGTAAATGCACCATTCTATCCAAATATGATTGTTTCCTAGATCAAGGGGTTCCTTGGTTCTAGGGTTAACAAATATTTGGGAAATCGTCTCTTTGGTTATATGAAATTATTTCACCTATTTCTCACATATAGCAGTTTGGTAGTTTTCTCTTATTCAAGACCAATATTTAGATATATTAGATAAATAAGCATGGGCATGGCTAATGGAAGAAACAACAACATTTAGCAAAGTGACCGAGGAAAGGGAGGATGACTCTCCATTATTCTTTGGATTAGAAATTAGCTTTATTATTTCATATAAGTATCACTTAATTTACAAGTATGGATCTTTTTAGGGTGATTGGGGATTTTGGTTTTAGTTCAAATCATGGCTTCCATCCTAGTAGAATAAAAAATTATTTAAATTATAATTAGAATAAAACCTACATCAAAGTAATAATTTCGTTATCAAACATGTTGAGTGCCAATAAACTCAATGTCCCTGATTTTTGTTCTCATGAGACCAAGTTGAGTAAAATTCATGTATAAGTTGGAGAAAGTATGGATAAAAAGTTGTCCCAAATTTCCAGTAATGAATAGAAAAGTGTTAGTGTTTTTATTTTAAAACATAGGAATGTAAATGCATCAAAATGCACATGCACTTTAAAAAAATCATGTATGCATTTTTTTTTAATACTTAAAATAATCAACATGTAATTTAATGTGGATGTAGCCATAGTTAGTGCATAGATATAAATGAGGATGATAACTATTCAAATGGGAACATGTATATATTTCTAGAGTGCTTGCACATTATCCAAATTCACAATAAATGCACTCTTCATTTATAACAATCTTGGGAACAACCAACTTCGTACACTTTCCCTAATGTTTTCTAACATATTAATTCGACGAACATAGATATTTAATTCCCACATTATGAGAAATTTAAGGTTTAAAATGGAATTTCTAAGGAAAATAATTACGCTGATAGGTGCCCCCCCTATTCAAATTGGCTACTTTAATCATTTTCTTAATTAATCATTTTGATCAGATGGTGTAAATTTAGAGATGCCAGTATATTCTCGTCATCACCAATAAATCAATGGATCAAATCTAGACCACTAACTTACTTGCATATCTAAATCATATGATTAAACCATACTTAAATTAAAAATTTACAAATCTTGATTAAAAATTTATTATACAATTTATTAATTGCCACCTTTCAAGATTAACAAGTGAAATGATATGGGTTTAAACAATTTTTTTCATGGCAGGATAAGTCAGAGGATAAATGAAACTGAAACTTTAACGCTTAACCTTTCTCCCCCAGCGTGTCATGTTTTCATTGAATTGCATTGAGTGGGAAGATAAATGAAACTTTTAAAGGCTCAACGTTTTCCTCCACCGTGTTATGGTTCAATTTCTCTAACGCTCTCAATTTCTCTAACATTTCATTTTAGCATGTAACTAAAACCTCAATGTTCTCCTCTACCATGTCGTGGTTCCATTGATTTCCATTCAATTTCTCTAAATATTTCAATTTACAAGAGTAACTGCTTACAAATTGATACAACCTGTCATAGTAATTACTTGAAGAATACTCATTATCACTTGATACAAAGTGTCATACTAATATGGCAATGAAAATGCAAGCTATCATGGATGCCTTAAATATTTTTAATACTATCAATTTTACATATTAACTTATGTTTTAATATAGTATAATTCAATAGGTTTATTTGATTATAAGTTTTGGCAGATGGATATAAGAGATATGTTGGAAGGTCCCAACAATGCAAAACTCCAATTATTTTATTCAAAATTAATCCACTAATGCCATTTAATTTATTTTTTCTTAGATGATTTTTTCTTAGAACATTAAGGATTTTGAGCATGGATTATTGGGTAGATGGTTAACTTCTGAATTAATGAGGTTTTAGCGATCGAGCAGTGTGGTCAAATATATTAAGGCACTAATTTGAGGGATGGGGTGCTTGGGATTGAGCTCCGTTGTTGTATGAGCCTGGGTTGATCACAGAAGTGGTGTGTTAGTTTGAAGGAATATGACCACGACTGAATTCTGATACCCAACATTGTTGCATAGTTTTATCAGTGTTAGCTTTCGGAATATTTTCTTTTGGTATAGTTTCACTTTTTGTTTATTCCTGATTGATATTATATATTTTTTATTGTTTTTTATTGTTTTTAATTTTATAATATCAAATTATAAGCTACAATGTCTATTGAGTGGATTGTGGCCATATATTCTCAAGCCCCTGCCTCTAGTGGATAAACACCACAAGCCCAATTATTTTTTTAGACAAATTCTAGGGGTGACCTAGGTTAATTTGCAACTATACCTAAAATTTCAAAATTTAAAAAATTATTATATTTATTTATTTAGGTTTAATCCAATTTATTGATTTTTGGAAATACTATGAATAGTCAATATCATATCTTAAAAACTATAAACTATTTTACTTATTCCAAAACAACTATTTTAATTTTTCCAAAACATTTTAAAAGCTAATTAAATTATATTTATTTGTTCATATTTAATTTAATTTACTCATTTTCAAGCCATTAAATTAATTTATATAATTTATCACATTTAATCCATTAAAAGTTGTGATTATTAACAAAAAAAAAAAAACAAATTATATTTATCTATTTAGATTGATTGTATTTAATGATTTTCAAACCACTAAATTAATTTATATATTTTCTCACATTTAGTCCATTAAAAAAGGGATTTTTTTTTTAATGGGCAATGAAAAATTCACAAACAAAAAATTTAATATTATGTTTAAAATATGTATGGGTGTTAAATGTTGTTTCAGTTGTACCAATTATTCCAGTTGAAAAAGGTGATGGAAGGAGCTCTAAAGTACATTAAGAATTGGAAATACCTTAAAGAAAATATGATTGTTTCTTAGCAAATATTTTAGTTGTTAAAATTTCAAATTGTATATTAATTTCATTTTTACTATTTTAATATTAATAATTTATAATAAATCTAATGTTCATAAAAAGTTAACAATTAACAAAATCATTATAATTATTATATTAACATTAATTATTATACAAGATTAATATTTTCTTAATAAAAATTTTTATTAGTAATATTAAAAATATTAATATTAATAACAATATTTTATGAAATTACTAATATTAATAAAACAATTATGGTTTTATTAATATTAATTAATATGAATATATTTTTAATACTATTGAAAGTTAGAAATATTAATTTTAATATTAATAACCTTTCATTAATAATAATATTATTATTATTGAAACTCACATTATTACCATAAATAATATTAATAAATTTTGATATTAATATTAATTAGAATATTCATTATTAGTATTAATATTAATTAATATGAATAAAAATGTTAATATTACTTTTAATATTATTAATATTTATAAAATTTGATTAACAATTTTAATATTATTTGATGGCGTTAACATTATTATTCTATATTATATTAACATTAAAGTTGATAAATAATATTAACAACATTTATTATTAACAATATAATTAACACATTTTAATTTAACATAATCTTTATTATTATTATTATTTTATTTTATCAATATTATCAATAAAATTTAGTATTAATATTATTAATATTAATTTGAAAATTTATTATAATATAAATTTATGTTTTTAAAATTTTAAGATCAATATCTCTATTCGTTATTAACTATAAATTAATAAAAATATTAATATTAATATTAGTTTTAATATTATTAATATTTATATTAATTTTAATGTTAATTAATAATATTAATAATATTGTTATTAAGGACATTGACATCATTAATATAAACAATATTAATATGAAGACTATTTAATAATATTAATATATTTTAATTCAAATAAACAAAACTAATATTAGAACTTATAAATAATATTAATATCATTTAGTATTAACAATAATATTAATAGTTAAAATACTTATTATTATTTTATTTTATTTTATTAATATTATTATTAATTAATAAATTTTAATATTAATTTTAACTTTAATATTAATATTAATGTTAATATTAATTATTAATTTTGATATCAGTGAATATGAATACAAATATTACCTTTCAATATTATTAATATTATTATTTTTAATTTTAATTTTAATATTAATTTTAACATTAATAGGAATATTAATTACATTAAATAATATTATTATTGTTAACTATTGTCCAACACCATAGTGTGAAAAAGTTTATCTCAATATGAAAATCAACCATGGTTGAAGGTTACATTGTGACAAATATTGTCTCAATATGAAAATCAATCATGGCCAACATGTGGTAAAACATGGTCAATTATGATCAAGCATGGTTAATCATGGTCAATATGAAAATCAACCATGTTCAATCATGGTTAACCATCGTTAATAATCATGGTCACATTGTAACGAATATTGTGTCTTGCTCCAAAATCACATTATGAAAACCATGGTCCAACATCACATTGTGACAAAGATTGTGTCAATATGACAACCAAACATGGTACAATGTTGCATTATGTCAAATATTGTGTTAATATGAAAATCAACCATGGTCAACGATGAAGAACCATGTTTATTTTAGGGTTTAGAAGATTTATCTTAGGGTTCATGTACCTTGGGTCTATAATATGAAACCCTTGGGTTTGATTTTATTCCCTTGGGTTCTTAATATTGATCCATTTTGTTTATTAGTCCCTTGGATTTATAATACATATCCATTGGTTTTATTAATCTAAGCATCCATATTCTTAGGGTATAATATTATTCATAGTGTTTCTAATATTACTCCTAGTGTTTACTATAAATCCCTTGATTTTATAATCATGGTCAACCATGGTTCAATGTCACATTATGACAAAAATTGTCTCGATATGAAAATAAACCATGTTCAACCTTCATCAACCATCATGAACCATTTTCATACATGGTCAACCATGCTCCGACATCACATTATGAAAAATATTATTTCAATATGAAAATCAACCATGGTCAGCCATCTTCAATCATTGTCAACGATGTTCAACCATCTTCAATCATAGTCTACCATGGTCAAATGTTGCATTGTGAAAAATATTGTCTCAAAATAAAAATTAATCATGGTCAATCATGGTCAATATGAAAATCAACTAAGGTCAATCATGGTCAACCATGGCCCAATGTGACATTGTGACAAAACGTGTCTCAATATCAAAATCAGCCATCATCAACAATCATCAACCATCATCAACCATGGTCAACCATTATCAACCATTGTCCAACATCGCATTGTGAAAAATATTGTCTCAATATGAAAATGAACCATTTACAATCATGGTCAATAATCATCAATAATCATGGTTACATTGTGACACACATTGTCTCATGGTCCAACATCACATTGTCACAACCATGGTCATCCATGGCCAACCCTAGTCAACCATGGTATAACGTCACATTGTGAAACAAAATGTTGATATGAAAATCTACCATCGTCAACCATGGTCAATCATGGTCAACCATGGTCAACCATGGTCCAACATCACATTGTGACAAAGATTCTCTTTATATGAAAATAAATCATGGTCAACCATGGTCCAACATCAGATAGTCAAAAATATTGTCTCAATATGAAAATAAATCATGGTCAACCATGTTCATTTTAGAGTTTATAATATTTATCTTAGGGTTTATATATCTTAATTTTTCAATATTAATCCTTTGGGTTTTTTAGGTTTTTGTATTTATCCCTTGTTTTTATTAGTTCATTGGGTTTATAATATCAATCCCTTGTCTTTATGAATCTAAGGGTTCCTATTCCTAGGGTATAATCTTATTGATAAGGCTTATAATATTTACCATAAGGTTTAATATAAATCCCTTGGGTTTATAATCCATTAGGTTTATAATATTAATCATAGGATTTAATATTAAACTTTGTGTTTACAATATTAATATATTGAGTTTATTAATTTTATGGTATTTTCCTAAGGTTTAACATTCATGCCTAGGAAAATAAATGTTATTCCCTTGCATTTTTAGTATTAAGCCATGGTCAAACATGGTCCAACGTCAGATTGTGAAAATGGTTCTATTAATATGAAGATAAATCATGGTCAACCATGCTCTAATGACACATTATGCCAAATATTGTCTCAATATGAAAATCAACCATGGTCAATCATGTTTGCCTTAGGGTTTATAATATTTATCTTTGCATTTATATACCTTGGGTTTATAATATTAATCCTTTGGGGTTTTAAGGTTTTGATTATTAATTCCTTGTTTTTATTAGTGCATTGTGTTTATAATATCAATCCCTTTTCTTTACTAATCTAAGCGTTCATATTTCAAGGGTATAATATTATTGATATGGTTTATAATATTAATCCTACGATATTATATATATGCCTTGGGTTTATAATCCATTAGGATTATAATATTATTTTTTAATCTTAATGTTAATATTAATTTTAACATTAATATGAATATTAATAACATTAAATAATATTATTGTGGTCAACTATAGTCCAACACCATAGTGTGACAATGTTTATCTCAATATGAAAATCAACCATGGTTGAAGGTCACATTGTGACTAATATTGTCTCAATATAAAAATAAATCATGGTAAACCATGGTCCAATGTTGCATTTTGATTCATACTGTCTCAATATTAATATCAATCATGGTCAACGATGGTCAACAATTTTTATTTTAGGGTCTATAATATTTATTCAAACATTTCATTGTGACAAATATTGTCTCAATATGAAAATCAATCATGGCCAACCATGGTAAAACATGGTCGATTATGATCAACCATGGTTAATCATGGTCAATATGAAAATCAACCATGATTCGATGTCATGTTATGGAAAATATTTTCTCAATATGAAAATAAACCATGGTCAACCATCGTTGAGCTTCGTCAACCATCATCCTCGATGAGCAACCATCGTTGTCCTTGGTTAAACATGGTCAACCATGGTGACCATGGTCAGCCATTGTCAACCATGATCAACAATGGTCCAACATCGCATTGTGATAAATAGTGTCTCAATATGAAAATCAACCATGGTCAGTCATGGTTAACCATGGTTAATAATCATGGTCACATTATAATGAATATTGTGTCTTGCTCCAAAATCACATTATGACAACCATGGTCATCTGTGGTCAACCATGGTCCAATGTCACATTGTGACAAAGATTGTCTTAATATGAAAACCAAACATGATCCAATGTCGCATTATGTCAAATATTGTGTTAATATTAAAATCAACCATGGTCAATGATGAAAAACCATGTTTATTTTAGGGTTTATAATATTTATCTTAGGGTTGATGTATCTTGGTTCTATAATATGAAACCCTTGGGTTTGATTTTATTCCCTTGGGTTCTTAGTATTAATCCATTTCATTTATTCGTCCCTTGGATTTATAATACCTATCCCTTGGTTTTATTAATCTGAACATCCATATTCCTAGGGTATAATAATATTCATAGTGTTTCTAATATTACTCCTAGCGTTTAATATAAATACCTTGATTTTATAATCATGGTCAACCATGGTTCAATGTCACATTATGACAAAGATTGTCCCGATATGAAAATAAACCATGTTCAACCATCATCAACCTTCATCAACCATCGTCATACATGGTCAGCCATGCTCTGATGTCACATTATAACAAATATTATTTCAATATGAAAATCAACCATGGTCAACCATCTTCAATCATTGTCAACCATGGTCAACCATCTTCAATCATAGTCAACCATGGTCAAATGTTGCGTTGTGACAAAGATTGTCTCAAAATGAAAATTAAACATGGTCAATCATGGTCAATATGAAAATCAACTAAGGTCAATCATGGTCGACCATGGTCCAATGTGACATTGTGACAAAAATTGTCTCAATATCAAAATCAGCCATCGTCAACAACCATCAACCATCATCAACCATGGTCAACCATTATCAACCATGGTCCAACGTCACATTGTGACAAATATTGTCTCAATATGAAAATGAACCATTTACAATCATCGTCAATAATCATCAATGGTCATGGTTACATTGTGACACACATTGTCTCATAGTCCAACGTCACATTGTCACAACCATGTTCATCCATGGCCAACCCTAGTCAATTGTGTTATAATGTAACATTGTGAAGCAAAACATTGATATGAAAATATACCATCGTCAACCATGGTCAATCATGGTCAACCATGGTAAACCATGGTCCAACATCACATTGTGACAAATATTCTCTCAATATGAAAATCAATCATGGTCAACCATGGTCCAACATCACACAGTCACAAATATTGTCTCAATATGAAAATAAATCATGGTAAACCATGTTCATTTTAGGGTTTATAATATTTATCTTATGGTTTATATATCTTAATTTAACAATATTAATCCTTTGGGTTTTTTAGTTTTTTTTATTTATGCCGTGTTTTTATTAGTACATTGGATTTATAATATCAATCCCTTGGGTTTATAATCCATTAGGTTTATAGTATTAATCATAGGGTTTAATATTAAACTTTGTGTTTATAATATTAATACCTTGGGTTTATTAATTTTAGGGTTTATTTTCCTAGGGTTTAATATTAATCCTTAGGAAAACAAATTTTATTCTCTTGCGTTTTTAGTATTAATCCATAGTAAAAAATGGTCCAACATCAGATTGTGAAAAAAATTCTATAAATATGAAAATAAATCATGGTCAACCATGGTCCAATGTCGCATTGTGAAAAATATTGTCTCCATATGAAAATCAACCATGGCCAATCATTTTTGCCTTAAGGTCTATAATATTTATCTTAGCGTTTATATACCTTGGGTTTGTAATATTAATCCTTTGGGGCTTTTAAGTTTTGATTATTAATTCATTGTTTTTATTAGGGAATTGTGTTTATAATATCAATCCCTTCGCTTTACTAATCTAAGGGTTCATATTCCAAGGGTATAATATTATTGATATGGTTTATAATATTAATCCTATGGTCCTATATATATGACTTGGGTTTATAATCCATTAGGTTTATAATATAAATTCTTTGGGTTTATAATATTAATCATAGGATTCCTATTTCTACGGTTTAAAAGTAAGCCTAGTGTTTACAATATTAACCCTTAGGTTTATTAATTTTAGGGTTTAAATTCCCAAGGTTTATTGTTCATCCTAGGGTTTAATGTTATTCCGTTGGGTTTTTAATATTAATCCCTTTAGTTTATAATATTAATCCTAAGGTTCATGATATGCATCTTAGGGTATAATGTTTATTTTAGGGTTTATAATATTTATCTCAAGGTTTATATCCCTTGTGTTTATAAGCACTTGGCTTTTTAGCATTATTCTGTTGGATTTATTAGTCCATTGGACTTATAATATCAATGGTTTTATATTGTAACATTGGAATGGTACAAAAATTTATCCAACATCACATTGTGGTAAACATTGTGTTAATGTGAAAATAAGTCTAACAATCATTATCGCAATGTTGCATTATATTTTAATTTATTCAATGTTGCATTGTTACATTAAAAAACTTGTGTTTAATAGAAGATTTATAATATTATGGAATTATAATATGTACTGTATAATATTAAAGTTTTATATTGGCTTTATGATTTGTATTATTATGGTTTATAATATTAATCCCTCAAGTTTAAAATTATTTCCCTTGGTTAAAATCCAATGAGTTTATAATATTAATCCCTTAGGTTTATTAATTCCTTGGATATTAGTATTAATCTCTTCGGTTTATAATATTAATGCTCAGATTCATCATATCAATATTAGGGTTTATATTTGTAGTGTTTAATATTAATCCTAGGGTCTAATGTTACTACATTAGGTTTATATTACCTGAGGTTTTTGATGTTAATCCAATGGGTTTAGTAATTCCCTGGGCTTATAATATTGTTCCTGGGATTTCAAAATGATAAAAAAACAGTCCAATGTTTTATTGTGAAAAATATTCTCTCAATATGAAAATAAACCATGTTCAACCATGTTTGTCTTAAGGTTTATTATATTTATCTTAGGGTTTATATACATTGGGTTTGCAATATTAAGCCTTTATATTTTTTAGGTTTCTAGTATTAATTCATTATTTTTATTAGCGAATTGTGTTTATGATATCAATCCCTTCGTTTTATTAATCTAAGGGTTCATATTCCTAGGGCATAATATTATTGATAGAGTTTATAATATTAATTCTAGGGTTTTATATATGTGCCTTGGGTTTATAAGCCATTAGGTTTATATTATAAATTCCTTGGGTTTATATTCCTAGGGTTTAATATTAAGCCTAGCGTTTACAATATTAATCCCTTAGGTTTATTAATCTTAGGGTTTATATTCCTAGGGTTTTTTAGGGTTTAATATTGATCTTGGAGTTTAATGTTATTCGCTTGGGTTTTTAATATTAAACCCTTGAGTTTATAATATTGATTGTAAGGTTCATGATATGAATTTTAGGGTATAATGCTTATTTTAGGGTTCATAATATTTATATTTGGGTCTATATCCCTTGGGTTTATAATATTTATCCCTTGAGTTTGATATTATTCCCTTGGGTTTATAATCACTTTCATTTTTAGTATTAATCTATTGGATTTATTAGTCCCTTGGGCTTATGATATCGACAGTTTAACACTATAACATTAGAATGGTACAAAAGGGTATCCAACATCACATTGTGACAACCATTGTCTGAATATGAAAATAAGTCTAATAATCATTATAGAAATCTTACATTACATGTAATTTATTCAATGTTGCATTATTACATTACAAAATTTGGGTTTAATACAATGTTTATAATATTTGGACTTTTTAATATTCAGTTTATAATATTAAACTTTAATATTGGATTTATACAAAAGTATTATTAGGGTTTATAATATTGATCTTAGGGCTTAATATGAATCCCTTATATTTATCAATCCAGTGGGTTTTTCATATTAATCCTTTTAGTTTATAAATCCCTCACGTCTATAATATTGATCCCTTGGGTTTCAAAATGATTGCTCTCCATTTTGTATCCATTGAGTTTATAATATTAATCCCTTACGTTTATTAATTTCGTGGATTTATATTATTAATACCTTGGGTTTATAATATTAATCCTAATGTTCATAATATTAATATTAGGGTTTATATTCATAGGGTTTAATATTAATCCTAGGGTATAGTGGTATCCCATCACGTTTATATTCCCTTGGTTTTCTAATATTAATCCAATGGGTTTAGTAAACCCTTCAGTTTATAATATTGTTCCTAAGGTTTCTAATATTATTCATAAAGTTTAAATTCCTATAGTTTAATATAAAGCCAATGGTTTATAATATTAATCTCAGGGTTTAATATTAATCCCTTTATTTTACAATTCCCTCGGTTTATAATATTAATCCTTTGGGTTTATTAATGGGATAGACTTATAACATAGATCCAAAGATTTATAATATTAATCTTAGGTTTTAATTTTTAGTTTAGGGTTTATAATATTTACCTTAGGGTTTATATTTTTTGGGTTTATAATATAAATTCCTTGTATCTAGTATTATTCCCATTGGTTTATAGCCCATTAGGTTTATTAGTTTCTTTATTTTATTATAACAATCTCTTGGGTTTATTAATGTAAAGTTTTATTTCCCAAAGGTATATTATCATTCATAAGGTTTATAATATTAATCCAAACGTTTAATTTGAATCCCTTGGGTTTATAATACTGATAATTAGTTGGATTCATTAATCCCTTCTATTTTTAGTAATTTTGGTTTAGAATATTAATAATTAGTTAGGTACATTAATCCATTGGGTTTATAATATTAATCCCTATAGGTTTTAATCTCTAGGTTTTATAATATTAATCCCTTGGGTTTATTGACCGCTTATGATGGAAATCCCCAAAGTTTATAATATTAATTCTTAGGTTTATAATATTCATAATTCCTTGGTTTTATTAATTCCTTAGGTTTGTAATGTTAATCACTTGGGTTTAATAATCTCTTAGGATTTTACTATTAATACCTTGGGTTTTTAATCTGTTTTGTTTTTAATATGAATAATCTCTTGCATTTATAATATTCATCCTTTGGGTCTATACTATCAATCTATTTGGCTTATAACATTTATCCCTTTTATAAACATTAATTATTAATAATTATAATCATTAATAATTAATAATAATTATTCATAATTAATATTTAATAATTTATAGATGTTAATAATTATTACTAATTACTATTAATTACTAATAATTATTAACTATTAATAATTAATAATTATTATAATTTATAATTAATAACAAATAATTATTAATATTATTAATATTATACTTATTCATTTTTAATATTAATATTTATATGAATTTTAATTATTAATTATAAATATTGGTAGCTATATTATATTTAATTTTATATGATTATATTTATAAAATTACTCGTTTTAGTTTATAATCTTAACATCTATAATTTTAAGTTTTATAATACTAATCCATTGAGTTTACAATATTGTATTTATTATAAAAGTTTGAAATGCTCAATTTTTAATATTGGAGTTTATAATATTTAGTTTTATAATTTTAAGCTTTATATATTAATATTAATTTTTTCAGGTTTAATAAGGCTAACAATTTATAATATTAATTGATTGGGTCTATTATTCCTAGAAGTTTATAGGATCAATCGTTTCACTTTATATCATTGATATCTTAGGTTTGTTATTAGAGTTTATAATATTGATCTCACTATTTGGTTTTTATCATTATCATTAGACTTTATAATATTAATCTTATGTCTTATAATATGGATTTAATAGTGTTAGGGTTTAGAATATTAAATTTAGTATTAACCTTAAATATCATGATGTATCACATTTTTCTTATTCATAATGTAACATTTTAATCCTATGGTTTAGTGTTTTCTATTTAAATTATTTTCCCTTGGGTTTATAATATTAATACTTTGGGTTCATTTTTATTAATCTTAAGGTTTAATATTTTTCTTTTAGGTTTATTTTCATTTGGGTTTATAATATTAACTCCTAGGATTTATTTTCCATTGGGTTTATCAATTTGTTGTGTTAATTATCAATTATGTTAGGGTTCAATAATATTCTCTTGTGTTTATTTTCCCTTGGGTTTATAATATTAATTCCTTGTATTTATTTTCCTTGGGTTTATTAATCCTTTGTGTTTATTATTCTTAATCTTAGGGTTTAATAGTTCCTCTTGTGTTTCTTTTCCCCTTGGTTTTATAATATAAAATGCTAGCATTTATTTCCCCATAATTAATTTGATTTTTTATATTGCAATTTTTTATTTTGGGTTTTTAATATTGCATTTAGTATCAAGATCTCAAATGTTGAGTTTTTAATATTGAGTATATAATATTTGTTTTTTTTTAATAGCACCTTTTATAGTAGTGATATTAATCCTATGGTTTAAAATTGTTAGTTATTGTATGAATTGTGATATTAATATTATCGTTTATAATATTTATTGTGAGGTTTATAATATCAATCTTAAGGATATAGTATTAATCTTAGAGTTTATAATGTTGGATTTTATAATATTAACACTAATATTAAATAATTTAATATTCTAGTTTAATATTGATATGTTGGAAATATTCATAAATATATCATTATGTGTAATAGATATTGATAATCATATTAATATGTTAATAAATATATATTAGTCATTAAGATAATAGTGAATGATAAATAAGTATTTGCATTGCTATATATATATATAATCTCTAATAACCACATTAACACTATACATCTAATAATTATTAATGTGATTGATAAATGACTATTGGCATATATCAACCACATTTACTAATGTGGTTGTATATGTGTTTCATATATGCCTATCGGTGTCTATCAACCACATTGATAAATGTGGTTATGCTAGTTAAATAATAGTTAAAATAATAAAATGAGAGCTATGCATTTTTAAAGAAAAATAAATAAAACTATTTTTTTTATTGTGTTTTTGATTTATCTCCTCATATGTTGACACAAATGTCAAGTGTAAACACCCATTTGATGCAAAATTAAATTTCGCATCCAATGGCTACCCACTTTGCATACTTCTAAATAAGCCCACTTCAAAAAAAATGACAAAATGTGTTGAACATGTTTTTTTCATGTTTTTTTGTTTTATGTGGGTCCACTGAGAAGTATGAAAAGTTCGTACTCATTGGATGTCGAGAATAATTCCACATCCAATCCATTGGGTGCCCACACTCTTTTACTAAAATTATAAAGTGATTAAACACAAATACAACTAAAAAAAAGTTTTGTTTTTTTCTTTCCAAAATATTTACTTCTGAAGATGACATCATCATCTTGAATCTTATTAATTCTTTTAAAATTAATTTTGTTATTTTTTGTTTTGAGGCTCATATTTACTTCAAAATTCTCCTAATAAGTCTTTCTTTCTTATATATGCTGCTTCATAAAATATTAAGAATTTTGGTTAATTCTCCCGACCCTTCCTTATATGCTTGTTCATAAGATATTAGAAAGTGTTTTGACTCATGTTTATGTTTCATCATTTCATGCAATCCATCACATTAAGGGACATAATAAAAATAAAGGGTTATTGAAAACATAAATAAATATCATTCATTAGACGTTGAGTCTACCATGTTATACTTAAAAATGCATGGAATTGCTATTGTATTAAATAAGGTAAGAAAATTATTAATGTGGACTGCTATTATATTAAATAAAGTTAAGAAAATTATTGCACTGTGGAAACCATATTAGCCTGAGAGAGTACTAATAAGTAAGATAACATAGATTGGTATAAGGTTTATCTTCAACAATGCCAAGGATAACATATGGTTATTGATAATGATAACATATGGTTATTGATAATGATGGAAGGGATCGTGGAGGCTGTTGTTTATATTACTCTTTTTTTATTAGCTCAAACTTTGGCTGCATAATTCAAAAAAACTTAACGCAAGGGATGTTGTTTATATCACTCATCTTTTGAGTAGCTCAAACTTTGGGTCTATAATTAAAAAAAAAAAAACTTGATGTAAGGTGTTAGTCTCCTATACCAATAGGTTTCATTTTTCATGATTGTTTTGATTGAACTATGGAATATGTTAAAACCTTCTTTCTTGAGCAAAAGTGTTCCATATTCTTGAAAACCAAAAAAATCAAAAAATTTAAAAAAAAAAAATGTAAAGAGGGTATACCCTAAAAGAAAAATCAAAGGGTGAGAAAAATAAATTGGTCAAGAAAAGGAAAGAAATGAACCCCAAGCAAAAAATAGACCAAGGAAAGTGTGCTAATCCAAATGCCACTACTATTTCATTTGTGTAATAAAGAAATTGTGTGCAGCTTGTCAAACCTTTGCCACAATTCATGAATAAGTCAAACTGTTTAAACTTGGCTTACTCATATTTCAATTTCATGTTGTAGATTAGAGAATAAATATCTGACCAAACATTTTAATCTTGGGAGATAAGTAGATAGGTAGAGTCAATAAGAGGTGCTCAATAGTTTAATCTGAGCCCTTGGATGTAATAAGGGTAGAATTAGATAGATTTGCCTTGTAAAAAGAAAAGATTAAAAAGGGTTTGCAAGTCTAAATGCACCCTAATAAAGAAGAGAAAATGGTAGTGGTAGATAGGGTAGGTAGATGGTGTTGCAAAGTTTTATCTGATGGATGATGCTGCCAAATTTTTTTGATATTTTATCTTCATCACAAGTACTGAAAGCAGGAAATACACTGGAAAATCACAGCATGCAAAGACAAAATCATTAACTTCCCTCATCACTTTTCCCTAAGTTTTTACTAATTTCCCCCAAAGTACTAAGGTATTTGGAGATCAAAAGGGCTCAAGGCATTTCCTTGACTTTTGGAGGGACCGGACCCTCGGCCTAATGATCAAAAAGACCTAAGTATTTGAGATAATTCATCATTATAATCATTCACCTTTAACCTTTTCCTAAGTAAAATCCTATTTTACTTAAGGAAATCATGCAAAATTCCATAAAAAACCCTCAAGATAACTTGCTATTCTAAGTTTAAGTGTTGAAGATAAGATATTGCAATTTACTTCAGAAGTTATCACTTTCTTAGATGTGCAAAATATTTTGATTTTCCTTGTCCCTTTGTCATATTAATGTTTAACCCTATTTACTAAATCCCTAGTAAAATGCCCTATCCTAAGTATATAACTCCTTTTTTTAAATACCCCCAAAAACCCCTCTATTATAAAGTTTAACCAAAGTAATTATTTCCCCGTGCATTAACATAAAAACCCACTATACGCCCTTTGGTTAAATTTATCATTATACTATAAACCCTCCCCTATGGTAAGTTAATTACATTTGTTAATTTACCATATAATAAAATAAAAAACATATATATGAAAAATAAACTTTAAACATACGATATATATGTTTAAACCCAAAAATATAAATAAAACCTGAAGTTTTATTTTTGAAACTAAACTTTGGAAAATCCCGCGCCAACGTGGCTCATCCACCTGGCATTTCACCCGACGTTTTAACCCCACCGCGACCCCTATTTCCTTTATCACTGTGGGATTAATTAATTATCTGAATTAATTAATAACCATACTCCTCCGCCTATCAGACGACCCCCGGGGAGATTAATAAAGTTAATGGCATTTAAAACCCCGCCGGGCCCGCGCAATAACTATCCCATTATCTTTCCGTTTCTTTAACCGTCGGATCGCTCCTCCGCAGATCAACGCTCCACGTCAATCCCGCTACCCATCCTTTGTAAGAACTTTAACCAGCGGGGGATTGGTGGTTTTTGACTAGTCACCCGTCCACGCGTCAATAACTTTGTGGAATCGCTGCCCTTCCGACTAATACCACCTTCGTCCAAAAGAGGTGCGGGGACTTACCACTTATCGCCCGGCCCCTCCACACATTAGCCCGTACATTGATGACGTCACTCCTCGAAAAACTAAAAAACCCTTTTAACTTGTAAATAAAGCCAATTTTCATGTTTTTTCCGTTATTTTCGTTATTAAACGCGACTGTGCTCTCTGCTACGGTTTTCGAATTTTCATTAAAATCCACTGTTCCATTCAATTTCGCTCCATAAATCCGCCAGACCTGCGTTCAAGCATCCTCCTGCTACCGCCTGTTACCTGTTAAGAACCAGCTTTCTTCCAAGAACAGGTATTTATCTTACCCCGCCCCGAACTGCAAGAAAAACTCTGTTTTCTTTGTTTTTCGCTGAATTACTGATTAAAACTCATCACTGAGATCTTCCCCAGAGGTTTTAAAACTGTGCAATTGCTCCCTGAAACTGCATTTGTGTTAATTTCCTTCATTTTAGAAATCACGCCCGGCCTGTGAAGAAAACCAGAAACCTCCGTTTTGAATCCACAAGAACCAAAATGGAGGCCCCGGCATCTTTGAATATAACTTCACTGAATGCCCCTCACCGTGAGTTGGAATATTTACCTTTGGTAGATAAATATTTCCAAATTAAAGACTTGCATTTTGATGAAACTCCCCTTCTGAGTTATTGTCGCTGCAGAGACGAATACTCAAAGGGGCAAGATCTCATTGGGTTGTGGGAATCCAATCTCCCAAGGTATCTCATCCCTTCGGTCATTTTTTTCCCAGAAATCATTCACTATTGCCATTCAAACTATGATCCCACTCAAAGGGTTGTAATAGCTCCTGATCAGAGTGTTCTGTTTCCCATTACTCCCCAGGCTATCAATGCAATGTTACACTTTGAACCAGACCAAGAACTAGCACCGTTGTCTATGGAAGAATTGATTGAGAAGACTAGGCAATTAACCCCAGAAAAGCTAAAATCCATGTGCCAGAATTTCATGTTGCCTGAACATCAACCTAAGGGGCCTCCTCCTTATGGTTTTTATTATTTCAATAAATTGGGAAGGCTCATCATAAATATGATATCTTTTGTCTTGGGATTCAATACCAGTGAATATGTGGATGAAATAACACTGGTTTTACTATCTATCTTTACTCCTGGGCAGCCTCCTGAAGTTAAATATGACTTTGCCTCTTTCATAGCCAATAAGATCCATGGTCAGTTCATGAGGCTAGATGATGAGAAAGTTTTCAAATATTCCTCAGTTATTTATCATCTCATTATCTTCTATTAGTCAGAAAAGTTCCCTTTCCCTGCTAAAAAGCTTAATGCCAAGGGAAACCCCAGGTCAGTCATATTTTGGTCCCCCATAATTCATTCTTCCTCTGATTCTCCCTATTCCTACACTGAGTTCATTGATCAGTTTGTATATCCTGCAACAACTTTGTTAACAGGAATCCCTCCCCCAAGGCTCAGTAATGAAATAAAAAAGACCTTGCAACTTTCAAGGACTTATAAAGTTGGAGATTGGTATTTGTATCAAAACCATACATTTGTCAGAATTTATGGATGTGAATTACATCCATTCAAGTTACCAAGATATGTGCCCATGAGGATTTTTGCCTTGGAATATTTCAGGCAAATGAATAATTCAGATGTGATCCATTTTTGTAGTGTGAAGAAGAAAGCTCAATTAAGGATCAAAAGTCAATTAGGTCCTTTTATCTGCAACTCTAGGGAGGCCGAGAGAGAGGAAAAAAATATATTACAAAGCAAGTTCCAAAGAACTTTTCGTTGGGTTCCTTATGACCCATTTGGTTTTATTTGTGAAAAGAGATTAAAGAATAAATCATCCCCTTATATACACCACAAGATTCCAGAACTAGAACAATATGCCAATCAAGATGAATGGGTTGAAGGAACACTTGTTGAGGAAGAAAGTGAAGCTGACAAAATGAACAAAATTATGAAAGATCTCGAGAAGAAGTATGACCTAGAATCTTGTGGTCAAGTGCAGGTACCCTACATTGGCACTTCTTCAGCAGCAACTCTACAGCAGACATTACAGGAAACCAGTTCATCAGTTGCAGTAGAACCAAAGGGCAAAGGAAAGGAACCTGAAATTCAGGTCATTGAAACTTTGGTCATGGCAGAGAAACCACAAACTTCCAAAGCACCTGAACAATCACAGGTTTCTCCCACTCAGGTAAATCATCCACAAGTTCCAGAGTTACAAACTCCATCAAATGTGGAAATAGGAAAGAAAAGGCAAGTTTCAGATACCACACCCCCTAAAGAGCCTTCAGGAATACATCAAGCTAAAAAACATAAATCAGATCCACTTCCAGATGTGGAAATCATAGATGAAGTGTTTGATGATGGGAGGGAAGACAGTCAACTAACTGGCACAGTTAGTGAAACAAACACAGGACAGAAAGGAAAAGCTTTACAAAAGCAATTGAGTACAGAAGTATCCTCTTTCAGACCACCAAAAACAGATACAGGGGATATTAAAAGAACCTTCATTAATATTAAAGCAAAGAATGATCCATTAAGAATGAAGGTATATGATCAATATTTGAAAATGGCTCCCCATAATCAAGAAAGGCTAATGTCAGCATTTGACATGTCACAAGGAAAAATGATAATGAGCCACTTCAATTCAAAGGTGCCAAAACCCATTACTGCAGCTGACTACATCAGAACAAATTTTGAAGTTCTGGCGAAGGACATTCATCCTCTGGACCAGATAGAGCTACACAGACAAACTGGGGAAATGGTCTATTCCACTCTTACCAATAAAGCCATGGCAGCTCTAACACTGCAAGATTCTTTGAATAACACAAGCGCCCAATTGCAAATTGAAAAGGCCTCTTCTCAGGCCAAAGATAACAGAATAAAGTCTTTGGAAGACATAATCATTGGCTTGGGTCACAACCCCAAAGACATTAAAAGTGTTGAGGCATTAATAAAGAAGAAAGATGATGACATAGCTGCACTGAGAAAGCAGCTAAAATTTCCAGCCTCAAGGCACCCTCAGACCCAAGAAGTTCTAAAAGGGAATTCACAGGAAGAAATAATGGAGTTGCTCCTAAATATGACTGAGCGACTAAGTGAAACGGAGAAAGAATTGTAACAAGCTTTGCAGGAACAGGAAACTATCAGGCAAACATCAACCACAGGTACTACAACAGCAGGTCAGCAAACACAGCTATCTCAGGTAAACACTTCTGGTTTGAGTTTTGATGAATTAATAAAACAAATGGAAAGTCTACAACTAAGGGTCACAGAACTTCAAACCACGAAATTGAAATTAGTAAAATTGGAGGAGAAATATGATACATCTAAGAAGACAGTTGCTGATAACACCAGGGAAATAAAAAGATTAGAAAAATTGGTTCAGGCTTTGGAAAAAGATCTTTCATTGGAAAAACATTTAAAGGAAATAATTGAAATTCTTTGGGGTAATATCATTGAGTTAATAAAGGGCATTTGGCCCTCTATTCAAGCTATTTTTGAACAAAATGATTTGGTTAAAATAGCCCAAGAAGAAATAAACAGAACCAGAAATGAATTAAGAGGCGGGCCTGAGCAGGCCAATCAGCTTATTCAATTTTTGAACACCCGGAAAAAGCAACAGCTTGCAGTTTTAGGGATTGAGGACAGGACCGACACAGTTTTGGAAATAAAGAGAGTTTTCATCGAAAGAACTTTCATGCAGAATTTAGAAAGGAAGTGCTCAGATATTTTGATTGATATCAATATTTTCAGAGAGAAATTTCAAGCTTTGTTGGACAATGGGTTACCAAGTCCTATGCTCTCAGAGGATCAAATAATGGACTTAGAAACCTATGTAAGGAAAATAAATACTCATGCTCAAAATACAGCTACTTGTTCTACTAGTTTACCAGAGTCAACATTACCAACAGGGAGAAATATCTATGATAGAGTGAGGAATTTATTTCATTTGGAACATGAAATAAAGTATCTATTTCCTAATGAGCCCACCTTTTACAAACTCACAGAAGTAGATGAGACATTGAGAAAACTCAAAAGGACTGTGATACCAGACGATTCATGGTGGAGAGACTTATTGGAAATTCTATAAAAGTTATTTTCAGGATGAGAATTTTATCTTTACTATCAGGTAAATGGTAAAAATGAGTACAGATGAAAGAGTATCAGTTACACAAGTTAAAGAGTATCCGTAAAGACAAAGAGTATCAAACAAGCAAAGAAATTACTCCAGAAGACAGCAACAAGCCCTTTTCCAGCACTTACCTCCAGCACATCCATAAAGAAAGGAAACAGCACATCAGCAGTTACTTATTATTCTATCTACGAAACCATTTGTCTCCTGTTTGTTTGTAAATTACTCCTTAGTCACCCCAAATTATGGGCTAGGATAGTGTGAGATATTTTCAATTATTTTTGTGTATAAATAAACCCTCAAAAAGAGTATTGAGGGTGGATTCTATTACTCTGCTGTAACATTGAGATTTTCGGAATAAAAGCATTTTGGAGAGATTTATTCGTGGCTTACTGGATGACGATTTGAAGTTCAAGACTTTTTGCAGGATTCATGTGTTGGACAGCAGTTCAATAAGTCTTTCTACCCTTTGTCTTAAGATTTTTATCAGTTTATAATATCATTATGTCCATTTCTGAATAGTTTACATAAAGGATTGAATCAGAATTTACTTAATTGTACTCTGATTTCAGATGTGATTGTTCTTAATGTTTTCCTCTGAATTAGTTATAAGCATGAATTCTTAAATTCTCTTGCTTTGCTAATTTAAACATTGTTGATTACTATAATAAAGAATTCTTCATTGCTCTTTGTTTGTAGTCATCTCATTTCTCTTTTTTGAACATGGTGAAAGATTCTTAGCTGCCTTTCATCCCTTCAAAATCATCCCATCCACTTTAAATTTTAAGGATTGTTCTTTGTCTAGCTATCTTGCCCTGTAAATCCATCTTGCGTGTAGAATAGAAATCCAGTAAAGCCATCCTTTGACTCCATAGCCCAATGGACTGAAAACTTTCAACCTTGCCCTTAGTTTGAGGATTCCACCATTTCTCAAAATAAACTCTTGGATCTATAACTAGCCTAAAAACTTCTAAGAACAAAGATAAATTATAAAGAGAGAGCCCTCTCTGGATGCAGATTGGCTAGATTCTGCATCTGAAGGTTGGTTTGTGGTTACCTCGGGTATAATTTCCTCTTACACAACTTCTAGGAAAACCTGAGTGATAACATAAGGGATGGTGGAGAGTGTTTTTTATATTAGTGTAGTCTGTACTATATTATTTATTTATTTTTGTTTGTTTTAAATTTTAAATATATAATTTTGAAAATTTATTTAATAAAAATATAATAAAAATATGGTAATCTTAGTTTTTGTCATTTTATATATTTAATATTATCATGGAAACCATTTATTTTGAAAGATTGATAAACAAAAATCTTTTGTTTCATATGAAATAGACATAATATTTTTATGCAAAGTGACATTGAAATTTATTATTATTATTAGATATTATTATGTTTAATGACTTTGAATTGTATTGATTAAAATAATGATTATTAACATCAAAATTAATAGTGGATAACAAACTTTTGTAATGAGTAATTAATGATTTAATTATCTAATTAAAAATATTTTATAAAATTTGTAAAAAAAAAATATAAAAAAAATAAAATAGAAACCTAAATATAATATAAAATTATTAAAATATTCTTTTTTATGAATATTTTTTAATTGTAAATTTGATTGTCTAAAAAATATTTCTCTACTGGAATTAAAAGATCATTATGCAATGAGAAAACTAAAATCCTTACTGTTTGAAAAGTAGATTGAATGCCAATATCGATCTCGATCTCATGCTTTCTTAGAATGTGTTATTCTTTAATATCTAAAGAGGCTTCGAATGTGTTATTATTTAATATATAAAGAGGGTTATTTCCATCCATGGCCATGCCCACTTGTGCCATTGAGTGACTGAAGTTGTGGTTACAAATTTTTTAAATTGAAAATGTCATAATGTTATTATTGAAAATTATGTTTACATAACTACATTTAAAATTAGGATAGCCATATAAATTAAATGGGTGGTAAAGATGGTATGAATAAATTCAGGATTATTATCAAAACACTTATTCGATAATACATCTCAAATTGTCTAGATTAAAAAATCATAAAAATTAACTAAATTATAAATTTATTTAAAACTATTATTATTTTTATTAATTATAAAAAGAATTAATATATGGGTTAAACATATATACATGCAAAAAATATGCAACAATACTCTAAATCACGTCCCACTTTATCATGGAAATTCTTAACTAGTAAATAACTCTCATTACAATATCGTGGACCAATACATATATACATTTAAAAAACATGCAAAAATACTCTAAATCATAGAGATTCACTCCCACTTTACCATGAGAATTCTTAACTAGTAAATAGCTCTTATTATAACATCATGGACCAACTAGTAAATAGTTGTTGCTACAGTATCATAGACCAATACTATGATTATCAAGACCACATGCCTTATATGACATGTGTTAATTAATTTTTGGGAGCATAAGGTAGATTCACTCTCACTTTATCATGGAAATTATTAACTAGTAAATACCATATACCCAATACCCCCACTTATCGATACAACATGCCTAATATGACGTGTGTTTATATGAATTTTTGGTAATTAATTAATTTGAGAGAGCATAACAATTCAAACCCTTGATTTGTGAATACTACTATGAATATTTAGGCAACTAATAATTATTGATAATTAAATTAAAATTGTGGAAGGCCTGTTATGAAATAGACAAATATATCAGATAAAAAAAGAACAATAACATAAAATAAATCCCAATAAGATGGACGCTGCCATTTTTAATCTGATTTTACAATCTAACATAAAATCTATAAATAACGAACATAAATAATTATTAATATCAATTTTAGAGTTTTTTTGGTAAGCTTAGCATGACATATTTAACATGTCTAATATATCACCCCAATGAGGGTGGAGAATTGAACAAGTGATTCACATTATGGAGTTCACCCCATGGACATCTCAAGTTTAGAATTTGATTTCCATAAGAAATTCTTATTCATTAAATATATCTATATATTTATAAAAAATATAGAAATAACAAATATAAACAATTATTAGTCTCAATTTTATAGTTTGATTTGCATGAGCAATCAATACTCATTATATATTATCTAGTTTATGTTTGTGCAAAGTTTATAAGTGTTATATATACATATATAATGAATAGTTGAAAATCTACTCAATTGTTAAACCGACCATGAAACAATCATTAGTGGTTACCATTAAATACACATTAACTCATCATAGTTCTTGAAAAAAAATACACCTCTCAAACCTTTTTTTTTGACCTGTTATGTGTTTCCTTGAGAAAAAAAATGGCTTTTAGCCCGAGAAAAAAAATATTAATTCATACCTAAAGACTATAAATACCATCGAATTATATTTTTGATTCTTTTATTTTTAACGATTATAAAAAATATTCAATTTATTAAATAATTACGCCGATAGGCGTAACCCCCTATCGGAAGGAGCATGTTTTGTGATTAGACTAATTAATCTTTTTGATCTGATGGTCTAGATTGAAAGATGCCGGTATATTCTGGTCATCGCCACTCAATCCATGGATGAAATCTACCCCACTAACTTCCTTGCATATCTAAATCACGTGTTTAAACCGTACTTAAATTAATTTTTTACAAATCTTGATTAAAAATTTACTGTGCCATTTGCTGACCGCCACCTATCAAGATTAACAACTAGAAGGAAACCAAAACATTAAATCTGCTCCAAGTGTTGAAACTAGGTATACACTTGGTGGTGAAGGCATCAGAATGGCCTGACCACATTGGTGCGCACGTTCCCAAGGGTCTCCTCATGCCTCTCGTGAACGTTGAGGAGGGGGATGGGGATGTAGCCACCGGGGACATCTGGCAGACAGAGAAGGGTGGTGTGAAGGCCAAGAAATGGTAACAGTCATGTAGGTGTGGAGCTGGCTCTTGATTCTTGGATTTCGCTTTCCATTCACATCGCTCGGCTTTGCCTTTCCATGCACATCTTTACAATTCGCAATATCAACCAACGCACTCCTTTCTTCCTCTACTACAGTTGAATGCAGAATCCGTGAACATCTTTCTGCAAAATCTTCAAATTTTTCACTTGCGTCTTTGAGATTTCGAGAAAGCAAACTCTTCTCAGTCATGAGAGAATTAATCTCTCCTCTCAATGAGTTAATTGTGTTTCCCTGTTCTACTTTTTCCCTGGACAATTCAGAGTGTTTCTCTTCCATCATTTCACATTTCCTGACAGCCTCTGGAAGAAGTGTTTCAAATTCCTGTACTTCCTTCTCATGTGTTTCCATGGACCGGAACGACGCTTCCATCTGTCGTCGGGCCGAGATCCTGCCATGGTGAATAAGTCATGCGATTTTCTGAAGGAACACTACCTGGTTCCTGCCTTCTGAAAAAGGTTTATTTGTCGCTTAGCTGTGCCCTGGTAATAGCAACCATCAGGGTTTATTTACATCTTATGTTGAATATTGGTGGCCTCCTCACGGGCCTTGCTTGCATTGGTTGTGTAATCGGGCTCTTATCCGTCCCTACTTACTCGAACAATGAGGTAAGTTCTTTAATCCTTTGATCATGTAGGCCGTTATATATACATGAAGCAATGCAATGTTTTTTATTGAATGAATGGTGTTTATTTCATTTATCCTTTGAATAATTACGCTGAGATCAAGCTATACAACATTATTTCGTTCAGTAATGGCGTCAAGGCAGGCTCAGCCTAATGGAAGTCGTTGCAGCGAGGCGGAGAAGTGGAAAGAGCCTCTAATTGAAGCATTGTTCAATTCCTTCTTCTCGTCGAGAAGGTCCTGGTATATTGTTTTGACACACTTTCAATATTGTATTATTTGAATCATTTATACAATTTGAATTATCTCTACAGTGGGGATCAAAAAAACTTGAGGTGCAGATTATTCCAAGTTAATTGGGTATAAAATTATTGTGGTGGATTGTGGGTAGGATTATCGTGGACATTTCCAACGAGGAATGAGCACCAGGCGGTCTTTACGCTTATCCCAATATATGTGCAGATACGCACAACTATGTGCACATCAATTATTGATATATCCCATAGCAACGATTGTAGTATATGCATAGAAATCCATTGTTAGATATCTGTACACATTCTCTTTCATCTTTGGGATATGCATATCTACTGCCTGATCCTTTATCCCTGTCGACATCTCATCTCTTGGGTGTAGATGAATTGGTAAGTAGAAGCCTACATACTAGGTCATCTTTTCTATTGTTCATTTGAATCATTCTTCAATGGTGAATGATTGGGGTTTATTGTAGGGTAAGAGGGCTGCGCTGCTCCTGGCAGCTGCTGCGTTTAAGGGAGCTACTCTGGGACCGCTCATCGACGCGGTTATTGATATTGACTCCAGGTAAATATAGCTTAGATACTTTAGTTTCCCAGCTAAAGTTTAGAGGGTTTTTTTGGAGATAAGAGGTCAACCTGTCAAATTCCGTTTCTCTCTTTCTTGATAATGCAATAAGGCCATCTGGTGTAAAGGTGGGTTTAATTTCCACATGCATGCAATTTCGGGGTGATAGGGGAGGTTTAGAAGGGGATCTATGCCAGTCACTTTATTAGTGTTCAGATTCAGTTCATCTAACGCATTGTTTAAATAATAAATTCAATACACCTATACATATGAACATAGGGTTGATGGATCACCTCTAGAAACCAGTGTTTTAGAATGGATCTGATATACATTGAAAACATCCTACCTAACCGGTGTTGTAGAATGGACCTTACCTTCCTGACACTTAGGTTAGCATCATCTATTTCAAGATTTATCTACTCCTATTGTAATTAATGTGTTTAGTTTTAGGTTTCTCTTCTCTTTATGTTTAGAAGTAGCATGCAGCTAGATAGATTGAGTATAGGATTTGCTCCAACATCCTGTGCCTCAGCGTTACCAGTTTTCCCAATTGTGCAGACTGCTAACATTAAGAAAGCCTGAAACGCAAATGCCCACAGCGATAATTGAATTAATGCAGACATGGCGAAACTTTCAAACAAATAATTTAACGCAGTCACATAAGTCTCTCTGGCATGGAGGCCCTTATGGCAGGGCTCAGCTATATCATGTGTGCCACGTCAAATCATGCGATGTGAGGCAGCATGGAATCCAGATGCAATCGATGCGTGGTCCCGTTGAATTCAATGTTAAAGATCCCATTTACCGATCACAAATTGATGCTTACAAGTACATAATAAAACATTGTCAGGCATTTTGCAATCTCGATTGATGTACCTGTGAGGCTTATACCTAACTTCTAGAACATGGCCAGTATTGCAGGCACATACATTTTAATTTCTGAAATATTGGTGGCGTCTTGAACCTTTTCCGTGGCTCTCTTAACGCCGGTGGTCGAAGATTTTATAGTTTACAAATTTGTGTTTCAATTTAGCTCATTGAATTTTATAAAAAAATTTACAAACGAATTTATTTATATATTATATCATTGGCACATCTGTGGTTGATATATGTTAATAGGTTGACAACTAAATTTCCTAATGTGGTTGTTCTATATCTATAAATATACAACCACATTTATCAATATAATTAGGAAGAAATGCGGTTAACAGTAAAAACATAAAAATAAAAATTGGAAAACCAAAAAAAAAATATTAGAAGTTAACATTAAAAAAAATATATAAATTAAATTATATCCATTTATATTAAAAAGGAATAAAAATTAAAAATTGTAAAAGTAAATTATATTCATTTATATTAAAAAGGAATTAAAAAAAGAAGAACTTGTTAAATTTTTTTCAAGTAAATTATATTATATTAAAAATTACAAACAAAAATAAAAAGTTATATAATTAAAAATATATAACTTTAAAAATGAAAAAAAAACAAAAATATTAAAGTTAAAATACATTTAAACGGGGAAAAATGTGAAAATTAAAATATATTTAAAAATGAAAAAAAATACAAAAATAAAAAAGTTAAAATACATTTTAACTTTAAGTCACGGGAAAAATGCAAAATTTAAAACTTGTAAAATATTTTTAAAACTTAAATAAATTATATTATATTAAAAATTAAAAACAATAACAAAAATATAGAGGTCAAATGATGATAGTGGTGGTTAAACTCCACTAAGACTAAACTTTGATCTAAAAAACAAATTATTTAGTTTATTTTTATAAATCAGAAATTAAAATAAAAAAATTACAAATTAAAAAAATATATTACAACTTTAAAACTCACGGGAAAAATTTAAAGCTTGTTAAATCTTTTTAAATTACTAAATAAAAAAGTTAAAATAATTTAAATTTTAAAAGAAAATAAAAACTTGTTAAATTTTTTAAAAAATAAATAAATAATATTATATTAAAATTAAAAGCACAAAAGCAAATTATTTAATTTATTTATATTTGTTAAAATAAAAATCACAAATTCTAAATTTATAAAACACAAAATTAAAAAATTAAAAATATATTAAAACTTTAAATGTTATAACTTTAAAAATGACAAAAAAAAATTAGCACGAATTCAAAAATTATAAAACACAAAATTAAAAAATTAAAAAATATTATAACTTTAAAAGTTATAACTTTAGTTATAACTTTAAAAAGAGAAAAAACTAGTAAAATAAAAAAGCTAAAATAATTTAAATTTTAAAAGTCACGGGAAAATTTAAAACTTGTTAAACCTTTTTAAATTACTAAAATAAAAAATTTCAAATAATTTTAAAAGTCACCGAAAAATAAATAAACTATATTATATTAAAATTTAAAAACAATAAAAAAATAAAATGTATTAAAATTTAAAGTAAAAAACAAATTATTTAATTTATTTTTATTTGTTAAAATGAAAATCACAAATTCAAAAATTATAAAACAAAAAATTTATAAAACTCAAAATTAAAAAATTAAGAATATATTAAAACTTTAAAAGTTATAACTTTAAAAATGACAAAAAAAATTAGCACATATTCAAAAATTAAAAAACACAAAATTTAAAAATTAAAAATATATTATAACTTTAGTTATAACTTTAAAAATGACAAAAAAAATCTACTAAAATAAAAAAGTTAAAATAACTTAAATTTTAAGTTAGTTGGTCCAATGTCGCATTGTGACAACAATTGTGTCAATGTTTAAATCAATTCCCTTGGGTTCACCAATTACTTTGGTTTTTAATTTTTTGGGTAATTCCTTTGCTTTATAATATTAAACCCTTGGGTTTATTAGTTTTTTTGGTTTATAATATCAATAATCGATCAATTTCATCCATGATCAAATGTCACCTTCTCACAAAAATTGTATGAATATGAAAATCACCCATGCCCAACCATGGTCATACTTGGTCAAACGTCGCATTGTGACAACAATTGTCTCAATGTTTAAATCAATTCCCTTGGTTTCACCAATTCCTTTGGTTATAATATTAAACCCTTGGGTTTATTAGTTTTTTTGGTTTATAATATGAATAATCAATCAATGTCATCCATGATCAAATGACACAATCTGACAAACATTGTCTCAATATGAAAATGACCCATGGCCAACCATGGTCATAGTTGGTCCAATGTTGCATTGTGACAACAATTGTCTCAATGTTTAAATCAATTCCCTTGGGTTCACCAATTCCTTTTGGTTTATAATTTATTGGGTAATAGTTGTCCTTGGGTTCACCAATTCCTTTAGTTTATAATATTAAACCCTTGGGTTTATTAGTTCTTTTGGTTTATAATATGAATAATCGATCAATGTCATCCATGATCAAATGTCACATTCTGACAAATATTGTCTCAATATGAAAATCACCCATGGCCAACCCTGGTCATAGTTGGTCCAATGTCGAATTGTGACAACAATTGTCTCAATGTTTAAATCAATTCCCTTGGGTTCACCAATTCCTTTGGTTTATAATATTAAACCCTTGGGTTTATTAGTTTTTTTAGTTTATAATATGAATAATCAATCAATGTCATCCATGATCAAATGTCACATTCTGACAAACATTGTATCAATATGAAAATCACCCATGGCCAACCATGTTCATACTTGGTCCAACGTCGCATTGTGACAACAATTGTCTCAATGTTTAAATCAATGCCCTTGGGTTCACCAATTCCTTTGGTTTATAATTTTTTGGGTAGTGATTTTCCATTGGGTTTACCACTTTATTTGGTTTATAATATTAAACCCTTGGGTTTATTAGTTCAATGTGATCCATGATCAAATGTCACATTCTGACAAACATTGTCTCGATATGAAAATCACCCATGGTCAATTGCCTTGGGTTCACCAATTCCTTTGCTTTATAATTTGTTGGGTAATGGTTTTCCCTTGGGTTAAATCACCCATGGCCAACCATGGTCATAGTTGGTCGAACGTCGCATTGTGACAACAATTGTCTCAATGTTTAAATCAATTCTCTTGGGTTCACCAATTCCTTTGGTTTATAATATTAAACCCTTGGTTTTATTAGTTCTTTTAGTTTATAATATGAATAATCGATCAATGTCATCCATCATCAGATGTCACATTCTGACAAACATTGTCTCAATATGAAAATCACCCATGGCCAACCATGGTCATAGTTGGTCGAACGTCGCATTGTGACAACAATTGTCTGAATATTTAAATCAATTCTCTTGGGTTCACCAATTCCTTTGGTTTATAATATTAAATTCTTAGGGTTATTAGTTTTTTTGGTTTATAATATGAATAATTGATCAATGTCATCCATGATCAAATGTCGCATTGTGAGAACAATTTTCTCAATGTTTAAATCAATCCCCTTGGGTTCACCAATTCCTTTGTTTTATGATATTAAACCCTTGGGTTTATTAGTTCTTTTGGTTTATAATATGAATAATCGATCAATGTCATCCATGATCAAATGTCACATTTTGACAAATATTGTCTCAATATGAAAATCACTCATGGCCAACCATGGTCATAGTTGGTCGAACGTCGCATTGTGACAACAATTGTCTCAATGTTTAAATCAATTCCCCTGGGTTCACCAATTCCTTTGGTTTATAATATTAAACCCTTGGGTTTATTAGTTCTTTTGGTTTATAATATGAATAATTGATCAATGTCATCCATCATCAAATTTTCTGAATATGAAATCATCCATGGCCAACCATGGTCATACTTGGTCCAACGTCGCATTGTGACAACAATTGTCTCAATGTTTAAATGAATTCCCTTGGGTTCACCAATTCCTTTGGTTTATAATTTTTTGGGTAATGGTTTTCCCTTGGGTTCACCAATTCATTTGGTTTATAATATTAAACCCTTGGGTTTATTACTTCTTTTGGTTTATAATATAAATAGTCGATCAATGTCATCCATGATCAAATGTCACATTCTGACAAACATTGTCTCAATATGAAAATCACCCATGGCCAACCATGGTCATAGTTGGTCGAACGTCACATTGTGACAACAATTGTCTCAATGTTTAAATCAATTCTCTTGGGTTCACCAATTCCTTTGGTTTATAATATTAAACCCTTGGGTTTATTAGTTCTTTTGGTTTATAATATGAATAATCGATCAATGTCATCCATCATCAAATTGTATGAATATGAAATCAGCCATGGCCAACCATGGTCATACTTGGTCCAACGTCGCATTGTGACAACAATTGTCTCAATGTTTAAATGAATTCCCTTGGGTTCACCAATTCCTTTGGTTTATAATTTGTTGGGTAATGGTTTTCCCTTGGGTTCACCAATTCCTTTGGTTTAAAATATTAAACCCTTGGGTTTATTAGTTCTTTTGGTTTATAATATAAATAATCGATCAATGTCATCCATGATCAAATGTCACATTCTGACAAACATTGTCTCAATATGAAAATCACCCATGGCCAACCATGGTCATAGTTGGTCGAACATCACATTGTGACAACAATTGTCTCAATGTTTAAATAATATTAAAATATTATATATTATTTTTATTATTTTTATATCAATAAATATTATTAATATATATTATATATATTATATATTATTTGTTTAGTAATATTAATAATATTATAATATTACTATTAATCATTATAAATAAATATTCAAATATTTGTTAATAATGATTATTAGTAATATTATAATATTATTAATGATATATATTAATAATATTATAATATTATAATATTTATTTAGTAATATTAATAATATTATAATATTACTAGTAATCATTTTAAATAAATATTCAAATATTTATTAATAATGATTATTAGTAATATTATAATATTATTAATATATTATTAGTTTTTTTGGTTTATTAATAATATAACCATCTATGATATTAATATATAAATAAATATTAAATTATTGTATATTATTAATATTATTTTTATATTAATATATATTATATATATTTCAAGTTAATTTATAGTATGTATATTGCTAATATTTAAAATATATTAATAAATAATTTTAATATATATTTTTAATACTTATTATAATATTGTTAATATATGTAAAATATTATTGTGATTTTAATCATAATTAATATATTTAATATATTAATATTCTTATTAATATATAATATATATATTTCAAGTTAATATAATAAATTTATTATATATAATATTTATTTATTAATATATAAATTAATGTGATTGGTAGTGGATATAGGCCTATCGGCGTATATCAACCACATTAGTTTTTACTAATGTGGTTGTGCTAGTAAATATTTATTATTAAAAAGCCTATATGTTAAAAGAGTAAAACCCACATAATGCACTTCTATGACAATTGGAAAGGCCGATATGTGAGAAACTGAGAAGAGGAAATGTGCGTCGAGTGTGTCGAGTTCTCAACTTTAAAAGAGGAATTACTACAACTAAGACATGAGTTGCATCTAGCCATAACTTCTGTGCGAGCATGACACATTTTCTTCCAGAAAGAAAAAAAGGAAAGGTTAACGGCATTTTGTGTTGCTGTGACCAATGTGGATAGAGAAGAGGGACCTGTAATGGAGATATGCTACCATAATTAAAATATGGACTTTTTCTGGAGTTTCTTGATATCAGTTCCGTCATCAATTTGGAAAAAATGGACAAAAATTCCATCTTTTAAGTTCTCCTGCTGCTGGTATTGATCTTTATTGCCATTTTTATAATCCTACATCTTATGATTAGAGACTCAAGAGAATCTGGGAAGAATCAGATTTTATAACACCATAAATATGTATTTAAGAACGTAGGTCTAGACCCTGCAAAGGTGGTGTTCTGATAGAAGGAAAAATGTAGTTTGTAGTGGTCTGGGAAAATAGGGAAATGATGAGAGGAAAATGCAAACTTTTTTTGACATAAGACAATAGTTTTCTCAAATAAGGAACTCAACATAGACAGAATTTTTTGCACTCGGGGAGAGGAGCTGCCTGACAAAAATGAAGAAATCGTAAAGGAATGCATTGGCTACAATTATAGATTCTGCTAGCTTTGGATTAATTTGAGATGGTGCCATGTACGTTCTTATTGTGAGGAAAAATTATTGGAGTGGTATTAGTCAGACACAACCTTCCAACCACTCAACAATTTACTTTGCGGATTAAAAGTAGGATTTCTGCTGGAAGACTCGATCACTAGTGAATCACAACAATTTTCAAAAATTTTAAACTTCATGAATTTATGGATTTGCAAGTGGTTGGTGCATCTATAAGATAAATTCAAATCTCATACTCCTACGAAGTAAACTTGGGGATTCTGATGTCATGACTGGTCCTCTCTTGCACTGTCAAAATGGACGATCACCTCAAGCAGACTTAACTCGAAGACATCCTATGGAATCCTTAACTAATCAAAAATTGAAGTCGTGGGGCCCTGAATACATTTTAAGAATCAACCAATTACGTACTAGAAAACATTCCCTCCTTTCTCTACTAGCTCCAAATCCTGCAGATCCTATCATTAAATGACATAAATTCACCTGAAAATTTCCACAATGGCACACAGATCATTGGGACAACTGTATGGGGGCACTCTGGAGACTCTAGATGTTGATCTATCACACATAGGCCCACCTAATATTCTTGACCTGGTCTGTGGAATTTGGGAATAGTACTAAGTGATATGGAGGATCTAGGAGCACTTCAGGATTAGCTGATATTACCCAAACATAGAACAATGGAACACCTAATTGTTCTATCCCATCCTGTTGAGCAACTGCTGATAGACATAGAGGTTCATGCTGAAGAACAATACATTCACTCCAAGTCACTGGATGAAGTGCATGTCGAACTCTAACAACATGAATTCCTCAAATATACGAACCTCCCTCCACGAATGTCCTCACATCCTCACAATCAAAAGGAAATCAAATTTTATACCCAAACTTATGGTCTGGCCATTGAAGCAGCTGGATATTGGAAAGAATACATCAAACTAAAAAATCTAGTTGTGGTAGGTTGATGGGTTTTCTGCTGCATGAATGGTGTCCAAATGAAAATATGGGCTGAAACATGGTGATAACCTCTCCTCAAATACCTCCCAAGAATTAGTGCTCTCCAAAATGGCTGGTTTGTTTTTCATTTTCTTACTGCAAATGACACATATCTTATTGTTACTAGGCTATGGGTACAAGGTCGCGGATACCTGTCAATCCAACGATGGTCCTTTGTTTTTTACCCTGCCATAGATAATCCTTAGAGGAAAATTATTTTGGAAACACTTATGGGACTTCCTGTTGAATTTTGGACCTGAAAAGAAATAACGGATATTGCAAACTCCATTGGAAAATTTTACTACCTTAATTAAAGAAGCCTTGGAGGAATGCTAAAAAATACTGCATGTGTATGGACCGAAAGATCACTCTCAGGGAGACTTCCTGATTAAATTGACTTATATTGGAGACGATGCTTGCACAGGAACATTGTTTATTATCGACCAATTCCTTTCCATTGCATCATATGTCATGCCACAAAACACCTGATGACAATCTTCCCATATAGACACGCCTAAAGGTATTCTTCCAAAGTTGCTGAGAGACATGAAGATTTTCAGGCCCATTCCACCATTCTTCATGACAGGTCGGATATTCTCTCCTCTGCAAACATGAACACAAATTTCTCTCCCCACTCAAAATCCCCTCCTCTGATAAACATCCCCATTACTCTCTCCTCCACTCTACCAAAAAATTGTTTCTCACATCCGGCCTCCAATTAAAAATTGAAATGACAGCAACAATTGACACACAGTATATTTTTATTTGCAAACCATGGATTACATTTATAGTGATTGATTAGAACCAATCTACTCCGATAAAACTGGATCTGAGATCTGTGTAATAACATTACAATATTTTTCTCCATTATTCTCTAATACTCCCCTTAATGGAGAAATGGAGAACACACTAATTTAATACAAACACTTGTCTGTCCCAGTCTTCATTAACACTTGTACCCACTTTGAGATCTCATAGACAACACTCTTTTCTCCACCATTTTCGAGCTACCATTTAACCCATTTAAAATACACTTGTTTCTGACCAGCAATGCTAACTTTGTAAGATTAAGAATTCTTGACACCCCCGAAGAAGAAGAGTCTCGACACTGAACTACCCTATTGAAATATTTCCATCCGTGAAATAACCCCGAAGGATAAATTTCAACAGTCATATAGGAAAATATTCTAGGTACAGAATATGATCAACGATAAATCGTACAAAGTGACCTTTACAAAAAAAATATAAACTTAAACCCCACACTATAATGATATATTCCACACCACACCACACACTTGCATGCCACGTCACAAAAATTTTTTTAGAAAAGTTTGAGAGATGGTTCAGAAGGTTCATTGTCACTTGAAGAGTCTTCAAATATAGCATCAAGTGAATCTTCCGAAAATGCTACATAGGCTGATTCTTTCAATCTTCCATTCAAAAGATCTTGGGCTCAAATTTTGCAATTTAATGTTGTATGTCCATATTTATGACAATAGAAGCATTAAATCTTATTTTTATTCACCCTTCCCTTGGAGAATAGTGCAAGCTCGTTGTGTGGACTAGCCTCTATGTCAACTATCCTCTTTTCTTCTGCCATAAGAGCAGCTATCATTTCATCAAGTGATTGAAGTGGCATTTGACTTAGAGTAAATATGGCAATATCATATTTTGAAGACAAGATATTTAATAAAATTACCTTTGCATCATCCTCATCTACTTTAGAAACAATTTCTGTCAACTGTCTCATCAAAGCTTTTAACTCATTTATGTGTGTTGAAAATGATATCTCACCATGCATTTGGAGTTTAAACAATTGTAACTTTAAGAAAAAATTTGCATTAACAACTTTTTCCCCAAATACCTTATTCAATTCATCCCATATTTCTACAGAAGATTTTTGTAAGTCAATAATTTGTAGCTAGGAATCTGTAAGTGACAGTCCAAGGATAGACTTGGCTCTTTCCTCTCTTTTTTCCCATTCAATTAATTGTCTAGCATCTGTAGGTGCTTTTTCCGTTCCTTGTACAATATTCCACAGATTCCTACTCATCATTTGCAGCTGAATTTTTACCTTCCAAGTGTGGAAATTAAAGTCATTAAAATTTTCCAACGCAATAGGTTCCACGTTGGAAAGAAAATATTTACCCTTTTTCAAAAAAAATAAATCTGCAGATTTAAAACAAATGATATTATTCAGTAAAAATAACCTCACCAATGCTTCCGCTGATAGAAAATTGGATTGATGGCTCGTTTCTGTGGATTTCTTTTCCACGATGTCTACTACAAGAACATCATATGCAGTGATGAAGTCAACTTCTCACTCCCATACAACTCCAGCGCACAACAGCTCCAACGGCTATAGTTTATGCAGATCTAACACCGCACATCATGGGCTTCTCCTTAACGCATCTTTTTTCACGCCTTAAGTGACCCTGTGCCCCCTCTGATACCAAATTAAAAATTGAAATGATAGCAGCAATTAACACACAGTATATTTTTATTTTCAAACCGTGTATTACATTTATAGTGATTGATTAGAACCAATATACTCCGATAAAACAATATCTGAACGGTATGAGATCTGTGTAACAACATTACAATATTTTTCTCCATTATTCTCTAATAGGTCGGATATTCTCTCCTCCGAAAACATCAACAAAAATGTCTCTCCCCACTCAAAATCCCCTCCTCTGATAAACATCCCCATTACTCTCTCCTCCACCCTACCAAAAAAATGTTTCTCACATCCTGCCTCCAATAAACCTATCCTAGAAATTCCTCACGCCACTTCCCCCATTTGCTGCCTCATCATGGAACGCAACCACAATACCTTCACAAATATCCAATCCTCTTACCCCAAAAATCTCCCCAACCTAATCATCAAATATTCCTCATCTATCAAACATAATCATATGTTAGCACTTATCGCCCACAATTTCATGTACTCCCGGATAGCAAAACCTAGAATTGATCATGCACCTCTGACAAAAACACAAACACCTCTTGATCAATTTTTCTTTTCCCCGTCAAATTTGGGGCTCGTTTTGGATGTACATTCTCCCCTTTCTCAAAGGAATTGGATCTCAAAGTGCTATCTAGGGAGTCACAATTCTTACTGGAACCCATGACCATAAAAAAAAACACATTTTTTAATCCGGATGATCCTCCTCTCTATCCTGTTGCCTAAAAAAATGTCACCACCCATAAGAAAGGCCCTAAACTAAAAAAACAACAAATTGCAGCATTTCCCCATCTAATCTGTTGGAACAATACCAAAATTCACCTGTCAACCCTGCACAAATAATCGCCCTTGTTATAGCTCTCTAACTCTCTAGATAATTAGAGCATCTAAAATATCTTGTTTTTTATTTTAAATTTTGGATGACCAATGTAATAAACTATTTTAATAGGTGAAAAGTCTTAATTGTTCATGATATAATAAAATAAATTATTTTTCACCTAAAAAAATAATTTCATCTCTGATAGATGTGTATGGAAAAACTTAAAAAAATATATGACCTTTTAAATTTTCAAATAAAGTATTTAATTAAGAATATATAGATGATACATGCAGAATATGTTTACAACAAAAAAAAAAATACATTTGAACTTAAGAAGTAACAATTTAAAAATATAGAGGAATTAATTAAAACAAATAGCCTTAATTAACTAATCTCTATAATCAATCATAGATTCACAGGGGATTTTAGATAGATCAATATTCAATCTTATCTAACCCAAATTTCTTCATTAATACCAAATATATGTCGAAATTACAAAATGAAAAACAAAAATTGACAAAGAAGAACTCACAGGAACATAAGATGCTTCAAGGTAAATCCATAATCCTTTCATAAATATCATGAGAACTTAAGATGATTAAAATTATTCTTAGTATTCTATTTTAGGTTTCAACCCTTCATACTTCAATCTACAACGTATTTATACAATTTTTCTAAAAATATCTTTTTCTTAAAACTGTTTACAAAAATAGGTCTACAATATAGGAAAATAAAACTGCTCAAGACCTTTGGCACTAAATTCGAGGCTTTCTGATGACGGATGGGCCTAAAGGGTGTTTTTTTGTTTTTAATTCCAATATTTGTCCTTTTCCGCCTATAAACCTACATTTTGTTGGTGAAAGCTCAAATCCTCTACTGCAAACCTATTTGTTTGTTTAGTCAATGAATTGACTTATCTTTTCCCATTTGTCCTCTTTAGGAATGGAAGTTCTAATTAATTTTCTGCACGTGTGATCCACTTTAGTGTAATTCTGAAAGTTTGGTTTGACTATAAGAAAATTTTTGATCTCATGTTGAATTAATAGATCAAAGGTCAAACCTTCAATAAATGACTTCCCTATAATGGTTCCTTTGATCTTAGCAAAATTAGATTTGTTTATAGCTTTAGAATATAATATTCGCTAGTATTCTTCAAGAGTAACAAACTAATCTCCTATTCCTCTCAAGCCTGGAAGCACTTTTTGATGCAACACATTAAATTTACTATGAAACTTCTAAAGGACGACCTCTAAATTATGGCATTTGTATTCAAGTTGCAACATTAGATTTCTTTTAATGTGGCCTTTTCTTACCTCCAGAATAGTTTTAGTTCTGTCATCAATATCATACTTTTCAAGTTCTTATTTTGGTTTTGAATTTAAAATTCCGATTAATGTTGTTGCATTAGCTGACATATGGCCCATTTATTTCTTTACTTCTGCTATAAATCCCTTTGACTTTTCCAATAATTATTCCTTCTAAAAAATGATTTCAATTAAAGGCCATAAATATGTCATGGACCCATTGATGTATTTCCAGATTTTTTCATTAGCGTGTGCAATAATTTAATAGTCTAATAGTCTAATAGTTTAATAGTTTAATAGTCTGAGCAATGACAAACTCATTCTCAAGTGTCATTATTCTTGATTTTTTTCCTTTTAATGACAAGTCTCCTATGGCTTTAGCTAAGTCAATAACTAAGTCTGTAGATTGTGTTTCCACAAATATTGTGATTTCTGAAGTAGAAGATCATGTTGTTGAAGTACATGTAATTGGAATTGCTACTAAGGGAGTACCTGATGCTTGATTTTCTTGCTATTCTTTCTCCTTCAATAAACTCTCTAATTATGTTTCCATCTTATGTATCTGTGTATTTTGCTCAATTATAATATTTAACATGTTTTATTTTTCCTTTTCTAATTCACCAATTTATTTAGTTTGGGGATCGTCAACAGTAGGGAGTTTCAATCATTTACTCAATTCTTGAATATCAACATTTTTCCTTTTGATCATCTCCTGGATATTTTTAACATTACTAGGATCATATCCCAATTCGATTATAAAGTCCTCCAAATATTTTATCTTAGTATATTTTTCCAGAGAAGATATATTTTCAAGCTTTAAATCGGACTGAATATTATTCAACGAAACCTGTAATTTATATTTTTCCATGGCTCAGCTAGTCAGGGTGGAATAAATCATTTCTCCAGCGCACTTATGTAATTCAATATGGTCTATAGCATGGATTTTCTTTGTATTAGAAAATTCGTTTACTTCTTGTAATCATCTATTGTCTTTGGAAATATAACTTTAGGTTCTAGGAAATCCATTTGCATCTGTCCCTTTTCAACATGAAAGGAAAAAAGAAGCCTGTGTTGAGACGTTGAATTCTACTTCCAAAATTCAGAATAAGTAGAAGCCTTTAGTGCTCGATATTTCATTTTTATTTCCCTGACAAAAATATTTAGCTCAACTTGAATATTATTTGGTTCTCCTATCTGAGTTTTTTCTAATGGACCTTAAGAGATCGAGGATGTAACACCCCTAGTTTTATGTTTTTAAAGTTAGACATTTGAACTTCAGTCCAAAGGGGAGTGGACCCCAATGGATAATTATTGTGTGGATGTAATTATTTATTTCTTTATGAAAAATAAAGAAAAATTTTCTGTGCATTATGACTAAATGAGATTTTTGAGATCGCCTACCTAATCCATGAGGTATGGAAAGAGGCTATGACTTTCCCCAAAAATCTTTCAAAAAGCCTTGAAAGAATTTATTTCTAATTCAAATTTTTGACGAAAAATCTAAATTTCCCCAATGATGTGGAGAGTAGTTGGGAAGAGGTACAAAGCTAGAAAAGAAGAAAGCAGCTTTAAAGTCCCTAAATAAGGGAATCCTAGGCAAACAGGAATAAAATAATCTTGGAACTCTGGACGCAGAATTAGAAACAGGCTTTGGGGAGAGCATAAGCTTAAATAAGCTATTCCAAAATAGATTGAGGTTGGTCTGTTCTGGGAGTGGGATCTCAGCTCGGGGGTGAGTTCTGGAGACAGAATAACTCTAAGGTTGGGAGGACTAGTCATAAAAAGAAGTGGTATGCACACTAAGGTTTATGAATAATTAAAATAGATGGTGTTGTATAATATTTATAAGTGTTGTAGTTGAGATTTTGAATTAATTTTTTCTGAGAGTTGTTATTCCTTACATTTAACAGAAATGTTTAGAAGAAACAAATCTTCCAAACTCTGTATGATTTTAGGAATCCAATCTATGGGGAGTAGCCATCAGAATCTCTAAACCAGTATTGGTTTAAATCCGAGGATACATTTTTTCCAAAAGATGAATTAGGAGGTTAACTTTAATTTGTTTCTGTAGTATAGAACATTCTTAGTGGAAAATAAATAATCTACAAAACTTCTATTAGGTTATCTAATTGAGAAATGTACATGTAGCTGGAAAAGCCAATTTAAATAATAGAGAATGATAGTGTCAGCTATAACTATAGTTATCGAGAACTGGAAGGAATATCTAGCAAAAATTCAGAAGAAAAATACATATCAACAGTAAAACTAACATATTTCTGTTTACTGTAATAAATAAATCAAAGTAGAACTTTTAATCAGATTTAAATCTACCTGAAGAAATAGAAAATTTTATTTAAGATATTCATACTGTTATTTAAAGATACTAAATTTTTTTTTGGTGAGATTAGTCACCTAAAACTTATTGTTCATTTTACAGAGTTCAGTTTAATGATAATCATGAAATCTAAATGGCATAAACACTAGTATTTAATTAGTATATAAAATCTAAAGTATTAGAAATGCTACTAGAATAATCATTGCAAGATAGGATAAAATATAATAAAGTGTCAATAAATATCCTACATGATAATATGAAATTTATTCAACTGTAAAGGAAATCCTGAATAAACTCTACAATGAGAAATATAAAAAGAGATGGTGGAACTGGTATCATTTCCATATACGCTTATACAAATTCCTGAATAGAGAAGTCTCAATGACAAGAGATAATCATTTACATTTCATTGCAAAATTTCTATTGCAGAACTTGTGACCATTATCATTAAATAGGAAAAATCAATTAACCAATATAAATTATGCCTTATGTATACAGACCTATGTATAAAGAGTAACACTCATATATACATATAGATATATAACAAGCTAAACAGATTATAGAAAAATGACCAGTTAGAACTTATGTACAATGGTATCATAAACCATGGAAAATAATAACCTTTTATCTAAAAACTGTAAGTCAAGTAAAAGTCGACTATTATAATAGAATATTAACAATCCATATATATAAGTTCATATTTATAGTATTGTACCAAAAGAAACCTAGAATTTCTGCCTCTGATTTGTCAATAGATCCAGAGGAATATAATGGTTTAATATACAAAATATAACAAGATATGTATAGCTTCGCTTTAACTGAGTAATCCTACTCGGTGAAGTGCGTATAAAAACCGACCTATATAAAAAGAGATATGAGTAAATTTCCACGAATAGAAAAAGTTCAAACATCAGAGCATAACTTAGACGTTGAAGAAGAGAGGGAGGATTAAACATTTACCTGAGTCCATTTAAAACAAAACGTAGTTAGGGTAAATACAATTCAACGAAATGAACAATAGTTCGTGATGCAATGAAACAATTGGAAATATCATGCACCTGTAAATATCGAAATCAAAATTTTATTGAACCTCTGTTTCATAGCAGAATAGTAGTCGACTTCCTTTTAAGGTCTCGAGGTAGACATTATGAAACCTCTGCACCAGGAAAATGGTCACACACATATAGTAATTATCAAATACCCAACGAAACAAGAAATGATAAGCTCTACTGAGCGAATCCATACGAAAAACCAGGGAAAATTCTGAAGAATTTCAACTCCAAACAATTAATAAACGATATGTATATTACCAAAGCAAATTGGGGATTTTGACTTGGGGTTTCTCGCACATTAGCCATCATTAGCGTGAATAGTTGTAGCTAAAATACACTCTACCATTGACCATAACTTCAGTAAGAAAACAAGAAAAAAAAAGTAGTTACTAAAGAGAAAAATTCATATGTCGTATATCTTGAATAGAGGTTCCTATTAAATGCAACACTAAGATAAACAAATACAATACAGTGTAGAAGTATGAACCAAGGGTTAACCCTTCAGAATTAAATTAACGAGAACTATCTTACCTAAGAGAAGAGTTCGTCCAAGTGCGTTGATCTATGAACCATCACCAATGTTTCTTCGTCATATTTCAGGGCCAAGGCGAAGGAAAGGTAGAGCGAAACCAAAGATAATGGAGGAAAATAAAATGTCTTTACATAGAGCTTTCGTATTAAATATCCAACGAATGTCAAAAACCCTACAAATATCTAACCCTACAAGTGTCGTAATCTACTGGAGTCGTATTTTTCAATACGATGAAATCAATTCCGATAAATACCAAGGACTATAGGTAGAAATTCCCTACGTATAGACTTAATGCAAAGATACAAATGCAATCAAAGAAAATCTATTTTATTAGTACGCAGGGAAAGATCGAGAGATATAGCAGTGAATAGACATTGTGTGTGATAGATGTGTTAATAAAATCAACAGTAAGGAATAGTGATATCTGTAGTCAAGTCGATTTTACAAAACTTCTCAATCTCCAACGCATGAAGTCTATTGTACAAGACGCCTTAACTCTCCAATGCATGAAGTGGATTGTACAAGACACCTTAACTCTCCAACGCATGAATTGACATGAAGCAGATAACTAATGAAGATTTAAACTTCTAATGTCGTATCTGATACTCATGCTCAAGCAAGTTTAGGTTACATAATGCAATGATATAGTTGAATTTCATTAACATTACTAATAGCTTATCCTATAAACTAATCCTTATACTACCACCATGAATGTCGACACTTATAGTGGATAAAGATAAGAAATTATGTTAGCCATAGTGCTAGAAAAAAAATGTATTTCCATAGTACTATAGGAAGTCAAAGTCTTGAAATTATTGGCATTACTAAGGAATAAGAAGTCAAACGAGACTATGGAATAAGAAATTATGTTAGCCATAGTGCTAGAAAAAAAATTTATTTCCATAGTACTATAGGAAGTCAAAGTCTTGAATATAAGTGGAAATTCAATATAATGATGTCTATTAAAGATGGATTTAATAACTATGGGTAAAACAAAGTATATATATTCAAAAGATTGTTAGACAAAAAAGAGTAGCTCTGAATTTTAATATTATGTAAATACAATGTTAAATTGTTATCATCAGTAAACGAAAAAAAAATTTGAGGTATGTTACAAATGGTATCAGAGCTCATGTTAGAAAAATTGGGCTATTGTTGTGCTCACTGTATATATTAAATTTTTTGGTACTAATGTTGCTTTGTTTTAGTGTACAAAGGTACTAAAACTGAAAAGTCAATGGCTGAAGGAGATGAAATTTATTTTGATCTGGGTGATGGAGATAACACACCAGATCCCAACGCCCCTTTCATGGCTATGTTGCACAAGTTGCAACAGGATATGGCTGAGTTAAGAAGCCAGAATGATAGGCTTTCCTTAGCGAGTGAGGAGTAGGAAAAGATAATAAGAGAACTGACCTCGCGGAATAGCCAAGAAGGTGAAGGTTCCAGAAAGAGGAGGAAAGGCAAGTTCTCAAATGATTATGAGGAAGATGACACTACTACACATCAGTATAAACAAAAGAAGGAATTACAGGGTGAATTTCGAAAAATTAAACCTCCCTCCTATGATGGTGAGAATGAGGAAGACGTTGAGGCATGGCTGTTGAATATGATTAAGTATTTTCAGGTCTATGAATATGAAATCAATCTGAAGGCCATATTAGCTATCTACCAGTTGCAACGTAAGGCTACCTTGCAGTGGGAAAAGAGAAAAAAGGTTCATGCCATTGATGAAAAGACAGTGACTTGGGAAGATTTCCAAGTCAATTTTAAAAATCACTATTTGAACGAACGATATTATGATGATAAAGCAAAGGAGTTCCATGAACTCAGATTGAGACAGCTCACCATAGATGAGTTTGTCACCAATTTTACATATTTATTAAGGTATGTTCCTTATATTCGTGAAGAGAAAGCAAAGTTTCAAAGGTTTTTGAACTGTTTGCCTACTATGTAGAAGGAGAAAATAGAGTTCGATAATCCAAAAACTATGGACGAAGTGGTGAGGAAAGCTAGATTATGCTACCAACAGTTTAAAGGAAAGATTGAACATGGGAAAATCTGGTTAAACAAGGGTGAATTCAAAGGAAAGAAACAGAAACCAGCTTACTTGAAGAACTTTGATACGGATCATCAGCGGAATAAATTTAACAAACCAAAGGAAATTCAAACTGCTTAGTCCCAATTTGGTTCAAAACAAATAGATGGGGATAATAAGAAGGAAGGAACAGTCAAAATGTGAGAGCCTTTTAAATGTTGGGGTTGTGGAGAACCTCATTTGTTGAGGGATTGTCCACACATAAATATTTAGATGATTCTGAGAGATAGAGAAGCTACCACAGTGAATGATATAGCAAGGAACATACCCACAATCAGTGCAGCCTTGGAGAACCGACAAGCAGAACACCAGGCTACTATGGTCAAGATGGAAGGTAATATTGCTGACCAATCTGTTACAGTTTTAATTGATCCGGGTGCTTCTTTGAGTTACATTAGTCCACAAGTTATAGAGAAATGAAATCTCAAAACTGAAAATTTTAAATAGTCTTGGTTGGTCTAGTTAGCCACTCGCACCAAATGAAAAGTAACTCACAAGTTACCTCAAACAACAATTAAATTAAATGATTTTCAAACAGAAGTAAATTTAAACATTCTGCCCTTAGGCTCATATGATTTGCTGATAGGAACGGACTGGTTAGAAAAAATAAAGGCTATGATGAATTATTGGGATAAAACTCTGCATTGAATAGATGAGGAAGGGAGACCCTTTATGCTTGTAACACCCCCATTTTATGTGTTTAAATTTCAAACTGGACATTTGAAATTTATTCCTAAGGGGAGTGGACCCCAAAGGATAAGTATTTTGAGAATGTAATTAAATATTTAATTTGAGGAAATGAATAAAATGATTGTGTGCAGATTGACCAAAATGAGATTTATGAGATCACTTGCTAAATCCATGAGGATGGATAAGGCAACTAGTCCCCATAATATTTCAAAAATCCTTGAAAGAAATTATTCTAATTTAGATTCTTGAGGAAGAATCTAAATTTCCCCAATGATGAGGAAAGTAGTTGGGAAGAGATAAAAAGCTAGAAAAGCTGAGGAAAGCATAAAAACAACTTTAAAGAATCCCAAAAATGGGAAGCCTAGGCAAACAGGAAGAAAATCATCCTGATATTCTGGACGCAGAATGAGAAACAGACTTTGGGGAAAAATAGCTTAAATAAGCTGCTCCTAAACAGATTAGGGCCTGATCTGTTCTAGGAGGTGATCTTAGCTCAGGGGTGAGTTCTAGGAGACAGAAGGACTCTAAGGTTGGGAGGTTGGTCGACTGCATGAGTGGTATGTCTCTAAGTTGCATTGTGTTTTTTCTTACTGTGGTATGAATTGGGTACATATAAAAAAATTGATTATAGGGTATTAGATTTATTATTAATACCTTTAACAGAATTAATCATAAGGCATTGACCCTTATAATTCTGTATGGTGGTAGAGAAAAATTCTGTAGAGTAGAATCCAACAGAGAGTCTAAACCAAGGTTGGTTTAAATCTGAGGATACATATCCTCTACAGATAATTTACTGTAAATTTCTTCTTCTCTATTTGCACCTAACTGTGAACATGAGTAGGTAAATTAAAGAGAATTTCTCCAAAGTCTCTACACAAATCCTTAAGGAAAAAGCTGGAGATTTCTAATGTCTCATGAAGCACAAAATTGTAACTTTAATCTGTTTCTGTGGAAAAAGGAGTAGAGAGAAAGTAAATGCATAGAGTGCAGAATTAATTATTAAGTAAAGAGCAGAGAGGTATAATATTTTCCACAGTTATACACATTAACAGTTAATATAACTACTATTTCCCTTAACCAAGATTAAATGGAAGAGTAGAAAACCTTAGTGCTGTAACAAGTAATTAAGTAGCAAGGGAATGAATCCCAAAACATGACCAGTTCTACAGAAATACCTAGAACCAGAGAGCTATGTATGCAAGAGATGTGAATAGCTATAAGAAAATGAAAAGAGGATCCAAATAGAAATATATAACATGGAAAACAAGAAGAGCATTGAAACCTACTAGAATATAGTCCTGGTATTTCCTACATATTTATTTTATATATATATATGAGAATGGACACACAAGTCTATGCATGAAATTATATGTATAGATAGATCTTAGTAACGTAATTTTAGTTTAAACATGAGTAGGGGAAGAGTGCTAGCTCATGATAACTAGATACAGTACTAGTTAAACTTATCTAGCTACAGAAATCAATATACAGGTACATCAAAAGAAAAATTAAAATGAAATGGAACTCTCTAGAAATCTTGAGAGTCTCCTATAAAATTCATGCAAAACATAAATATCTGAGAAATCTTTTACAACTGAACAATATTAGCTCTACAGAGAATTATATCAGATACAGTCACTGCTATGATAAGCATATTAAACGAAGAAAAATTCCATTATGTTAAATCGTATACACGAATCACTCCATGCCAGGAAGTAGGAGACAGTCCATACAAAATTAAGATGTAGCTTCGTTGGAATTATGGCAACATAAAAATATAAGTGACTATATATATATACAAAAGTCGCAATACACTCTATAAGATTGTGAGCCTATAAGGCTAGGGTCTGAGAACCGAAACCCTTATCCCAATAAAAACAAAATTAAAAGAGCGCCAACATACGAACGAAACATATTAACAATCTGACTCTGACAGAGTCTCGTTCTTCAACGAACACTGTGTAAAATCATAAGAGAGAAATGATTCTACATCAGACGAAATAATGCAACGAGAGGGTGACAGTATTCCCACAGGCATACCGACCTGAAATGCCAAGGAAGACGAGGTTAACATACATAGAAATGGAAGGGCTCATAACTACTTTCAAAGGCATACGAATGAATCTGTGTTACCTGTGGAAAAACCAAGTCAAGATAGAAATTAGTTAATAGTGTCGTTGCTAGAAAAACGTTCGAATGGAGAAAATTCTCATAAAACGAGGCGTTACCTGTGAACCAAGATTCTCGGTTCCTACGAGCTCTCTGAAATAAAAAATTATAAACAGAGTATCAATTAAATTGAAACTCTATAGGATAATAATAGAAGGAAATAAACCCCCAGATGCAGGTGTTTCAATGGCGAGTTAATGGGATGGGACGGAGGGGTGGCAAGCCCTGCCGACATCTGCCCCACTGGTACGAGGTGTTAAATGGACAGCTGCACAATGGTTGGCTTCATTTATTCTCCCCTCCTTCCAATGCCATGGGCACTGCAAACTTCTGCTCTCGCTCGAATTCGACTGTGACGGACCATTCCTCTCACTGCTCCGGCTGGATTCTCACCATGGGTGCAGTTAAGAAGGCTGATCAACTTGGTATGGGAAGGACGGCCTTGGCGCATGTAGAGGCCTGTTGCAAGGTGGGTGGATACCGAAGGCAACAGGTTAAATATCACCTGCTCTCGGCTTTCCTTCAGAATTGTTTTGGTGTCATTAGTCATTGCATCTACAGTTGGGAGAGGGTCTATCAGTGCTTGTTGCATTTTATGAAGAGGAAGGCTCATTCTCCTGGGAACGTTAAGCGGTTTCTGCGTCCTCAGCCGAGCTCGGGCCACCCTTCGCTGGTTTTTTCTGCTATCTTTAACGCGTTCTGGACCTCGCTCCATCTCACTATGCCGAGGATTCGACACCGTTTGAGGAGAAGAAGAGGAAGCTCTCAGAGCCATCCCTCTCATGCTCTGTCCAGCCCTTCTCCGGAATCTTCCTCCTTTGGTGAAGGCCCGAGCCACTACCCCAGAACTCGTAGTGGTCAGGGGCGCTCTCATGATTTTCGCCTATTCTGGGGTCCCCATTCGCATCGCCCTCCAGCCTCCTATGCCCCAACAACTGGTACTACTTGGTTCACCTTCAACAGTAATCTCAACTGCCCTCGGATTACAGCCATTCTCTCGGTGGTTTTTCTTGAAGACAGCGTGCAAGGGGAGACCAGCTCGCAGCCGGCCGTTCCTGAGGAGAATGTAGCTGCTCCTGACACCCAGTTCTCAAATTTCAATATGGGCAGTGGCAGTGTCCCGACGCAGCCTCCGTCTTGCCCTATAGATTTTGCTCTGGATGAAGACATGCTCTCTGCTGAACCTGGAGCCCCGACTTCTCACGACGGGCCTGCTCCTGACATGCATGCCACCGGCTGGTGCAGGATTGTGGAGGAGACTCCGGAAGAATAATGGGTTCGTTGCTTGGTCTTTTTTTCTATTTCTATCACCCAACCTTCTGGTTTTTTTTCTGTTCTGGAAGCTATGATGTTTTCTGGCCCCTTTTTGTTTCTTCTGGGTCAAAGTATCTCTTGGAAAAATATAGCTCTGCACCCCTACGTGGGTTTCGACAGTCTACTACTCTATTTTTTCCTAAATTTTCTGCCTCCAAGGCAGTATTCACTAACTTCGGTCTCGATGTAATTTTACCCACTTGTTAATAGATCAGTTTTACTTAGAAAAAAAAAAAAAAGGAAATAAACATATATGTACAGATAGGAGGAAAATGGAACCTCACAATGTCCGAGTGAATGGATGTCATTCTCCTGAAGGGAAGCGAAGCAAGTAAATTGGGACGCTACACAGTATTAACAAAATAAATTAGTTATCATTCAATGAAATCGATAGAGGAGCAATGTCGACAATAAATCAGAAATGGAATACAACGAAAATTTTGCACAGAGGGTATAACCAAAATCTCCAGAACGAAACACATTCATCCTATTCACATTCGAAGACTTTCTCAGCATCGAAGTATGGCAAGTTCTAAGCAACGAGCCTAATATTTAAAGAATAAAATGAAAAAAACAAACGAAGGTATAAACGATTACCTAGTAGCGTCGCAGTGGAGTCGGTAAGCCACAAATCTCCTTCGTAAACTGAGGTAAGTAAACCCCCTGAAGAGAAAATACCTTGCAGGTGAAGAGATACACAACAAATGATGAACGTGGAAAACTGTCTCTACACAATATCAAGGGTTTATATAATTATTCAAAAGACCCCAGAAAACCTAATACGACAGGATCGCCACCGTCCACTTATCAAAATTATAAGAGCCAAGCCACGGATCGAGGGGTGGGCTAATGTAATTAAACCAGTCGTATAACATTAATGGTGCCAAGATACGAAATAAATTTCATGCGTCCTGTTCGTATATAGAAGAGCGCCATTGTAAGCCGAGTAAGCTCGAATGGTAATACCATATCGACATGGATCTACCACGTGAATGAAGGAATGGGGACAGAAACCAGTATAAACCATCCAATGCAACCATACGTATCATCAAATCTGACGTGGAGAAGACTTACCACGTCGCCATGAACACACTACCTCAAATTTAGTTGAACTACACACTCTATGTGTAAATCGATAATGTAATCAAGTTTCACATTAAAATTTGATCTGAAATCTCATGTACAATGATATGATATCATATCTATGCAGATGTGAAAACAATTATGAATGCCACCTCATCTGACCGCCAAACGCATAAGAAGAGTCAGTCATATAATAGTATGTAAATTGAATTCAATTTTAATCACTATCAAAGGGATATACATATACGTATTTGGAAAAGCGAGGACATGTAGATTTGAAAGGAGTCCAGAATGCTCGTCAGCATAACCAATTCAATCCCATCGTATATAATGCATGAGGAAGGACCGGATGGCCAAGAGCAAATAAACATCCAAGTAAAGTTTAACTATAGGTGCTATATGCTACCTTAATAGAAAATAAAATGATACACATTCACTCCATACTTGGAGTTAGAATAACATAAAATAAGTTAAAGAGGAAGTTAATAGAGAGTTCTTGGGGTTATGGTGTTATGATGAAATGAATCTTGTTTAAAGAATTAGGGTTTCATGATAAACCTATGCTTAAAAGCCTGAAATGCTTGGAGAATTTTTTTTATTTTTATTTTTTGTAAATGGGAGGTGTGACAATGCTCAAAGGAAAACCAAAACCAATCTCAGTAAGACAAATATCAGCTCTGCAATTAAAAAGAAAAGCTAGAGAAGGACATCAAGTATATGTTGTACATGTTGAATAATTAGGACAGCAACCTGAAGAAAACCTCTTAGACACTTTACCAGTGGTAAGATATTTAAGGAAGTTTTTCTAGATGAGATTCCTCATCTTCCGCCCCAAAAGAGAAATTGGTTTTTCAATCGATTTGGTGCCAGGAGCAACACCCATTTCTAGAGCCCCTTACCAGATGAGCCCCCCCTGAACTCATGGAGTTAAAAATGCAATTACAAGAATTGTTGGATAAAGGGTACATCATACCAAGTGTATCTCCTTAGGGAGCACTGGTGCTGTTCGTGAAAAAGAAGGATGGAACCTTCAGAATGTGCATTAACTACCGTCAACTGAATAAGTTGACAATCAAAAATAGTTACCCATTTCCCACAATAGATAACCTTTTTGTTTAGGTAAGAGGGGCTTTAGTATTTTCTAAGATTGATTTGAGGATTGGTTATCACCAACTCAAAATTAAGGAGGAAGATATCAATATAACAGCTTTTCGAACCAGGTATTGTCACTATGAATTCGTAGTCCTACCTTTTGGTTTGACAAATGCCCCTACCACTTTTATGTGCTTAATGAATAGAGTTTTGAAAAAGTACTTAGATAATTTCATACTAGTGTTCATAGATGATATTATAGTCTATTCAAAGAGTGAGGCAGAACATAAGGAACACCTTAGAATTGTATTACAGACCCTTAAGGAAAATCAGTTGCATGCCAAGTTTAGAAAATGTGAATTTTATAAGGATAAAATTCAATATCTGGGCCATATTATTTCTGAACAAGGATTGGCTATGGATCCTGAAAATATAAAAGCCATAAGAGAGTGGTTGGTGCCTACTGATGTATCAACAGTAAGGTCATTTATGGGGATTGCAACTTATTATCGAAGGTTTGTGGAAAGATTTTCTGCAATAGCATATCCCATAACATCATTACAGAGGAAAGGCACCAAATTTGAGTGGACTAAAAAATGCCAAAACAGTTTTGAACAACTAAAATTAAAACTCACTGCAGCCCCTATACTGAAGATTGCAGATCCCGACAAAGAGTTTGTTGTGTGTACAGATGCATGTAGAGAGGGATTGGGAGGAGAAGTGTTGCAAGAAAATTCATTACCGTATATGAATCAGGAAGTTTAAGAAAACATGAACATAATTAAGGCAGAAAGTGATCTAGAATTGGCGTCGTAATTCATGCCTTAAAGATGTGATCAAACTATCTTCTTGAAAAATTTACATTGATGGCGCATCATACCGCCTCAAGTATTTTCTCAAACGTATTTGAATGTTCTACGTTTCGATATTATCTTTTTCTATCTCTATGAATTTGATATGGACATAAAGCATATCATAGGGAAAGAAAACAAAATCGTTGATGCTCTAAGAAGAAATGCTTTCCAAAACATAAGCAGCATTGGGAGTAGTGCTAGTTTGGACTTCGAAGAATTAGTTAAAAATGTAGCAGGTCAAGATCCCAACTGTGAAGATCTACAATTGAAAATGATGAAAAAGGAAATGGCCGAATACACCCAAAACCAGAAAGGACTGATCTGCCATAGAAATAGATTGTACATCCCCAATGTGGATTCTTTGAAAAAATAAATCCTAGATGAATATCATAAACAACCATATTCAGGACATCCTAGATATTAGAAAATTCTTACATCCTTGAAAAAGAAATTTTTTTGGCCAAGAATGAAAAAGGATGTAGAAAACTATTTAGCTAGATGCATGGAGTGTCAAATAGTCAAAGTTGAACATCAGCATCCAGCTGTTCTTTTAAATCCCTTGCCAATTGCAGAATGGAAATGGGACACTGTTTATATAGATTTTATAACCGGGTTACCCAGAACAAAGTATCATCATGACTCAGTGATGGTAGTCATAGATACTTTAACAAAGGCTGCACATTTCATACCTGTAAAATCTACTTTTGGGACAGCCCAAGTAGCAAATGTGTTCCTAAAAGAAATAGTAAGGCTACAAGGGGTCCCAAATATGATTATTTCAGATAGAGATGCTAAGTTCACAACAGCCTTCTGGAAAGGTCTATTTGGGGGCATGGGCACTAAATTGAATTTTAGCACTGCTTATCACCCTCAGACGGATGGTCAAAGAGAGAGAACAAATCAGATTTTGGAGGATATGATGAGAATGTATGTGATGGATAGGACATCAAAATGGGAAGACTACTTACATTTATTTGAATTTTCTTATAACAACAGCTATCAATCCTCCATCAAAATGAGTCCATTTGAAGCACTCTATGGAAGAAAGTGTCATACTTCTTAAGTTGGAGCCAACCTGAAGATAAGCTAGTACTGGGGCCAGATACTCTACAAGAAATGGAAAGGATTGTCAAATAAATACAAAGAAACATCAAGATAGAACAAGATCGACAGAAAATCTATGCTGATAAGAAGAGAGTGCATCGAGAATTCAAAGTGGGGGATCATGTGTATCTGCGTATTAAACCCAAAAAGAGTACACTTTATGCTGGAAGTTGTGAAAAATTGGCTCCTAGATATTGTGGGCCTTTTGAGGTGTTAGAAAGGGTGGGACCAATGGCTTATAAACTGGCCTTATCGCCCCATGTTAAAGTTCATGATGTGTTTCATGTTTCGTTATTAAAAAGATATGTACATGATGCTTCTAACATTTTTGATTGGAATGTGATACAGGTGGAACCAGAAGGGGAGTTCCTTCCAGATCCACTTCAAATATTGGAGTGGGAAGAAATTGAACTGAGAAATCGCACAGTAGCCAAAGTAAAGGTGCAGTGGAAGCACTTTACTGCAGAAGAAGCTACATGGGAAAGAGAATCGGAGATGATGGAAAAATATCCATATTTGTTTTCAAAATAAACTCTAGTAGTTAGTTGGTAACACCGAGGACGGTGTTTGTTTTCAAAGGGGGAATATGTAACACCCCTAGTTTTATGTTTTTCTAGATAGTTGAACTTCAATCCAAAGGGGAGTGGACCCCAATGGATAATTATTGTGTGGATGTAATTAATTATTTCTTTATGAAAAATAAATAAATTGTTTCTGTGCATTATGACCAAATGAGATTTTTGAGATCACTTGCCTAATCCATGAGGTATGGAAAGAGGCTAAGACTTTCCCCAAAAATCTTTCAAAAATCCTTCAAAGAATTTATTTCTAATTTAGATTTTTTAGGAAAAATCTTAATTTCCCCAATGATGTGGAGAGTATTTGGGAAGAGGTAAAAAGATCGAAAAGAAGAAAGCAGCTTTAAAATCCCTAAATAAGGGAATCCTAGGCAACCAGGAATAAAAGCATCCTGGAATTCTAGACGCAGAATTAGAAACAGGCTTTGGGAAGAGCATAAGCTTAAATAATCTATTCCAAAACAGATTGAGGTTGGTTTGTTCTGGAAGGGGGATCTCGGCTCGGGGGTGAGTTCTGGAGACAGAAGAACTCTAAGGTTGGGAGGACTGGTCATCAGAAGAAGTGGTATGCACACTAAGGTTTATGAATAATTAAAATAAATGTTGTTGTATAATATTTATAAGTGTTGTAGTTGAGATTTTGAATTAAGTTTTTTTTAGAGTTGTTATTCCTTAAATTTAACAAAAATATTTAGAAGAAAAAAATCTTCCAAACTCTTTATGGTTGTAGGAATAGAATCTATGGGGAGTAGCCATCAGAATCTATAAACCAGTATTGGTGTAAATCTGAGGATATATTTTTTCCCAAAGATGAATTAGGGGGTTAACTTTAATCTATTTCTGTAGTATAGAATGTTCTTAGTGGAAAATAAATAATCTGCAGAACTTCTATTATGTTAGCTAATTGAAAAATGTTCATGTAGCTCGAAAAGCCAATTTAAATAACAGAGAATGACAGTGTCAACTACAACTATAGTTATCTAGAACTGGAGGGAAGATCTAGCAAAATTGCAGAACAAAAATACATATCAGCAGTAAAACTAACATATTCATGCTTACTGTAATAAATAAATCAGAGAAGAACTTTTAATCAGATTTAAATGTACCTAAAGAAGTATAAAATTTTATTTAAGATATGCATACTATTATTTAAAGATACTAAATTTTTTTTAGGTGAGATTAGTCACCTAAAACTTACTGTTCATTTACAGAGTTCAGTTTAATGATAATCATGAAATCTAAATGGCTGAACCACTATTATTTAATTAGTATATAAAATCTAAAGTATTATAAATTCTAATGGAATAATCATTACAAGATAGGATAAAATATAATAAAGTGTCAATAAATATCCTACAGGATAAGATGAAATTTATTTAACTATAAAGGAAATCCTGAATAAACTCTACAATGAGAAATATAAAAAGAGATGGTGGAACTGGTATCATTGCCATATAAGTTGATACAAATTTATGAATAGAGAAGTCTCAATGACAAGAGATAATCATTTACATTTCACTGCGAAATTTCTATTGCAAAACTTGTAACCATTATCATTAAATAGGAAAAATAAATTAACCAATGGAAATTATGCCTTATGTATACATGCCTCTATATAAAGAGTACCACTCATATATATACATATAGATATATAACAAGCTAAACAGATTATAGAAATATGACATGTTAGAATTTATGTACAATGGTATCATAAACCATGGCAAATAATAACGTTTTATTTAAAAACTATAAGTCAAGTAAAAGTCAGCTATTATAATAGAATATTAACAGCCCATATATATAAGTCCATATGTATAGTATCGTACCAAAAGAAACCTAGAATTTCTGCCTTTGATTTGTCAATAGATCCAGAGGAATATAACTATTTAATATACAAAATATAACAAGATATGTATATCTCTGCTTTAACTGAGTAATCCTACTTGGTGAAGTGCGTATAAAAACTGACCTGTATAAAAAGATATATGAGTAAATTTCCACGAATAGAAAAAGTTCAAACATCAGAGCATAACTCAGACGTTGAAGAAGAGAGGGAGGATTAAACGTTTACCTGAGTCCATTTAAAACAAAATGTAGCTAGGGTAAATACAATCCAACGAAATCAACAATAGTTTGTGATGGAATGAAACAATTGGAAATATCATGCACCTGTAAATATCGAAATCAAAATTTTATTGAAGCTTTGTTTCATAGCAGAATAGTAGTCTACTTCCTTTTAAGGTCTCGAGGTAGACATTATGACACCTCTGCACCAGGAAAATGGTCACACGCATATAGTAATTATCAAATACCCAAAGAAACAAGAAAGGATAAGCTCTACTGAGCGAATCCATACGAAAAACCAGGAAAAAGTCTGAAGAATTTCAACTCCAAACAATTAATAAACAATATGTAAATTACCAAAGCAAATTGTGGATTTTGACTTGGAGTTTCTCGGACATTAGCCATCATTAGCATGAATAGTTGTAGCTAAAATACACTTTATGATTGACCATAACTTCATTAAGAAAACAAGAAACAAAAAGTAGTTACTAAAGAGAAAAAATCATATGTCGTATATCTTGCCTAGAGATTCCTATTAAAGGCAGAACTGAGATAAATGAATACAATACAATGTAGAAGTATGAACCAAGGTTTAACGCTTCAGAAATAAATTAATGAGCACTGTCTTACCTGACGGAAGAGTCCGTCCAAGTTTGTTGATCTGTGAACAATCACCGACGTTTCTTCGTTATAGTTCAGGGCCGAGGCGACGGAAAGGCAGAGTGAAACCAAAGATAATGGAGGCAAATAAAATGTCTCTACATAGAGCTTTCATATTAAATATCCAACGACTGTCAAAAAACCTTCAAATATCTAACCCTACAAGTGTCGTAATCTGTTGGAGTCGTATGGTTCAATATGATGAAATCGATTCCCATAAATACCAAGGACTGTAGGTAGAAATTCCCTACGTATAGACTTAATGCAAAGATACAAATGCAATCAAAGAAAATATATTTTATCAGTACACGGGGAAAGATTGAGAGATATAGCAGTGAATAGACATTGTGTGTGATAGATGTGTTAATAAAATCGATGGTAAGGAATAGTAATATCTGTAGTCAAGTCGATTGTACAAAACGTCTCAATCTCCAACGCATGAAGTCGATTGTACAAGATTCCTTAACTCTCCAATGCATAAATTGACATGAAGCAGAAAACTAATGAAGATTTAAAATTCTAATGTTGTATCTAATGCTCATGCTCAAGTAAGTTTAGGTTACATAATCCGATGATATAATCAAATTTCATTAACATTACTAATAGCTTATCATATAAACTAATCCTTATACTACTGCCATGAATGTCAACACTTATAGTGGATAACCATACTATCCATAGTAGAAATTATATGAATCCGATATGTATATAATTATTGGCATTACTTGTCCAACAAGACTAAGGAATAAGAAGTCAAACAAGACTATGGAATAAGAAATTATGTTAGCCATAGTGCTAGAAAAAAAAAATGTATTTCCATAGTACTTAAGTTAGTAAGGTAAATTGGAAGGGTAGTTAAAGGAGGTATATATAATGTATAGTAAAATACATTAAAGACTATAGGAAGTCAAAGTCTTGAATATAGGTGGAAATTCAATATAATGATGTCTATTAAATATGTAGTTAATAACTATGGGTAAAACAAAGTATATATATTGGAAATATTGTTAGACAGAAAAGAGTAGCTCTGAATTTGAATATTATGTAAATACAATGTTAAATTGTTATCATCAATAAACGAAAAATAAAAGATAAAAAAATTTTCAGGTATGTTACAGAGGATGTAGGAGAACCTAAAAAAATCTCTTCAACTATTGAAAATGTTGTAGCATGATGCCCTGTAAAAAATAATGTAGTTTTTGAGCTCTCTTCTGGAAATGAATGCCCAGGAGGATTATCTTTCTTCTTTTTGTACATTACAAATTTTTTCTGCTGAATCTATGAAACTAAAGGGGAAATAGTTTCCCTTGCTCTCTTGGTATGCTTTCCCTGTGGAACTAGAGTCTATGATGTTGTAGAATTAAAAACCTATTTTTCAACTTTCTGCAATGTATTCTCTTGCCACTCCTCCTGATTCATATACTATTCAATTCTTGGTATGGGAGTATGAGCATAAGGGGTGGTTTTCTGTTATACCCTTAGTTTTGAAATTATCCCCAAGGAATCATATGACTAGGTAAAACTTGATTTAAATTTCATTTCCTTTAGGATAATATCTTGCTCCTTTGCTATTTTTTTAGCATTACAAATGAAAGGTCCAATTTGAGTCTTGATCTTGAACTGAGATTTCCTCTTAGTTGACACAAAGTGAAACTCATCCATTTTCCTAATATACTCTAATGCAAAAATTCTAATAGGCACAAAATTAGGCAAATTTTAGTGGAAGAACACATCCATACACTCTAATTTCTATGTAATTTTTATATTACCAATCTCATGTATTCATTTGCTCATTGAGATGAAGAATCCTTTTAATTTAAGGAGAAATTCTAGGAACAATGTCACTATTGAGTAAATAGGAAACCGTGTATAGAAACTGATCTGTATAGTCGCTGAAAGAGAATTCATTGGTATTATTCCTTACCAAGGAAGTCCAATGAATTACAAATTGAAGGTTTCGTTTTTCATCTAGATTTTTCAATGGAAATTGAAATCTATCTGGCTGATAAAATAAGAATATATATACAAGAACTTATGCATGTTTGAAGGCTCCTTCGATAGAAAATTTAATGAATTGATCATGAATAGCCTCTGTTAGGAATTCACTGTAATGGAAGATAATTGAAGGTTTTTCATGTTTTGAAAATACTGATAAAACTCCTAAGATAATCTTGGCAACCCATTGGTCATATTGATAACCTAATAAAAAAGAAACTATTGAAATAGCTTTCTTATTCATCTCCGGGAACATTGAAGATGGGTAAGGTGGGCTTGTCCTTGGTAATTCAACATTTTCAGGTAGAAATATTTTAAAAATATGGCTCATTGGGGAAAGGTAAAATTTTTATAGAGGTCCATGAGGGAGTCCTAGAAAAAGGATGCAGACGATTTGAGGTTTCAATTTGGAGCATTTGGAAAATATATTCAAAGGTAACTGTGAAAATGATGTCATTATTATATATCTAAAGTTGCACCAAGATACAAATTTTGTGAAGGGATGAGTCTGTGGGAATATGGATTGAGGTAGGAAGGAGTACCACATACTTAATTCATCACTGAGATTAGAACATTTATTTTTCATCCAATTATGCAATTCTTGCATATTAAATTCACATTGAGTTTAAGAGATTTTATACTCTTGATCAACTAATAGCAGATAATCTAGGTCTATTACAGGCGGGAGCATAGGGTTTTCTTGCACCACTTTGGATTTTCCTTCAGATGAAGAAATTTTGAAGGAATAAAAGGGAAAGGATAATAATTACCAGGTAATTAGCCTATTCATAAAGTGTTGTAAGAAAATAATTGATTTTCTCTCGCTGAACTAGAGCTTGGATATGCCGGTTTTACTAACATGGTACGTAAAGGAAACAATGGTAAACTATGTGGTTTCTTATAAAATTGGGAATTAGATGTTCGAGATGTCTGTTATGAGAGAAGGGTATTTATGGTGGTAATGATCATGATATGAACGAATAGATAAAATTTAATTATCATCAAATGGGTAGAAAATAGATGGCAAAAGTAGAGTGAGTTTACATTTTGGCGGGAGCGCAAACGGCCAACAGAGAGCACTGCCAATTTTTAGAGGTGGGGGCATGGATGGTAAGAAGTTTAAGAAGGGGAAGGGGGCTGTTACGAAGTGATTAATTGGTGCACAAATTGAAAATATAGTTTGCTTGAAAATATATTTTTGGACCCCCCCTTAGTAAAAAACGTCAGAGGGGCCGAGGGGGGGACCAAAGTGGTTCCCCAATAATTGATCTGGGAAGGGTGCATCTTGGAAGTTGATTGATGCGCACAAGTTATTACAAATGACAAAAAAACATCAAATAAAAAAAAATTATTACAAGCTGTTAATTAAATGCTTAATTAAACTTAAACTAATTAAGAAAATTAATCAACTACATTATATGACATTTAAACTAGAGAGAAATTTCAATTTTTTTTCATGGGGTGTATTCAAATTTCAATATTTTTTCTTTTTGACCTCAATTTTATTTTTTATTTTCTTTATATATATATAAATTTTTTTCTATCTTTTTCAACAAATAAATTTAAAATAAAAATGATGTTACAACGACTCCATGTGGGGACTACTTCTCCCCATGAGAAGCAGAGAAAAAGTAGATACACATGTCTTCTCTTTGGTTTGTGGAGTATTTTCTATGAATATCACACTTGATAGTAAAATGTAAATAGAACCAATAATGTACAATTAACTATGACTTTAACAACTTCAATACTTAATGTAATTCTTAAGATACTGCCTATTGACATGAAATGTAGAATATATTCCTTCCAGATTTTGTAAAACAAAAGTATTATTTCCACTTGACCTATGCAATGATGAATGGTCCAAGCCCAAGATTATCAAACTTACCATGTTTTCCTTTTTCATGTCTTTTGGCATCCCATTTTGAAACTAAAACCCTATGCGTGAAATCTCTTTCCCTAGCTTTTCTGAGAAATAAAGTTTTCATCTTGTTTTGGTATTGGCGAAGTTTAAGCTTAACTTCATCTGTATCTTGATCTAATTCAATAATTTTACTAATTATTCTTGAAAAATCATCAGGTTCATCATATGATTCTTGTAAAAACTTCATAATAGGAAAAGCTAGTTGTGTAGGAAAAATGGCTATAATGTGATATACTAATTGAAAAGGGGATTTATCAGTTGATCTCTTAAGTGAAATTCTGTTAGCCCAAGCAACATATTTGATATGACTATCCCAATTCCTCTTTTTTATCTTAGAGTACCTTCTTGATAACTTTTTTTAAACTCTTATTTGATGATTCTACCAATCCATTTCATTGAGGGTAAATGGGGTACAATGATGCTATAAAATTTGATATTTTTTGACAAAATTATATAATTTTAACACTGTTGAATGCTTGTGAATTATCAGTGACTATTTTTTGAGGACAACCAAATCTAGATACTATAATTTCTTTAATTAATTTAATGACAATAATTTTTGATACACTATTGACAGGGATGACTTCTAACCAGTTGGTAAAATGGTCTGTAGTAGTCAGGACCCATCTGTACTGATTACTAGATGCAGGAAATATATCTCAAATAAAATCTCGTCCCCACTATAAAAAGGGTGCTTTGATTGACACTGGAACAAGAGAGAGTGTTGCTAACCTTTACTTTCCTGAAAAAATTTGGCAACGAATACAACTTCTGACGTTTTATCCAAATTGTGCAAATAATTTGGTCAAATAAAATCCTGCTCTTAAGATTTTATATGTTTTTTCTCTTCAATAATAGTGTCCTCCACATATACCTTCATGAAATTTCTCTATAACACCTTTTGTTTCACTTTCAGTTAGGCACAAATGAATAATATTCAATGGATATTTCCAATATAAGTTAGCATTGATGATAATAAGATATTTCATAGCCTTTAAACTGAGATTTTTGCATTGATTCTTTGTGTATCCAGGTGGACATTTAAATTCATGAAGAAAGTGTATAATATCAACATACCATTCAGATAATAGGAACTTTTCATCAATATGAAGTGAAAGAGGAGTTGAATCTGTAGTAGAGGAAGGTTCCTGTGTATTCTTCTAACTTGAAATTTCAGAAGGTTCTTGTGCATTCTTCTCTCCTAAAACTTTGATAATAGTATTTACTTATATAACTTTACATTTGGATTCAACCAAAAGTTTGGCTAAGATTTTCCTCTTCACCAGCTTGGTAGATTTGATATCTAAATAAAATTATCGTATTTTTGCAACCCATCTCCCTCTCTTACCATATTTATTAGGTTGGGTGAAAACAGTATTGACATTATTATTTGGAACATATGTTGTAATAGAAGAATGAAGGAAATAAGTTCTAAAGGCCTTTAAGGCTTGCATAAGAGCACAGGCTTGTTTTTTAATGATATCATATTTCAAATCAACATTTCTTATAACTTTGTTGAAAAAGGAAATAGGATGGTCATATCCATTATAATTCTTTTGCAATAAAACTAAAAATAAGGTAGTATCGGAAGAAAATATAAAATTCTAAAGTGATTTGAATGATCAGGTTTGCCTACTACGAGGGCTTTAGAAACAACCTTTTTGATTTGTGTATTGAAGCATATATTTCCTGCACTGTCCATTTCACTTAATGATATTTCTTTATAATATCAATAATATCCTTGACAATCTTAAAAAATTAACCTTCCCTAGAAAATCTTGAGTTTCCTTTTTATTTCTAGGTAAACTAATTACCTCAATGACCGAAATTATTTTTGGATCAATCATTACCCATTTTGAAATGATGGGGCCAAGTAGCTTTCCTTCCCTTATGGAAAACAAATATTTCTGTGGATTGAGTGAAATTCCATATTTCCTACATCTATGGAAAACCTTTCTCAAGTGTTTTATATGCTTCTCATTAGAATTTGAAAATAGAGTTAGATCATCCAAATAGATAACACTAAATTTTTTAACCTTACCAACCAATGCTAAGTCCATTTCTCTTCGAAAGGTAGCACCTGCATTGGTTATACCGAATGTCATTCTTCCATACATAAATGTACCCCAAGGAGTTGTAAATATTATTTTTTCCCTATCTTCGAAACTTACCATAATCTGATTATATCCAAAAAAGCCTCCCATCATTGAAATTCTATTAGAACCTAAAATTGTTTGAATTAATTCATCCATCTTGGACAATGGGTAATTATATTTCAAATATAATTTGTTGAGGTTTCTAAAATCTACACACATGCTTATTTCACCAATTTTATTTTTGACATGAACCAGATTTTTTATCCAATCAAAATATCTTAGAGGGACAATAATTTTGGCATCCAATAATTTTTTAAGTTATTTTTCAATAGTTGGAAGCAAAACTGGATTTATCCTTCTCAATTTCTGTTTGAATGGTTTAGATTTTGGTTTGAGAGGAGTTTTATGTTCAATAAGAGTTGTTCCATAAGTTTTGAGATATTAATATGAACAAGTAAATACATTTTTATAATGTTTGAGAAGATTAACATATTTGTCTTTCATTTCCGTAGGTAATGATGCTGAAATTTTTACATTTATGATTTCTTCTTGAGATCCAATATTATAGTCTTCAGCATCTTCTTGTTGCGAACTTGATAATGAAGTTTTTGAAACATCATCATTATCAAAAATATTTCAAGAGGAATTAAAACTATTTGTAATGCAATTATTATATAACTGAATAATATCATGATCAACCATTTTATGTTTTAACTGTGAAGTTTCACTTTGATCATGTGACATACCTGGATTAACTTGTTCTACTTCAATTTGTAGAGTTGGAAATTCATCAATTATTTGCAATTATTTTTTAACTGTTCATCATCTTCAAAGACATGCCAATTTTTGAGGTTATCAAGGATGGAAGGCCTATACTTTAATTTAATATTGTATTATAATTGCATAGGATCAGGAATTTTGAAACAACTGGAAGAAACTTCCAAAGAATCTGCATAAAAGTTTTCATCTCTGGGGATTGTAGTAATATTAAAAACATGAAAACAATTTTTCACAAAATCCCATACTTCATTTTGATATGATATGAGCCTAGGATGTTTAGCTTGGCATGGATTTCTAATTTTCTTCACAATAAGTTCTTAATCACCAAACACACTCAAACTTTGGACATTTAACCTGTCATTCCCAATTAGCGGCAATGGTCAGAATATTCTATTTTGTTTAGTTTGTCGTCTATAGTTTGTAAAAAAATAAAAAGTGAGTGAAGAGGGTCTAACTCACTTAAGTGAAATAATACATCCACCTAGTAGCACAACGTTGTGACTTAAGTGGGAGTCAAGGGGGGGCCTAACACCACGTAGAGGAGGGGGCCTATGTACAATCTAGAGCTTCTGCAAGCTTCTGTGCAGATAAGGATGAGGATGTGGATAAGGATGAGGATGTGGAGGAGAGAGAAAGGCTACATTAGGTTTTGGAGGGAAACCAACGTTATAAAAGATGGAGGACCCTCCTCATTTCATTCATGCTTGAGTTGTTGATTGTTGAGTGAGACATTTGTCTTCTTTAGCACGCTTCCTGTTTAGCCTATCTGCAGCACTGTTTAGTGCAACCGAGTGTCTCCGTGCGGAGATCTCACCCTTAGCCTTGGGGGAGTTTGAGTGCCTACTCAGGCAAGGTTAGTTTTCAGCATCATCCTCTAGGACAACGTTATTGCTGCAGCATCATAATACTGTGTTGTAGGGTGTTTTCGTGGAGTCGTCACGACACCTCTTCCTTCTCTTGCTTTTCAAAGGAATAGTCTTTCTTTCCTTTGGAGGATCGGATTGGGAGATATTGGAGCTAATTTTCAGATCTTGGCATTAGGCCAACACTCATTCCTGCCCTATTGTGCAGTCCCTCTTAGTTACTGCGTTAATTTCATGGTGTAGCTGCTGTGAGGGTTTGCAGATTGTTTTGAGGGTAAGATCTCAAGTGTAAGGATCAGCCTTCCACTTTGGATATCTACTGGAGGAGGTCTACTTCATATTTTTCATCATCTTCAGCCTTCTCTATTGAGTTCCAGATTTGAGTTCACAGAAATTCTTTGCCAGACAATTCAACATTTCTACCATTTTGTGTATTTCAGCCAATCCCTTGAAGGATTGAGGTATTTTTGCTTATAAGGGTTAGAGCTTTGCTCTCCTATTGTGTTTGGGCCATGCATTGTCATATCCATGTATTGATATCATTTTGGAGGAGCATTCTATCATAAAATGCATTTTTCATAGCCTGGTTTTATGCAGAAATAGCAGTGTTCTTCATGTTCATGTACATGTGTTGTTGAGGCTTGTATTGCTTTTCTTGAGAGGGTTTTTCCTCAAGACTTGTACATCTTTTGCTGCTATACATCATTCTTGGCTATATATATATTCATCTTCTTGTCTCACAGCTCACTATAAAACTTTGTCTCGTCATGGTGTGCTCATATATGCGCTTGCATATTGTTGCAAGTCACTTTTGAGTGGGATTCTTCAAGGAGCTCTATAGACAGAGTCTGGAAAGGGCTAGATAGCCTCCGGATCTCGTTCTCCTTAGAGACGACATATCCGGTAAATGCCTTCCCAATCAATCTTTGGTTGGAGTTTTCCGTGCTTTAGAGATATCCCTAAAACGAGATATTACAGTGGTATCAGAGCATAGTTCTGGCTCAGCCTGTGGACATTATCACAATGCCTACATTCTTACCTCCAGTACCGAGTGAGAAAGAGAGGTAGCATGATCATATACCCTTTGGAGATTATTTCCGAGAATGGCAGTCCAAGGGGGAAGACTTCAGAGCAACTTTGCCTTTCAAAGATTATTGTCAGCTTAGGCAAGATGAAAGTGAATGGAACAATGGAGGATCTAGAACGCAAAGCTCAAAGTTTCAACATACTACTGGGAGTTCACCTTTTTCCATGTATGAGGGATCCACTAGTCCCTGTGATTCTAAGACCAAGAAGACCGGAACGGTGAAAAAGATGAGTTTATTCTCATCTATTTTCAGATCTAGAGGAAATGCATCCACCTTTGAGGAGGTCAAGAAGATTGAAGAAAAAGAAGAGGAAGTACCATGCACTTCCTATTTTCATCAAGAAGAAGATATTGAGCATGGAAGATACTTGGATCATCAGATCCTCAATGATTACCTTGTTGAGTATAGATCTCAACCTAGAGCCTTCAGGGAGACTCTAGATTTTCCTCATTTCATCCAGCTGAAGGAAGAGAAGAGACCATGTAGCAGAAAAGAAATCAAAGGCAATAGATTTTTGTTGTCTACCTTTGATGGGTCATCTAATGCAAGAACTTGGGTGAGAAAGTTGGAGGCATTTTTCCTACTACATCCTGTAGCAGGGAAAGAAGCTGTTGAAATCTCAGCGCTGCATTTGGAGGGTGAAGCCTATGATTGGTGGTGCAGCCACTTGAGCCATGCAAGGGTGGAGACTTTTGCAGAGTTCACTCAAGGGTTGATCCAAACCTTTGATGGAGAAAGAGAAAAGAAAGAAGAGATCACATCACCTCTTGAGGAGGCTTGTGATAACGTTGTCACCCTCATGGAAGAGCAGCCACATGCGTCAACAGTTGGGGCAGCCAACACTTTTGAGGAAGGGACTCTTGTAGCCCTACAAGAAGTTCCAAATGCACATCAAGGTATAAAAATATTTCCACATTCCATTGTTGCTGCAAATTCTTTTGATCAATGTGGAGATTTACTTTTGCATGACCAAGGGTCAAATCTCATTGCTACTATAGAGCAGCTTGGTTGCACTGCGCTGTGCAACATGGAAACACTTAAGAAGGAATCAAACCATCATTCTCATGAGCCATTTTTGGATTGTACATCACATTGGAGGTTGGGGTTTGAAGCCTTGAAGATTGATGGTAGACATCTTGGAGTAAGAAACCTTTTCTCCCTTCAAGATGACACTTTCTCAATGAGCTCTTCTCAGCTCAAAGAGGAAATTCTACTTTTAGATCCAAGACCTCATTGGTTTTGGAAGACTATCGGTGAAGGGGAGGTCTCAAGGAGAGATCTCCCTAGAGATGCACTTCGACACACCATGGGATGCAATGACTTTCTTCCCTTCTCACAAGAGTAGATAGAAGATGGAGGACATCTTAGGATGGATAACATCTCTCATGCTTGTGTTGGACATCCCTTGAGCCATACACATCATGATGGGAGGTTTTTTCCTACCACCTATTTGATTCTTGATAGGGTCTCATTGATCCTTGAGAAGCTTACATTTCAAAATCCCATGAAGTGCATAGACAGGAATTTGATTTGGGAGGATGGTAGCCCTCATGGGAGGAGTACCAGGATGAGGAGAAGAAGGATACATCCACAGGTGATTGAGTGGATGTGGATAATGGGCAAGGAGCTAGGAGGCTACTTGCAGATCTATGATACCAGGGAGTAGGAGGCTTGGTTGCGCTGGTTCCTCTTGAAGGATTTTGGCCATCACTTGTGCTTGCAGATCTATGATACCGGGTAGCAGGAGGCTTGGTTGCGCTAGTTACTGTTGAAGGAGTTTGGCCATCACTTGGAAAACACTCTTCCTAAGAGTGGGAGTATGGAGAAAAGATGGCTAGATACTTGCATCATTGAGAAGCATAGAGTATGGATGCATGGTGTCGATATGATACTCATATCATTCATTGTGTCTTCATCACATGATTGGTATGATGGAGGTATGGGGAGGCAACACAATGTCTTGTTGCTTTGTTTGCTTCTGGGAGAGAAAGGGAAAATTTCCTCTCACACTTTGTATGATGTTGCAAGAAGAGGGGATGGCACTATCTCCTTGGTCTTTGATGGTGATTGGGAATCACTTCCGTCTTGGGAGGTATTCCATATTTTTTGCAGCATTATTAGAGGAGTCTTTGACAAGGAGCATGTCAAAGAATGGAGCTTTGTATTGACAGGATCTTATTTGCATGAGCTCACAGCACTGTCACTTTGAAGCAAAACCTTATGGATGAAGTGTGCCCAGCAGAGACATGGTGGATCTATAACCCATAGGTCCCAGGATCACTTCATATTTGTTGCACTTAAAGGAGCACATGGTTCATTCTTCTTCACAGCATACCAAAACACTATGGAGGACTCATGTATGGACCCATGTACTATCTTACTTCTAGCATATGGTGAGAATTTTGTATATACATTCATTGATTTTCACACTTTTACCACTTTCATGCAGTGCATTGCTTCACAAGAGGGCAAGCTTGTCAAATTGCTCAGGGAATTGTATTGGGCCAATATACATGATCGAGGCAGCCATCTCTTTTGAGGCCTTGGGAAAATGTTTTATCACCACATGTATGTTCAGTTGCTGCACTATATCATGTATCATATGAAGACATGCATGATTAACAGAAACATTTCGCCATGTACATTTATCAAGCAGCAACTTGTAAAATTGCGATGTACTTGTTGGGGAAGTTGTTGGTGCCTCTTTTCATCACTTGTAACCTTCAGCGTTTTCTTCATTTTTTTGCTGATCATGTCTCCATTTGCTAATATATATCAGATTTGTATGGGAGGCTTGATTATGAGGGAGACACATGAGATGGATGTGTCTTTGAGTGGGAAGAATTCTCACAATTTCTGCACTACATGTTCTAATGGGAGCATGGGAGGAGATATGGCCACCACAGCCCAATGTTTGTTTTCTTTTGAGGTGGGCCATAAGATTGATATTCATCCATTGTATAGCCATGGGCAAGTGCTTGATCATGTATTATTGTTGTTACATTCAGCCATTTACTATCCTTCATTAGATGTGATGAATCATGGACATTTCTTGCCATGTAATTTTCTGAAATTGCAGTGGATGAGATTGCGCTGCATCATTGTGATAAATTGTTTGTATCATGTATAATCATGTAAAAACTTCAGCAAACCTCTCATTAGGATGTCCCGTGATGACTATGTCCTATTCTTCATGGATAGATTTTTTTGGGCCAGCTTGTTTTTCATTGTTGGAGGAACCTTCTTTGGAGGATTGTTATTCACTTTTCCATTGGAGGGCAATAATTTTGCAGTGTAGGATCAACATACACTCTACACTTGTTATGAGTGGAGAGAAGGAAAACATGGGGTAAGATATGATGCTTTCCAAGTTCATATTTTTATTGCACCTTCATTGCCGGAGCTTGAGGTGGAAAGAGATTTTCAGGATTTTCCTTCTTGGGAGGTGGCTCATTTTGTTTGGATGATTGCTTGGGGATGGAGGATCCACATGAGGGAGATGTTCCTCATTATATTCCAGACTCCATGCCTTGAGTGGAGATTCTTCAGTTCTATCCTTGCAGTTGATTGGAGAGAGGTGATGAGTTGGTGCGCAGCTGATGGAACAACTTACACCATGACAGATACAGAGCAACAGGAGTCATGGTCTTCGCCTCCTAGAGAATCAGTCATAGCCAGAGGTAGTTCATAGTCTGAGCCATGGGACTTGGGCTATTATTGGCCATGGTGGCGATGGGATCCGGGAGGATTATTGGTTGGCTGGTACCATGAGAGATCAGTTTGTGATCCTGATATTGAGAGATCCCTTCATATCAGGATGATGCAGAGGATAGGGAAGATTCAGTGGTGCATTTGGAACCTAGGCACATTTTGCAGTATCGGTGGAGAGCATCAGCTAGGAAGGACACTTTTTCAGGCAGTTGCTTGAGGGCAAGCAACATTTTGCCGGGGGGGACTATAATATTCCTAATTAGCAACAGTTAATTGGAATATTCTATTTTGTTTAGTTTCTCGTCTATAGTTTGTAAATAAATAAAAAGTGAGTGAAGAGGGTCTAACTCACTTAAGTGAAATAAGACATCCACCTAGTAGCACAACGTTGTGACTTAAGTGGGATTCAAGGGGGGGCCTAACACCACATAGAGGAGGGGGCCTATGTACACTCTAGAAGCTTCTGCAAGCTTCTGCGTAGATAAGGATGAGGATTTGGATAAGGATGAGGATTTGGAGAAGAGATAAAGGGTATGTTGGGTTTTGGAGGGAAACCAACATTATAAAAGATGGAGGACCCTCCTCATTTCATTCATGCTTGAGTTGTTGATTGTTGAGTGAGACATTTGTCTTCATTAGCACGTTGGTTGTTTAGCCTGTCTGCAGCACTGTTTAGTGCAACCAAGTGTCTCTGTGCGGAGATCTCACCCTTAGCCCCGGGCGACTTCGAGTGCCTGCTCAGGCAAGGTTAGTTTTTTAGCATCATCCTCCAGGACAACGTTATTGCGACAGCAACATAATACTGTGTTGTAGGGTGTTTCCATGGTGAGTTTACAACACCACTTCCTTCTCTTTTTTTTCATAGGGAGAGTATCTCTTTCCTTTGGAGGATCAGATTGGGAGACTTTGGAGCTGAATTGTAGATCTTGGCATTAGGCCAACACTTATTCTTCCCCTACTGCGCAGTCCCTCTTATTTACTGTGTTATTTTCATGGTGTAGTTGTTGTGAGGGTTTGCAGATTGTTTTGAGGGTAACATCTCAAGTGTAAGGATCAGCCTTCCACTTTGGAGATCTATTGGAGGAGGTCTACTTTAGATTTCTCATCAACTTTAGCCTTCTCTACTTGGTTTCAGTTTGGAGTTGCAGTAGCTACCCAGCAACTTCGGCATTTTTGTCGTATTGTGTATTTCAGCCAATCCCTTGGAGGATTGAGATATTTTTTCTTATAAGGGTTAGAGCTTTTCTCCCCTAGTGTATTTGGGCCATATACTATCATATGTATGTGTTGACATCATCTTGGAGTGGTTATCTATCATAGACTGTGTTTTTCATAGCCTGGGTTTATGCAAATATAGCAACGTTTTCCATTTTCATGTACATGTGTTATTGAGGCTTGCTTTTCTTTTCTTGAGAGGTTGTTTCCTTAAGACTTGTACAGTCTTTGCTGCTATACATTATTTTGGCTATATATATATTCATCTTCTTGTCTCACAGCTCTTGTAAAATGATGTCTCTTCATGGTATGCTCATACATGTGTTTACATATTGCTGCAAGTCACTTTTGAGTAGGATTCTTCAAGCAGCTCTATAGACAAAGTCTGGAAAGGGCTAGATAGCCTCTGGATCTCGTCCTCTTTTATAGGTGACACATCTAGTAAATGCCCTCCTAGTCTATCTCTGGTTGGAGTTTGCTGTGTTTTAGAGATATCCCTGAAACGGGATATTACAGTGGTATCAGAGCCTTTGAGCGGGATATTACAGAAGTGTAACACTCCCTAAAAAAATCTAATGCTTCCCAAAATATGAAGATGTTTGCAAACTAGCTCTGCCGAAGTCTTTAGCCTCCCTTATAATTAAAACTTTGACTTCCACAACTAATTGCTCCTATTGTTGGTACCCGCACTAATGCTCCACTCTCCCACCATCTATCAATGTTGTTTCCTTTGTCCAAATCGAGGTATAAAAAATGGAGCTCAAAGTTAATGAAAAAATATAAATCTTTATAAAAGAATGTTAATGAAAGAATGGATACCTACAATATCTAGTGAAAGTAGGGTTTTTTTCAAATTCATAAGGTGTATTGGGTTAGGATTGGTAGGGGGTTAAATAATGTGATTTTTAGAGGTATTTTCCAATATGTAATTAAATTAAGGGTATTTTTTAATATGCCACAAACACAATGAGGTGATATGTCAGAGGTTCATTGAGTGAAGCCTTGTGCTATTAAGTAGATCAAGCCAACAATATAATCTATGAAACATGCTTCAGTTAACAATATATAACGAGATCCATTGACCTCCTTGTTATAAGATTCAGTTAGGCTATTGATTTCTTCAAAAACCATACCTTGTCTCATAATTTTTCATATGTTCCTTACCTCAAAAACAACTGATACATACTTTAGATATTCCAAAAACCACACCTTGTCTCATAATTGTTCATATGTGCCTTACCTCCAAAAAAATTGATGCATACATTAGATATTAAATCTCTTGTAGGCAACATAATTTCTTGCAAAAGAGAGTACCTCACTGTCACACTACTTCCAATTCCTTTGACACAGATGTATGTTTACTTAACGCAATGCAAAACTGTCACAAAAATTCCAATTCCTTTGACACAAATGTATGTATACTTAACGCTATGTGAATGTCTTAAGGCCGTTGCAGGGGTTTCAAAGATTGATTTCTTTGTCAATATGTCAATGTCTATGCAGGTGTTTCCTAGATCCATCAATGTGCCAAGGTTGATGCAGGTGTTTAAGAGATCCATCAATCTGTTCTAGGGATAAATTTGTCCCGAGGGCTCTACAGTTCAAAATATTCTTCAAAAGTGTCTCTGAATAGAGGGTCGATCAACCTTATAAACAAATTCCACATAATTACTTCATATTTTAGGTTGAATGGCCTCTAGATATGGCCACAAGAGATCTACACAGAAAATTATTCATAAATAATGCTTGAAATAACACATATATGTAAGGTTTAATGACCTTACAAAGTCTTCAGCAAAAGGAATTAACAATTTCAGATCAAAATAATGAAAACCCAAAGTGAAGATAAAGATATGAAGACTTTAGCTTTTGTTCCATAGAATTTCAAGTCTAAGTTTGTTGTTGTTGAATGTGACATAGTATACAAGCCATATCTTCTCTTAGTAATGCCTTCGATGCACGTGAATCGACTAGTTTCAAAGACATTTGTAGGACCCAAAAATGATAAATGACAGGAATGGTTTGATTCAATGTTTGTATACACCACAAATACACCATTCACATAGTTTTGTTCAAATCATGCTCAACAAAAAGGTGAAGAACAAGAATGATGTTTCAGAAGTTCCTAAAAATATTCTGGATTTTCCAAACCTGTCTTGGTCATGATTCACCATTCACCACAAATTCGAGTACTTCATGAAATAGAATATAGGTACAAAATGACATCTTAAATTTTTTCAATAGACTTTGAAATTTTAGTGAATTGGAGAACTTTCAAATGCATGATGTGTTTATCATCAATCTTCCAATGAAAATACTTTTGACCAAAATCGTGTCCCAAATAAAAACTACCTAACATAAATTTGGTCTATATAGTTTGCCTTAGACCATCGATATATCCATAGAAGTTGCACATGAAACCCAAAAAATATAATCAAACAATGCTTCATTTCTCACCTTAAAAAAAAATTGGAGAAAGTGCTCAAGCTCAATATCTATCCAATAGAATCATGATCCTTTGTTTATATAATTGAGCATACCGAAATTTAAAGGAGGGTCGACAAATTCTAGGAGGCGAAACAAAATTTTAGACCTTGATCCCTTTAGGCCGACTTTGAATTAAGTTTTTTTTTTTTTTTTTTTTGTTTTTTGTTTTTTTTTGTTTTGTTTTGTTTTGCGGAGATGATTTGAACCCTTTGAATATAACTAAAGCCATAATATAATTTTCCACATCATCACTGTGTTTTCAATCAATAAGACATAATTTTCCACATCAGCTAACTAGTGCATTGATGTCATGTAATCATATAATAGCCACATATTCCAAATAATGTTATGATGCCACCTTAGTTTCCCCTAGGGTTGTTGACCCCAAATTGAGTCTTCAACTTTCTCCGACCATATATCAAAAAACTTGATGGTACAATATATGCTCCACATAACACCATAATCAGCATGACGAGGAGAATCTGATGACAAGGGTCTCAAAGACAAATTCGGTGATCTGGTGCTCCCAAAATTTCTAACAAGTGTGGGATATATCCATTTTCCAAAATTCCAAACCGTAGAGCTACGGTTAGCTAGAGTTTATGCAATTCCTCCTCTCATCCACTACATACATGCTCATGCTCTTGCTTTGACATCAATGACGTGTTGCACACCTGCACAACATCCTGCATCTGGTCCCGCTTTGACATTAATGACAACATACTCAACATATTCACATATTTCCAGAATTATCTCTAAACAATTACCTTGTTCAACAATGTATTATTAAGGTTTGCTAATTCAATCTCACTTGTTACAAATTAGAACTGTAGAACTTTAGGGCTTACCACAATATTATATTCTACACCATAATTAATAGAGAGTTCAAATTCCTTATATATTCTACTCTTAGGCTATAACAATTCAATATTAATTAAAATATAGCAAGATACTTATCTAGTATTCTCCTAAGGATGTGTAAAGATCTATCATGGTCCTCCCAACTATTAGCTAGTTTACTAAACTAGCCACCCCCAATCTCTATTCCTTTATGTTAGAGAAACAATTCCTGCAATATCATTTCTCCTGAACCCTTAAGGTAGAATCTTGCTTTGTTTCCTTGGGTTCAACCAATATTTCCCTCCCGTTGGTTACAATCAAGAATCATTACTCTCCCACAGGATTCCAACACAAATCCAATTTCATGGCATCTATCTCTGACCATTTGGTATTCTTTCTTTTTCTAGTCTGTCCTTGCCTATTAAGCTAAATAATGCAAAATGGAGAAAGATTTCTTCTTTTATTTTTTCCATTTTCTTGGGCATAACTAATTCCAATTGTTTCCATGACAGTTAGGAGTTAATTCGCACCAAAAAACCCTTAACACATTCTCAATAGTGTTAACAACACAAATAAATTTTCTTTTTATTTACAACAAAATATGAATATTTACATCAACCAATATTTCTAGACATTTTATTTTTTCACTCACAATAATGGAAATAAAAATCTTGAGTAATTAACCAAGGGTGTTACATCTCCCCTCCCCTTAAAGGGACACTGTCCTCAGTGATTTAATATTTCATTCTTCATTGGAATAACTTAGGGAAAACCTCTCTCGTGTATTTTTCCAATTCCCATGTGGCCTCTTTAGGTCGAAAGTGCTCACATTGCACTTTGAATTGAGGAATGGTTCTATTTCGAAGAGTGATTTCCCTCTAATCCAAAATTTGTACATGTTCAATGTGGAATTCTCCTTCTGGTTCTTCCTATGCAAAATTCCAATTAATTACATGATTAGGAACACACACACACACACACATTTCTTTAACAAATATGCATGAAATACATTATGAGTATTAACATGTGTTGGTAAAGCTAATTGATAAACTATTGGCCCCACTCTGGCTACTGTCTCAAATGGATCACAATATTGAGGAGACAATTTAGAACAACTCCCTAATTTTAGGGAACTCTTCTTTGACCACACTTTCATATAGACATTCTCCCCTACTTAGAACTCTTTAGGGTTTCTTTTTATTTCTGCATATCTTTTTTGTCTATCTTGTGCTTCCTTTAAATTATACCTAATTTTCTTTACCATTTGCTCCATTGGCACATCGTTTTATTGGAATAAATATTGAGTTTCATCTTGTAATGGTAGGTATGCTAAGTAACACATTTACATTGAATCATAATTCCATTTCATTGAGTACGATTAAAAACCAAAAATGATTGAATTATTTGTTTGTTAATAATATTTTGAGAAAACCTCATGCAAGGTAGTAAATATTGAAAGAAAGGATTATAGGAATATATAATCACTTTTATTTGGTTGATTGAAAAGTTTAGGTTGTAGTTAGAATGGTCTAGAATATGAAAATGAGTGTAATTTTATAAGAAAGAGATATTAGGCGCTATGACACATAAGAACCAAACACTATGAGAAGGAATCTCATACTTATGAAATATGGTATTATTTATGAATTAGACTTGGAATTTATATGTTGTATTATTATGAATATATCTACTCTGATTGTATGTGTATGATACATGATAGATGATGCCTATTGAAGATTGAAAACCTTGAAGGAAGGCCATTTCTATGACAAGGGACCCCTCTGATTTCCATAAGTTATATATATTACTAGTGGATGTCTAATAGTAAGTTATTTCTCTTCGTACATGAGAAATCCATGATAATTTGGATCACCGAAGGCATTATTTAGTAGATAAAGGGACATCTAAGCATAGAGGGTGAGGGTATCAAGCAGGAGGAAACTTATAAGTTCATATGGGATGGTGGCTAGAATCTTAAAAGTGTGTTAGAAAGGACAATGAAATCAATTCTTTCCTATGGAAGACATCACATGGGATAGATGCATATCAATACATATAATTATTAAATAAAAAATACAAACATATCTTTGAATAGATACTTACATCATGGAATTGAGAAATATTGTGCATAAGATAAGTGTTTCTTGGTAATTGTTATAATATGTACGCTTACTTGATTACTAGCGAAGGCATATGTTGGAATGTTGAAGTATGGTGGTATACCAAGATAGTAAATGGGATGGCACTACAAATACAACTGAAGAAAGAGGAAAATAAGTTTTGTTAATGGGAAGACAACATTGATGATTATGTTATTCGAAGGGGGATGTGATATAATTTCCTAGTATTGAATCCCATTGATTAACTATACTTAATTATGATTAAATTTTTTATTTTATTTGGCATGGATATATAAATTACCGTTCCTTGTTTACACCACGAGGAAGAAATTTCATGGTGATATGAATAATCTAAATGTTATCATTCTTGAATTTAATCAAATATTATAGATACATGAGGTGGGAGCACATAAAAAGGGGGCTATTATAGAAGGATATGGGAAAGGTGAGAGGGTAATATGGGGTTCAACATGCCAAATAATCCTTAGTTTTCCATTCTTAAAAAATTTACCTTGTTTCCTTCGTCATCATGTTCCTTACTAAAAATCTAGAAACCTTAACTACCAATCATTGAATTCATGTTGTGGTTGTGGATATGTACACCTTCCACAATTATGAAATAAATTGTATAAGTACCTTAATCATGGGAATTGTTATAAAAGTTAAAACCTATATTTTCTCACATTTTCTTCGAAAAAAATCATGTCCCCACAATAAGGGAAAAATGAGGTGTCCTGCAGTAATGGGGACGGGGTGATTGTTTTATTCATTCACTCATAATTATACCCCTCACACATGTGGTTGCTGGGGAGGGAACAAACTCATGATTGGAAATAGGAAATTGACTGTAGAGAGACAATGATTCATGTAGTATTAGAGGCATGTATGTGAATATTTGAAGGGAATAAGGATTGATTTGTTATTGGTAATTACTTTACTAGTACAAGAACATAGTCCAATATAATGTTCACCTAAATGACATAATTAATTTTGGTTCTAAGATGAATAATGGAGGTAATTCAACATTCACATGAATGGTGTGTGACCATTATGAACTCATGCAAAGAACATTGAAGAGATATACATGGGGCTAGACATAATAGAGAAGGAAAATCAAATGGAAGAGAAGTAATTTATAAGGGAGAAATAAATAGAGGGGGAGATAAATTCATTATCTCTTGGTTGATGCTAGAAGCTATGAAAATAGTTGTCGAGTTATTTATTCCTACTAGGACGGTTATCAAGGAATGATAGAGGTCATTTTGAATTCATGTGATAAGAACTATAAAATTATGTATAGATTTTGAAAATAGATAAGGAAGAGATTCCAATGTTTAAAAGCTAATTTCTTGGAATATAAGTGAATTCTACAGACGTACAACATAGAGAGATTCAAAAATTTGGTTGGAAAGGGATCCAAGAAATATATCAAGCTATGTGATGGAGAATATATGGATAGAAGCTAAGGACGAAACCATAGTGTGGGTTGAACGTCCAATCAAGGAAGTCTTTAAAACATGAAAAATGTCAAGAACTAAGTAAATGTTGTTTGAGTTAATGGATAGTATCTTGACCCTCTATGCACACATCGAGGCGTAGATTAGAGAATTTTGAGGGACTATTGAGTAAATAAGGAATTTAGTCTCCTTGTGCTATGTAAGGAAAGTAATGTGTCACAAAAATAGTTGTTTTGTTCAATGAAAAAAAATTAGCGGTGAGACAATGGGATAGGTAATTTTTTGTCCAAAGATTGAATGATTTCCATAAAAATGTTATAACTTTCCTTAATGGTATAATAACCTTAATTGGGGTGGCCTATCAGAAAAATAATAAGCATAATAGAGTCTATGGTTGGCTGGAACATTTCTCCACCTAAGTTAATGTTGGCCTTCAACTTTTAGATAGATAAGTTCTTCCTTTAGTTTGCTTATACATGATGCACTTTGCTAGAGTATTTTACTATTCCAATGTTGAATTACAAGTTTACTATTTATTCATAATGGTAAGTCAATGTTATATGTTCGAATGTAATTCTTCTAAATATAATTTTATATTATGCTACAACATTTTTACTAAGTATCATTATCTCTATTTATTTTTTGTTGTGAGTATGCGAGTAAACATCTATAGTGTTATAGCTTGGGATGAACATGCTATGTGAATCCATATTATGGTTATAGGATACCATTAGTGAATAATGAATCATGCATGGAACATATGTTTTCTTTTCTAATGTTATACCGAAAAATGGAGGTATATATTTTTCCATCTATATTCAGCCTTGTCTACTTAGTCACACATGTTCACCTTGTAATATTTTTTGATTAAAATAAGAACTCAATTTTTATGCAACAAATTAGAGGTAAAATAAATATAGATCATTTCCAATAAAAGTTTTGATTAAAATTAATTTAACAAAAAATTAGATATAAAATATAATTGTATAAGGGAAAATTCCAAAATACATAGCTCCTCTATGCCCCATGGTTTTGAAAACTAGGCTATCCATGTAGATTTTTCTTTATGGAAGTGATTCTTGAGCATTTTAGATAAAATTCCATATGTACAACACCTCAAATTCTTAATTAGAGCAATCATGATGCTCTCTTTTTTCATGTATGTTTTCATCCATGGAATATGAGGATCAACTCTTTAATTAGAAACTTAACTACAATACTTGGCACTAACAAAAAATATCTGCAGCCATGATCAAATTGTTGTACATGTACATGTTTGTATT
>CM076577.1:303087599-303148663 GCA_034641835.2 Pinus albicaulis
TATTCCAATGAATGAAAAATTAGATGCGTTAACCAATGTTGAGTCAACAATTTTAAAAATTAGATGCGTTAACCAATGTTTGACCCAATTGTATTGACCAATGCAAAACCATATCTATAATATCAGCTTGCAGGTTGCACATAAACAACCTTCAATAAAGAGCGTGCATTTCCATGTGGAAACTAATTAAAATTACCATACAAATGAGAGGGGAAAAATAATGTTTGCATATCCGTTCATCATGCTAAATTCTATTTTGGCACACAAGAAAAAACTTAATGTTTTCATGACAAAAGAAATCATTAGCTTCTGAGTGGGAATCATAACTCCAACCCCTTGCATGAACGATTTTTAAATTTCATTTTCATACTACAAATCTGCAAATAAACTTGTGATTACCAAGCACTTAAACTGAGACATATATATGGTGATTTTAGAACACAAGAATCCATGCACAACAGCGTCCAAGCACATGGTATCCTCCTCTCCCAAAATAGAAAGAAATCTCGTTATTCAAAAAGCCAGTCTCCCGACTAGGGAGAGGAATGAACATGAAAGATAGGTTGAGCATGATAGACGTGGTCAAAGTCAATGGAAAAGGAATACTTTGAGAATAAGAGTTAAAATACTTGCAGGCCAATCACAGTCTGCATAAGTATTTTGCAAAGCGGTTCATCACACACTCAATTTGCAATTCACACACACACTCAATTTGCAATTCACGTGGCAGCTTCTCACACAATACTTTATGGCATTTCTCTCCTCCTTCTCAAAGGAATTTCTCAATAGATTCCCCATCCTTGCATAATAGGAAGCATTCTTTGCTCGCCATACTAGTAACACTTTCTCATTTATTCTCCATGATGACAGCTGCTAAATACTAAGAGAGGAAGAAATTAAAAAATGTAATGGTGGCTGACATAAAGAAAACGAAATAATTAATAGAAGTCAACAACTGACCATAATGACAACTGATAAGCATATATAAATAGATGGTTGCAAACCATTCAAAACAGGGGGGGGTTTCATGAAATTCTCAACTCCATAACTGATTCTTGATGACTAATAAATATATATAAATAGATAGTTGCAAACCATTCAAAACGGGGGAGTTTTTATGACATTCTCAACTCCATAACTGACTCTTGATCACGAATAAATGAAGATAACAATTTTCGGATCATGTCAAGCACATTAGTCCAATAATATTTGTCGTATCATAAATGCTAAATGCTTCAAAATTAATATGCAAGTTCTATGGATATGTCGATCACCAACGCTAAATGTTTCAAAATTAGTATGCAAGTTCTACAGATATGTCGATCACCACCTCCACCACCTCCACGGATATTATGATAACCACCTCAAAGGCAATTATTGAAAGAATCCTTTAATCAAGATCCCAAATAATTCCAACTACCCATTTCCTTCTGCTAAGTGTCATAAGTGTCATTCCAAGTGTCATAGTCAGTTTGAGTTCAGTTCAATGTATTTGAGTTTCACTCCAGTCATATTTTGAGTTCAGTTCAATTTATTTTAGTTTCACTCTAGTCATTGATTGCAACTAGTGTCCTATGTACCCTTTTCTAATAGTTACTCAGTAATTTAACTATTGATTTCCCTCCATTTTCTATTTTAAATTCATTTTCCTTTTTTCTTATTAACTTTTCTCCATATTTTCAATATTTAACATTCATTTTATAAATCTTATAAAGGCTCTCATACTTATTTAACCAATTTATATATAATAAAGGCTAGAATATCTCTACCAATTAATTGAATTTGATGTAATGAACAAAATTGGGAAAATAACAAATACAATGTAATATTTTTTTTACCTGTTCAAAATTAACAAATTTGTACATGGTATTTATCATGGTATTTTCCAATGGTACCAGTCCATGGTATTTTCTTTCTTTTTTCGAGGGAAAATAATAAAACAAGATCTCTAGAGAGTCCATCAAGCCTATAAAAGGGGATAGAAGCTAGACATTGGGGGTCATTCAAGTTTATATATCTTATTGTGTTTTTCTTTAGAACTTGGCATGGCTAGTTCCAGTTTGACCAAACCTGTAGATCCATCCATGTTCCACAATTGTGCTTCAGTCCATTGCATTATCTCTGATACTTTGTATGGGCATGTAGTATGTTCTTTCAATTATTAATATAAATAAGGTTTTATTTCCAGATTTCGTCTATGTTCATATATTTGCTAAAATAATTTTATTAAGGACGTTAAAATGTACGAAAATTTTAAGATTAAAGATATTAGAATGGTATTAGAGTCTTCTTTTCCAGCCATCCTAAATGTTTTATTGAAAATCATTTTTTTGAAAAATCAAGAGTTTCAAAGAAACTAATATTCGATAATCCTCCATAATCACCCTAACTAGACTTATCTACAACCACTCTACTTAGCTCATTATTTCCATGATTCTCTACAACCACCCTTCTTGGCTCATTACTTTAGTGATTCTCTACAACCACCCTACTTGGCTCATTATTGTGAAATTTTCCGGAGTGTATGGTTTTGCAAGAGATCCTTGAAGAAACTCAAATCCATTGCATATTTTTTTATAGGAAGGTAGGTCTCGTTTCACACATCTATCATTCTCTCGGTTGTTGGGTATCGGTATTTAACTTTCTCTCCAATATTTTATAATATTCGGCTAGATTGATACACTGTGAAACACTTATCATTCTCTCCGTTTTTGGGTATCGGTATTTAGCTTTCTCTTCAATATTTTATAATATTCTGCTAGATTGATACACTGTGGAACACTGGAAGGAGTCGATCACATTTGTGATGAGTCGCAATAGACTATACACAATGCTAACAACAAATACCATTAATAAACATGGAGTAAATTCTTATGATATGAATAAGTTGGGCGTATGCTTCCTCTTCATAGATTGATCAGATTCAATCATATTGTTCAGTTAAAGTGAATCTATCTCTGGATCCGCCATTTTTGCATTTTCGCTCGTTGTGCTGAAAGGAGTTGAAAAAACACGTCATCCTTTAATGGCCATTATTAAATTGCTGCCATGGCGTTGGAAGGAAGGCTTGTGGTCAAATCTCAATCAGCAAACAAAGAAACTGGTGTTAGGGCTGGCATTTGAGCTCAAGGCCGCGCAACAAGATCGATCGAAGAAAGTCGACCGGCGCTCTGAGACACGCGCAACGCTGAAGAGCCATTCATCACCACAGTTCCACGTGATCTATCTGCTGCAAAAGAGAGAGCGCCATTAGGCCAACCAAGAGGGACGAAATTTTTGGAGTAGGTCACAAAGGTTGGGCCCTTTCCCCTCAGCCTTATCTGTGCATGGTGATAATAGTGTCTTGAAACTGGCTTGGATGGGTGAGAGACAACTGCAATCTGTCTCGGAAGCTCCTTGTCCCATTGAAGAATAGATCTCCACCTGAGATCGTCGGTGGCAGTGAAGTCGACCCATCGTTTGTCACTCAAATCATCTCATCACCGCCCAACAACGACAGAGGTAGCAGACAACCTGCCGGCCAATTGGCTTACTCTTTTCTAGTTCTCCAGAGATACAAAAACTGCACCGCCTTAGAGCCGCATGACGCTCTGCAATCGTTTGTAACTGTCCCTCACGATGCCAACAATTGTAGTAACTATATGGTCTGAGAGATAATTCATGTGGAGGACGATGGCAGGTACAACTTCTCATTTTTGTAATCCGTTTAACGCTTGCCGCAAAGATTTTATGGAAGAGAACCCTGCAATACTTAGAGGGTTATTGAACTAGCATAGGAGGTGAATGTCACTAGCATATTCAAGGAGACAATAGTTTGTCACGGTGCTTGATTTTTTGAAGAAATAATGGTTGCTCTGATTTTCATCTAATTAGTCCCCTTGGCACTATGTCAAAATTTAAATATGCTTGCATTTGTTAAAGTAGGCAGCCAAAATTCTTATCCCAAGTGATAAGTGTAATAGCAGTGGTGATAAGTGTAATAGCAGTGTTCCGAGCTTCCATGATATGATGCATGCATGATGTGATGTTCAAACTATCATTATTTTTTAAATGAAATTTGATGAAATATTTGTGCACTTCATCTAGTATCACAATCACTCCTCAGGCCAATGTCTCAGCACTTGGAGTAGAGAATCAGTGGGTCAAGAGACTACAATCCAACTCACTGCTATAGTTGAAAGAAAGAGGAGTGGGTCATGTAAGTTACCCATGCAAGTCTATGATTTCAAGTCCTAGACTCGATTCGGCCTCCAAATTACTTCTACGAGACATGTGGATACACGGATGTTAGTACTAAAGGAATTTAGTTGTGCATCATATTTGGCGTCAAAGACGTGAGAAATTGAAGGACTAAAGATAACAGATCATTTGGTATCAGAGATGCAGTGAAAAATTGCAAGACTGATCATTGGGTATCACCAAGCGCATCAGTATAGTTAGAGTGGGTTGTTGAAACTGATTATGGGCTTTTAGTATTTGTAATAAATTTGATATATTCATATCATATTACAGTGTACTCGCGCGTGCTTTTCTGCTTTGATAGGTGAGCAGATGGGATGTCTTAAAGAGACTTTGGAGAAAAAGCAGAAACTTCGGGATGAACTAATGAGAATATATGGTTCGTTACACAACAATACTCCCTTAGACCATAATGATGGTCAAAGTAGTAGACCATTCTCGAAAAGAGTCCATATCACTTTGTAGTCGAAGCACCCATGGGGAGAGAAGGAGGGAAATGGAAGAGGGGCTAAGCTCTTCACACATGGGTTTGAATTGAAATAAACAAAGTCATCCATAGACCTTCATAAGTTGGAGGAATTATTCACATGTTTTTCCAAGGTGGGGCAATATGAATAGATGAAACTCAGGTGGGCTCTCAAGAAATCCATGCTTGCATTGATAAAAAACGCACTATGGGAGCATCATTGTAAAGAAGTGAGGCTCATAGTTACTTCTTGTCTTAGTAGGATCATAGCTTAACATCACCACTAGTTCCTTACAATAATGATCTCATGAGGGAGATATTACTGTTGATAGTGGAATCCCTTCAAGGGTTGAAGGGCATGATGCATCCTAAATTTCACAAGCGGTGCAAAATTTTAAAATTCATGGAAGAGTTCAACTTTCGCACTTTAATGTTGAATTTAGAATGTGACGACTTAATCTTTGAGTTACTACAAGGCTTTTACACAAACATTACATCAACTCATCTAGACTATGTCAAAACAAGTATCTAAAAGATTTTGTCTCTATTCTTAGAACAAGATGATGACATCTGCAAGATACTAAGGTCCAAATTTTTTACCATTTGGAGGAAGAAACCAAAGATATCACCAGCTGCCTATGATCTAGTCAAGAAGTTGGCTAGAAAAAACATAAAATTGCTCAGAAGGGTGTTGACGAGGAAGGAGTTGAGAAGGATTGAAGGAGGAAGAAATAAAAAATCTGCAGCAAGAATGGACTAAGGAGGAGAGGACTATGATTTATCTATAAGGAACCTTCGGTCCTTAACCATTCATGTCCAGGTGATAACGAGAAAAGAAGGGCATAACAGTTAGATACTTTTTTCATATCATGGGGATTCATCCATAGTTGGGTTCACCAATTTTTAGGAGAGAAACTATGAAGGATTCAAGTAGTCAAGTACAATGGTGAGCAACAACACCATGTTTTTCAGAGAAGCTTGTAGAACAAGCCGATCATAATTAGTGAGCTTCAAAAAGTACACGGAGAAAGGAAGGAGGTAATTCCTCCTAATGATGTTGTATTTGAGTCCATAGATATCTGGGAGAACATCCATAAAGAGTATGGGAAATTAAGTGTAGATAAAAATCCATCGGTACATCCATGTTTGACAACCAGATAGGGTGTACAACTTATTCCCACATGTGGAGAAGGCCAAGGAGAAGATATTCAAGGGAAATAAAATGAGGAGCTAGTAGTAAAAAACTAACATGATTAGGATGATCATGCAGGAAAACATGACAAATATAGTATGTAGGATGTACCATTTTTGGAGGGTCAGTCAAAGGTTCAAGTTAAAGTTGTGCTCATGAGGCATCTGGTGTAGACAGATACAAAGACATTCAATAGGGCACGAGAATAGCCAGAAGAGGACTTTGAGGAAAATATCATGCATTTAAAGACAAATCTTATGATGTTGTAACACCCCAAGTTTCTATCCTTTTCAAGTTAGACATTTGAACAAAAATCCAAAGGGGAGTGGACCCCAATGGAGAATTAAGGTGTGGATTTATTTAAATATTTATTAATGAAAAATAAATAGAATATTTATGTGTGTAGTATGACCAGATGAGATTGGAGATCAGAAGCCTGATCCATGAGGATATGGAAAAAGCTTAAGAATTCCCCAAAACCTTTCAAAAACCCTTGAAAGGAAATATTTCTAAATTAGATAAAAGAGAAAAAAAAATCTAAATTCCCCAATGAAGAAAAAAATAATGGGGAAGAGGTAGAAAAGTTGGGAAAAAAAGAGAAAACAACTTTTAAAGTACCTCATTGAGGGAAGACTAGGCAAAACAGGAAGAAAGCATCCTGAAAAGTCTAGACGCGGAATTTAGAAACAGGGTTGGGGAAAGCATAACTTAAATAAGCTGCTCCAGAACAGACTGAGGTTAGTCTGTCATTGGAGGATCTCAGCTCAGGGGTGAGTTCTGGAGATAGAAGAACTCTAAGGTTGGGATGATTGGTCATAGAAAGAAGTGGTATGTGCACCTAATTAATAAATTGCTGTTGCAGATTTGTATTATGAAATCTTGAATTTTTATTAAACTTGAAAGTATTAAATTCTTATGTTGTAGATATGTAATTCCTTACATTTAACAGATCTTGTTAGAAGAAATAATTCTCTAAAATTTGTATAGTTGTAGGAATAGAGTCTACTGGGAAATATCAACCAGAATCTCTAAACCTGATACTAGTTTAAATCTGGAGATATATCTTATTCTCGTAGATAAATGAATTTTATAACTTTAATCTGTTTCTGTAGTATAAAGTTATATGTGCATGAGAAAAAATAGATTTCATAAACTAGTAACTATGATTTGAATTTAATGGGTATGTAATATTAAATTCTATATAAAAAAATTCAAAGAAGAAAACAATTGAATTCAGAAAGATAAGTTGTATCTCCCTTCATAAGAAAGGATTTATATCTAAGTAAGCATAAATTTCTATTTTGGGAAGGAGTACAATTCTGTTGAACATTTATAATAGTACAAGAAAAGTATCTACTATAAATCTATGATATTCTCTGTATGGAAAATTTAAGCAAATGGAAAATCTAAGAGTAGACAGCTCTGCATAATTCAAATAAATCATTAGAAAAAGAAAATTTTCAGAAATTATATGTTTAGCTTGATTTGAATTCAGAAAATTAATTTTGAAAAAGAAATGAAGACTTATTGGGTTTGGCTTAAAAAAATAAAATCTAGTAGTTCAAGTCAAATTCCCTTGCAGAGAAAGTTAATATATAATAAAATGTATATGCCTGAGAAGAAAGAATTATTAGAAAAGAAAAACATAGAGATGTATAAAGCTTAAAGTCTAGCGCATAACAGAGAGGTGACTGCCTCTAATTAATGCATTAGAAGTTTTGTTTACATTGTATGTAATTAAATAAACAACAGAGGGTATAGAAAAGAAACTATGTACATATGATACATTTTAGAACAGTCACTTTAAATTTTATGCAGAAAACTAGAAAGGATAAAATATACCAAATTTTTATACTTCACATTTTTAAATAAAATGATAACATTAAATATGTATTACTATTTAAAATAAAACCAATTTGGTTTCATCATATGACGAAAATTAAGAGTTTAAGCCTTCTACATTTAATCCGAAAAACATCTATAGAAACATAGAATTGACTGCATTCATATGGTAAGCAGATTTGCTACATTACAAAGGGAAAATTTAATAGAGTTTGACAATTGTAAATATAAGCAGAAATATAAAATGCAGTATCTATGGAAGAACACAAAAATCGGTCTTATTAATGAGTGTATTAATATTATTTAGATTGCATATACGATTTTCTTTGAATGAAAAACACAATCATTTTACTCATCCTAGAAAAGAAAATTATGAAGAACATTTGAAATTAACATATGATAACAATAAACTTTTCTGCTGAATATATATATATATATATATATATATATATATATATATATATATATATTGAAACAAGGGCCCAGTATCAGTCACCATTCAAATGTCCAAATTCCAATTGAAGTTATAGTTCATTACATATAAAAAAAAACATTTTATCTCTGAATATCATTCACTGAGATAAATTAGTGATAAAAATAGGTAAGGCCTCGATGGGTAATCTATTGTTAACCAGAAGAAAACAAGATGCCAGTACTGAGCTGTAAATAAGAAGAACTGGGAGTTAAGCTAAAACAAGATTGAAAATATCACTTGGTAAGCAAATGATGAAAATATAGGCGAAGCCTGTGGGGTACCTGTACATCATCAAGAAGAAGGCAAAATGAATTTAGAGGGAAAAAATGCCATAGATATTTTCAAAAGAATTTGAGAAAAAAAAACGAGAAAAGACGAAAGTTATTACCTTAACACAGAGAAAGCTTAAACAATAATACTGTGTTAATTCTGTTGAAGACATAACAGAGTTATATATATCTATTGCTATGAATCCATTTGAAATTTAAATATGGGAAAAATGGAAATATAAAATGTTAGGGTCCATTTAAAGCCTCATGAGCGAGTATATGTATATACCTAAACGTCTTGAGAGGTGGAGCAATCTGAAATAAATCCTATTGATATACCAGTCAAATGATTTAAGTAAGTCGCATCCTAAAAATTCATTTTAAAATAAAAGTATAATAGAAAAAGGCGCTAATCTCTGCAATGAGAGATAACACATATGAAGAAGCAATATCTGGGATTTAATTAAAATTGTTGCTCTAAAACGATAATAAACCTCATTGAATTAAGGTATAGAAGATGAGTAACCAACACTAGAGCTCGCCATTGTATAAAAAAACGAGAAGATAGGAAATAGAAAGAGAGACAAGTATAAATCGAAGTTAATTAACAATACTGAGCCAAACATGGGAGTTACAGAAAAAAAAAATCAACTAAGGAGTTGAACTAACACAATAATAAGTGTAAGGAAACTTTCGATTTACCTAATATCCTTCCAACGCAAGATACCGTGGAAACTGTGAACTCGAAGTTGTTAAACTTCGGCTCGGGTAAAGCCACGGCATAACTCTGTTCTTCGACTGAATAGAAAATCGAAGAAATGAACCGGAAAGGATGAGATAAGTCTAAAAGAAGGCATTAAATATGATTGACCGAGAAACCCTAATAATTTTCCAAAGATCAAGACCATCCACTTGGCATACGATTGGAGAGATAGGTATGGATCGTAAGTCAGTCTTGGGGAATGAAACAATTAAAAAAATCATACGAATCTGATAAAAATCTAAATAATTAATGATTTGGTACATATTTGCGTGGACTATGGTTGATAGCCATTAATACACATGTACTTTCTGTTGATTTGTGGTGTGAATCCAATCCAAAGTACAAACGTATATGTTTTAATTCACATAAAAAATTCATGAAAAGGGGAAATCAAAAATAGGTTATGTAACCAAGGTTCAACCATAAATGAAATGATACGAATCATTCAAATCAGCATTAAACGCATAAGCTACCATATCAAAGCCCAATATTCATCTTTAGAAATCGAAGTTGATAAGGGTAAGTATTAACATTTTATGAAACCCAATGTGAATGGGTAGTCTCTCTTCATACCTATGCATGATATAATATTCAAATGTGGGATTTGAATAATTTTTAAATGAAAGTCAAATCACAAATTTGATATTTAAAACTTATATGAATATAAGTGAAGGGTATAATTATATAGAAGTGGTGATGTTAATGTTTTATACATAGTAAAGGAAATCAACCACTTATATAAAGATGGGCATGACCTCTTATAATAAGATATATATATATATATATATATATGTATAATTTCTAATTAGGTAGGCTAAGGGAAATAATAATGCAAATATTATTAACGTATTCTACTTAGAAAATTATAAACCCTTTATGTTAGACAATGAAATTTAAACAGCATTTTGAAATATGATAGTTAAATGTTATATATATATATATATATATTTGGTGTAAGTAAGAGATGTTACAAATGTTGAAGAAGAGAGACTAGACAGTTCGAGACACTGTCTTACAAGATAATAGAAAATTTGATGAGCTCATAGGGGTATGTGCTGAATCAATGACCAAGTTGTCTAGTGTTAAGGAATGACTCAATTCCCTCACATGAAAACAAGAGGAGTGTAGTTTGGAGTCCCATAGTAGTCCTCTTTAGGGGTACATAGATAAGGCATGCAACACTACCAAACCACCTTTATACATTGGGAAGAGAAGGTAAGAGTTCTCCAAATGCATCACGTTGGGTGACCGAGTGGAGCGGCATGAATTGAGCATCGAGCAACATCAACATAGTATATTTGTATATATTCATCCTTCCCAAGGCCTCGATTGGCGAGAGATTACGAGTTGGTACTCTATTGATGGGTTGAATCCAAGGAGGATTCTCACAACCAAGGGCATATTGCAACTTCAGCCCTTTGGCATGGGCACTGATGGAGGGCTAAGATGGTACCATAACCCACAGGTCCCAAGACTTGGGTGGAATTGAGATACAGGTGAATCCAATGGGGCCAACATTGGCTCGAGGATTCTTTGGGATCTAAATGAATATATCGAAGAAAGGATTGGTTGGAGGATTTTTTGGATCTAGATGAATCTATCAAATGAAGGATTGGTTGGAGGATTGTTTGGGATCCATATGTCAAAGGATCCATTCAGGATCTTTTAGCATGGAGGTATGGAATAACACATTGGGTTGTACGGAATCTTGGTATCAATTCTCCTGTTGTGGATAACATTGAATTGCTTGAGGGAAAGAAATATTTGGGCAGGAGGATTTCTAATATTCCCTTTATTGATCTAGTCAAAATTGATGAAATCTTTCCATGGTATCAACCCATGGTATTTTCCTTTGTTTTTCGAGGGGAAATAATCAAGTCATATCTCTAGAGAGTCTACCAAGCCTATAAAAGGGGATATAAGCTATGCATTGGGTATCATTAGGATTTATCTATCTTATTGTTTTTTTCTTGAGAACATCATGTGGCCAGTTCCAGTTTGATCCCAAGGGTGGAAACCCCGTGTGTGTTAATTTTTCTGGTAGATCCATCCAGGGTCCACGATTGTGCTTCAACCTTTATTTTTTTCTCTTTTGATGAGCAATCATGTACTCCATTGCATGGGTTCTGATACTTTTTATGGGCATGTACTATTTTCCTTTAGTTATTAATATAAATAAGGTTGCATTTCCATATCTGTTTATGTTCATATTTTTGCTGAAATATTTTTATTGAGAACACTAAAATGTGTAAAATGTGAAGAAATTTTTAAGATTTGAGATATTACACACAATATTGTTGATGTTACTTCCTCCTTTATTATTAAGGGGATACAAATAAAAATCATAAACAGTTTCATATAAAAACACATCTATTTAATTCCCATTCGAAAATTTATAACAATTAAAACTTTAAAATCAATTTATCTCTTTGAGAAAATAACTAATAAATAAATAAAAAATGTAATCAACAAATATCAGTGATAAAAAATAACACAATTCCAGTGGCTAATTTCATCAATGAGTTCCAATTATGATGGAAAAATAATGAACAAATATCAGAGATAGAAACTTAAAGGCAATGAACAATATCATTGATCATTTGCAATTAGTATGGCTTTTAAATATTAACCATGAAGAGGAAATACCTTCGATTATTGAAATCTCAATCTTCTTCTTCTTATATAAGCCTTAAAAGCACATCTTAAATTTCTATCTAATATAAAAATTTATCCTTATTTAAAAATATATAATTACTTGACAACATTGACGATGTAGAATACGTTTACAAGTCACATGAATTTGTTTTGATGGAATTTTATATGAGGTTTATTTTATCATTTAGTATAAGCAGTACAAAATAATATTCTTTATATTAAACAATATTAGTATATATTTATTTATATGATTTGTTTTTTGTAAGTTTAGCAGATCCTTTCTATTTTATATTAATAAAAAAAAACAGCATGCTACATCTAACAAAACTTGATGGCCTCAACTTGCCTGCAGGAAACCACATTTGTTGGCCACCTTAAAGTGTTGTAGGCCAACCAGTACTGAAAATTTCTAAACCTTCTACTATTAGCTATGTCTAGTTTACTATCCCTTACATACAACAACTTCAAATAGTAAATTTTGTCTGTAGTACGCATGGGAAAAAAACAGAGAAAAGACAATCTTAATCATCTCATGACTCAATTGGTGCCGCGTATTTTACACTAGAACTGGGCATGTCCACCTGGTGCATGGTTTTCAGTTGGAAATATTGTGGCCTAAACAAATGTTACCATGATTTTGTGCAATGCGAATTTCTTGGACCTCTCTCCGTATCGCATGCAAAATGGAGGTATATTTTTTGTCTCCTCCAATTTCCTAGATGCTCATGATTGCCTTGGCCATAACACATTTAAGTGTCCATTAGGTATGGATACACTGGTGGAATAGGGATAGTCTTCTTCTTGTGTTACTAGGGTCCTTTAAGAATTCTATTGCCTCCTCCTTTATTTCTCCTTCCTCCTTGGTATTTTGAGTCTCGCTCCCATCTAGAGATAAGTGTTCAGACATGCGGCAAAATGTTAGTAGAATAGGCATCAAAGAGGTTTTCCATTACCTATTTTTCTGACTTTCTCCCTCTTTTTCTAGGGCCCACTATGGGCTTGCTTTGTTTTTCTTTCTTTTTTGTCTTCAGCCTCCTTTTTTGTTGTTTGTCCTTTAACCATACTTGCATGCAGTAGTTTAGACTATTGAATTAACTGACAGTGTTGTAGGAGGTCCGTCACCAATGGTAGAGTAACACCTGTATAGAAATTAGAGATACATGTATATGCACCATAAAGTCAATAACTGTTTTATAGAAACAAAAATGAAAAGGACATGGACTGTCGGGAGTGACATCCTCGCAAGTAGGAGAGAAATATACATCAACATTCCTCCTTCTCAGCAGCAAACTATAAAGAAGGGTAGCAAGTTTAAAAGTTTTATTATAATAGGACTAGGAATGCATGGCGAGACATATACCATTCACCTTCTACATTTTAACCTTCTGAGGCCAGAGACTTCCAATATATATATATTGAAATTCCTCAGCACCCTAAGGTAAGAGACCCACCAACAGTGAAACCCCCATCGAACCAGAAATTTGACAAGGTAGGGACAAAACTTCAACACAATAAACCAGAGGCCCGTTAAAATAGAAATGTAACCCTTATAAATAGAAATGAACCTTCTAATATCTGGCCCAAACCTGGTGCAGACAAAAAGTATTCCCCTGGAGACAATATTGAAATCCCACATCCCGAGCAAGAAACCTCCCACATGAAAAAATGACTAACTAAGAATAGTTCCAGATAGACAATTGTGTCGAGCACGATTGGTAGGATGGCCGTTCAAAGCCATGTAATGTAAATCATATGTCTGGGATAACGAATAACTAGCACTTCATATGAGGTGAGGGATGGAATGCATGGTACAAAGGGGTTTGAAAGAAGAATTCATGGTGTAGAGGGACTCGAAATCTGAATGCATGGGGCAAAGAGACTCAAAAACATAATGCATGGTACAGAGGGACTCGAAAGCTGAATGCATGGGGCAGAGAGACTGAAAAGCAGAATCCGTGGGGCAGAGAGGCTTGAACGAAGAATGAATGGTGCAGAGGGGCTCGAAAATGGAATGCTTGATATAGAGGGGCTCTAAAGAAAACTAGCGAGAGTCCACCCGTGTCGAATCCATGTAGAAAACAAAACAAGAAAATTTTAAAAAAGTATATATCTTCTAGATTCGAACAACAGACTCGCCAACAGGACATGCAAACCCACAATTTCTATATAGGCATCATCCCAATCCCAAACCAGATAATTAACATTGTAATTCCAATTATAGAACCTAGATAAAATATAATACATCTCCTCGAAGATACATCAGTTGTAATGGATAAGATATATTCTCAGACTGAAAACCATGGACTTGTCCTCATTTAGAGTAGCATACATAGTGAAGAGATGAAATACGTACCAGGTGAGGGGGTGAAATCGCAAGGCTCTAACCTTCTCCTGCACGGAAGTGTCTACTCTTCCTTCCTCCAAATTCTGCTAGAGAGCAATACCACCTTTCCCCTCACCTGCCTTCATAACCCCCTTTACACGCTGGCATTGTTTCCCATACAATTTTGACATGGTTAGTTGGCCTCCACCATCTTCCTTGCCTGTCATTATATTGTGCGAGTTGTAGTACCTCCCCTCAGAATTCTTGTCGTCATCTGTCCTCAAGTGGTTGTGTGGTACACGCCGTCGCGTTCCACCTCATGCCTTCTATCCCTCACGTGGCACCTCGATCAGGGATCTCTAGAAATATCATTATCTCTATCCACAATTATCTGTAGATATTGCAGTTCCCCTTCTCAAGACATTTCTACCTGGTTAATGTCCAAATGTTGTCTCGCATGAGTGAACCCCAGTTTTACAAGTAGTTGGCCTCTTCATTCCCTTCTTTGTAAACATGATATGGAATGAGGTAGCCTATGTTACAGAGGATGGTACCGATTTCATGGATTAGGCGTGCCATTCTGCAGCGTTGGCTAATTTTCTCCCATCCTATCCCGTGCTGCATCTTCTACAGAACCCCTGTCATCATAGTAGAGTCCCCTTCGACTATGATTTTGTGGTACTATTCTCTCATTGCTATCAAAAACCGTTATTTAACTTCCATAAGTTCAACTTCATTGTTCATAGGAAATCCCAATTCCATTGCATATATTATACGAACATAACATTGTGAATCCCAAAATATTCCACCTACTCCTGCCTAACCAAGGTTGCCTTTAGAGGCTGCATCATAGTTAAGATTCAGAAACCCTTGTTGAGGAACTTGGAATTTTTCCTGTGGGTTCCTCCCCCGTGGTTTTTGTTTCCACAATGATGAGGCCAAGATTTGAGATTTTAGGTTGAGCATAGCTAGAATTCCAGCCTTATTCCCATTTGTTTTCCAGTCATCTTCATTCCATTTCTCAGCTAGGATGGTCTCGCTGATATTATCGAGGATCAATTTCCATATTTCTTCTTTCTGCCTATACTGATATATGAATATTCTTCGGTTTCTTTTTTTCCATATGGCCCATATAAAAAACCCCATATATAGCCTCCATTCTCTGTTAAGGAATGCGCTAGTGTATCCTCCTTTTCTCTAGGTTTCAATGGTATCTTTGATGCTCATATTATCCCTGTCAGCTTGTTAGAAGAGGGTTGAAAGCTTCAACCAAAGTGTCTCGGTGAGACCACAGGTATTCAAAAAGTGTTCAATAGTTTCTTCGTTCTTCTTACACAACGTGCATAATGACGAACCATGCATCCCTTTCTTCTGTAACTGATCCCATGTAATAATTTTACTATGACTAAAAAGCCATAGAAAATTTTTTATTTTCGGCCAATGATTTGTCGTCTAGATTTTGTGCAAGAAAGGAACTGTTATAATGTGTAAATTATTTAATTTTATATAATAGCCCTCTTGTATAGTGAACATTCCTTTAGTACAGTATCCCCATCTCAGTATATCTTCTCTAGTTGTTGCAATCAATTTTCTGGTTTTGAGTTCTTTTTTGTAAGTATCCCATTGGCGAGTTTCTGGGGCATTCTTCCAGTGGTCCTTTAATTTCTGTTGCCTCCATTAAATCTCAGTATCCCCACTCCATAAATTTTCTACATACTTTTTATTCGGCCGATTGGTGAATAAAAATATTTCTCCTAGGTTTAATCTACTAAAGAGTTTTTCCCATTGCTACCAGGAATCCTCCCAAATAAGGGCAATATTGGCTCCTTTGATTTCCCAGAAACTGTGCTCATGAATGAGATCTCTCTTTGAGGCTACCAAATTCCAAATGTTGGATCCTTTCGGAGTTGTTTGCACCTTTAATTTTCCCGCAGTAGTGTGAGGCCTATCATATTTCCTTTCCCAAATTATTTTCCATAGATACCCACCCCCTTGTAGCCATCTCCACTAAAGTTTAGCTCCCATCACATGGTTCAACACATATGGATCTCTTAATCCCAATCCACCTGTTCTCTTTATTTTGGTAAGCTTATCTCATGAAAGAAGGGCCCACTTATAGGCTTGTTGAGAACCCTGCCAAAGAAATTTTTTGAATATATTGACCATATTATTACAACAGGTTCTATGTGTTTCCAATCATGACAAATGATAAATAGGAATGGATTGTAAGACTGATCTCAATAGGAAAACTCGAATCAGAGAATTAAGGACCCTGAAAGCCCAATTCTCTATATCCTCCTGGACATGCTAAGGGATATGAGTAGACATTTCATCAACTGTGGCAATTAGAATAAGGAATTTTATACTTCATGGGTAAGGATCTTATGTTGAATCCCATATTTCGAGATAGGAAGCGTTGTGGCACCAGATTAGTATTAAAAAATAGACATTTGATTTGTCATTGTTAATGACGTTTCCAGAGGCTTCCATGAAGTCTTTGAGAATATATAAGATGGCCTTAGATTCTTTCATATTAGCTTGAAAAAAAAGCATAATTTCATCGACAAACTGTTGGTTGGAGAGGGTTAGACATGCCCCCCAGAAGTTTAGGCCCTTCAGCTGACCACCATTAATCTTGTTTTTAATATGACGAATAAGGCCTTTAGCTGCAATGATAAAGAGAAATGGTGAGAGAGGGTATCCTTGTTGAAGCCCTCGGGTAGCATTAAAAGGATTGAGAAAGATGGAATAGTTAGGGGAAGAGATAAATTACATTATCGAGTGAATCCATCTGAAATTGAAGACAAAAGCCTAGAAAATAGCTTTGAGATAATCCCAGCTAAGACGATCATATGCTTTAGTTAAATCGAGTTTAATCAGCATACCTTTTTCTTTAAGGGTGTGAAGAGAATGTATCTCTTCTTGCGCCATAACTATGCCATCCAAGGTTTGTCTACCTTTCATGAATCTTTTCGTCTTAGGTGAAATTAGGGCCCAGAAGATAGGTTTCAACCGGTTTACCATGATAGTAGATAAAATCTTGTATATTACATTACATAAGGTAATGAGCATAAACCCTACTGGAACATTAGATATTTCCTGCTTTGGGATTAAAGAAATGAGGGTAGAGTTGAGGGCTGGATAGATCTGTTGTGAATGATGGGACTCCTTGACTAATTCCCATATGTATTTACCCATAAAGGACCAATCACCTTGATAGAATTCCGTTGTAAATCCATCTGGGCCAGGGTCCTTTTTTTTGCAATACTTTTAAAAACCTCTTCAGCCTCTTCTATTGTGATTTCTCTGAGGAGGGCCAAGTTTTGTTTCCTGCTAACTATTGGAGGTATGTTTGGAGTGATGCGCTCAATAGATTCTAATTTATTATGATCATGTTTTGTTAGGATATGACTAAAATGACTGACTAGAATATTTTCCATCTCATTATGTTGTAGTACTCTATTTCTTGTTGGGTCCTTTAGGGAAAATATCTGGTTATGTTGTCTTCTCTGAGTCATAGCCTTATGGAAGAACATTTTATTTTTATCCCCCTATTTTAGCTAGTGAATACAGGATTCTTGCTTCCATAAGATTCCCTCTTGTTTCCTACACTCTTCAGGTTTACTTAGAAGGTTGCCCATTAGGGGAATTTTGAGGTCGAAAATGGGCCTCCTAAAAAAATGTACAAACAAAATAAAATTTATAAGAACCAATATGATTCAATATGATGATGTCAACCATGGGGGATGATTCACCATTTTTTAAGTTAAAGGATAAAAATATTAAAAAATAATAAAATAATAAAACTACTTTTTCAACTCGTATTTTCAACTTATCTCCCAAAGTTTTTACTCAAATTTCGAGTGGGAGTACTCGTTCGATGCAAAATTTAATTCCTCGTTCAAGGAGTACCCATGTTGCATACTTTTGATGGACTTGCTACATGAAAAATGAGAAATATTTGAAAAAACGTGATTGCATTTTTCGTGTAGCAGGGTCCTTCAAAAGTATGCAACATGGGTACTCTTTGGATGAGGAATTAAATTTTGCATCCAACGAGTACTCCCATTCAAAATTTGAGTAAAAAATTTAGGAGATAAGTTGAAAAAAGTAGTTTTTGTTTTTCCCTCTAAAATTTGACGATGTCATCAAATCTTATCTTCTTATTTCGACTATTATTTTATAATTTCCTTTTAAAATCATTTGTTTATGTACCTGCTCCATTTCTCCCTGCAACCTCTGCTTGTCTTGTTGAATGTTTCTGAACACAATTTTATTCCATTTTTTAATCTCATGCTTTAATTTTTTTAGCCGGAGTTGAAAATGGTGCATCCTGTTTTAGCCTTGGACTTGAATTTCTTCCCACCACCCTTTACCTTGTTCAAAGAATTTAGTGTCTCGCAACCAAAAGGCCTCAAATCGAAATGGTCATTTTTTATTACATTCCTTCATGTCAATTTCCATACTTATCAGCCAATGATCTAACCCCAAGCTGGGGAGGATAACAACTTCACGAAAAACATAAGTGCTCACAAAAGCTTTTGAGGCTCAGAACCTGTCCAATCTTGAGGCCACCTGGTGAGAAGCCCCTCTTCTATTATTCCAAGTGTGCTTACCATTCATTGTGGGGATATCAACTAGCCTTAAATCTGTGATTAGATGTCTAAAGAATTCCATTTCTGGCTCCTCTCTCCTTATACCTCCATTTTTCTCTGTCAAACTCAAAATCATATAAAAATCCCCTCCCATCAACTAGTACTTATTAGTATGCATATTACTAAGAATTATTATTAAAATCCCCTCTCATTCCTATCATTTTTTGTTTCATTCCAATTTTTCCTCAAGAGGCCTTTTAGTATCCGTGACAGCCCAATTCAATTCCTTGTCATAATCTCCATGAGATTCCATAGAATAGCTACTCCCCCAATGCCACCTCGTGGATCTATCGCCATTACTTCATAATGTAGTCTGGATAATTTGAGGACGTATTCTAATTTTTGACTAGAAGCCTTAGTTTTCTATATCAACATCACTTGTGGCTTCTCTATTCTTAATCTTTCTTTTAGATACCTCTATTTTCCTTTACTATTTAAGCCTCTTATATTCCAAGAGATCACTTTCATTGATGAACTTTGTGGATTTCTTGGAATACCGTTGTTAACGGTATTACCTTTCCTAAGTTAACTAACATTTCTCCCAACATTTGAATCGATTCTTGTAGGTTATTGCAACCCTTTTTTTTTACTCCTTTAACTTGGGTGTTGTGGTCTTGAGAGGGGGTATTTTTTAAGGAGACTATATGTTTCCGGGTTTGAGATGTCAAATATTGTTAAAATTTTTCCTTATACAATTTCTTCTGGTCGTCTGGGGTGAAACGATCAGCAATATTCCTCCATTCGTGCAGGATTCGTTTTAAGAATACATCGTATGTACTTAAATCCTCCATGTTCCTCTCTATCTCCATTGGTGATTGTTCCATGAGTTTCCCATAGCCTTCCGTTTCATTTTATTCCTGTGGTGCCTTCCTTTTAGCCTTTTGGGTTTTATGAGTTACCATTCCTTGCCTTGCTTCATTACTTTGTCATCCCTTCTGCGAGTTTTCCCCCAGTTCTTGTAATATTTCATATGTATTTTGCGTGCTTTTCTGTTTTTAGTTATTGATTTGTCTTGCATGAAACTTATTATTCTTCTTTTTACTTGTAACCGTTTTGAATCCGTCATCCTTTTTAGGTGACCCTTTAGTTTTTTCTGATTGTTTCCCTTGCATCTATACAGGATTGTTCAAAGGAAAAGTTTTATAAAGATCACCATATTCATGGCATCTACGGCAACAGAATGTAATATGTTCATAATCAAGAAGTTGGTGCCAGACTTTTCACTCATATTCAAGCTTTAGTGATTCTCGAAGCGGTTCAGATATATTCATAAATACACATATGCCAGCAAAATAACTATACCGACCTTGATGAGTTGTTTCAACAATTTTGACAAAACTACCAAGAGAGTTATCGATGCCTTCCAAAATTTCAAGGTCCCAGAATTCCATCGGAAGTGAAAATAGCCAAACTGAGACTAGTGTGGCCAGAAAATGTTCTTGATCAGGGTTGTACAATTCTTCCTACTGTCGCAAAAATAACCCTACATTGTAATAGAAGTAAGAACCTCCTTCAAATATCCTTTCTTTGTCAAGAAGATTGGTAAATATGACTATAAAGAACCCTCTGGGGCCAAATTTCAAGTCTATATGACCCTTGGGTTTCCATTTTTCATGTATCCATTTCAGTAGATCTTTCTATTTTGGCCAAATGCCTACGAATTTGCATATTAATGCATGGTATTTCATATAACTCTAGTATTCATCCAGTTTGTTTGTAGGGATAACAAATATGGGTTTCTTCAGTGCTCGTGGCAGACATTTCCCTCATGTTTTAGCTTGCCATTTTGCTCTTAGTACCGGGCCTACATTAGGGTTATACCCCCGTTCGAGCCTTGCATGTTTGCTTCTTGTTGGGTGTGGAGCCTGAATATCTTGTTTATTTTGTATCACAACATTGGACCCCTGTATCTTAATGGGGCAGCAACACCGCCCGTAATTAAACGCTACTAGGGGGGTCTAGGGGGGGCAACTGCGGCTTTATGGAGCCCCCCCCCTAATGGGGGATTTCGGGGGCAGCACCCTTGAAGCTAAAAACATATGTAAAATTGCCTTGTAAAAGTATAGTAATTTCTAGTCAATCTGTGCATTCATTAGGTGGATGATCTGACGGTAGAAGTTATGTATAGTTTAGGGTTTTTTTCCCTAGAAGGCAACCCATCACTTTTTTGATGGTATTGTATTGCGGCTATGTATTGTATGTGTATTCTCAGAGCGAGAAACAGATAGGGAGATTGTGATAGAGAACAGAGGATATTACAGCAGAGCTACTGTAGGTTGTGTCTCTTCATTCTGCTGGATAATAGAAAGGAAGGACTAGCTGTTCGGGGTGGACGTAGCCCAAACTGGGTGAACCACGTATATATGTGTCCCTCTGGTTTTATGTGTTTTGTGTGCTTTTGTTTTCTGTATATTTTATGTGTTGCATTTCTCTGTAATATATAATTTTCTAACACTTCTCTTCTCCTATGCTATTACATTTCGGTAGGATGGGACCTCTCCCCCCATGAAGAGGTTGTCATACAATCTATCAGAGGAAACTCTGATCCAATACACCTAGCTCGGTACCCCCCCTGTCAAGTTTCACTGATGTCCAAACCCTAACATTCCCTAAACCCTAAGCATTCCTCGATTTCATTCTCAAGAAACTTATCCGTAGATATTATCATCATAGATTTATTTATACATGAGTTGAGAGATAAAATTTATTTATGTGTAAATTTTTATTCTATTTTTGAATGATAAATAAAGTATATATAAAACCAAGTAAAAATTTTAACAAGAAAAACTTATTTTCTTTTCTATATATAGATATATATGAAGTTAGTATTGACATATATTAGTTAACATATATTTTCAAATAGTTTATTTCAATATTTTTGAAAAGTATAAAATTTAAACATTGGATTCACACATTTTACATTTTTTAAATTAGTTAACATTTCAATCTTCAAATAATTTATTTAAATTTTTTATTGAAATATTTTTGAGAAGTATAATATTTAAATATTAGATGCACACATAATCCTGGTATGTTAACATTCTTGCGTTAGTTTCTATAAAGGAGAGGCTGGAGCGATCAATTGATGGAGCGATGACCTAGCCTAGCCTCTGGGCTTTGCGCCCCTGTGCCTGGGCTCATGCCCTGCGCCTCTGTATCTCTACGCCCCTGCGCTTGGGATCCTCTGCCCTCGCCTCTGATCTGCAGTCTGTGCCTCTTCCCTTGGGGCTCTGTCCCTTCTGAGATTTACTACATGGGCACTCTAGAGACCCTCCCAGAGGTGACCGCTGTAGTGACCCAGGCTCACGCATTTGCCGATCTTATTAGTTCGCTGGGTCCCCCTAAACCTTGACCTGTAGTATCTAGATTCATTAAAAAGATAAATGGCTTGCAAGAAGTTGTTCTTCCTCCCTCTCTCCCTCACATGGCGGCTCTTTCCTTGGCTGAGAAGGTTCTAATAGGATAGTTTACTGAGCTTTAGCCGTCCCCGAAGATGGTTCAGAGATGGATTGAACGAAACTAGTTTGATAAGATTGCTGCTTAAATTTCTATCAGGTTTTGTTGAAAGGGATACTTTACCTTTCACTTTGAATCTAAAGAAGACAAGGACCTGATCTTCAGAAACGGGCCCTATTTCATGGACTCCAGGGGTTTATATCTCAACAAATGGACTCCTGACTTCGATCCAGAACTCAATGTGCCAAATGTTGTTCCTGTTTGGGTGCGCCTCCCACAACTCCCTTTACACTGTTGGGGGGATGACTATGTCAGGGCTATTGGAAATGTTATCGGCACTTTTATCGACAAGAGTGAACCTAAGGAGAACATGCTTGCCTGTGCTAGGATCTATCTCGAAGTAGATTTGGGCAAAGGTATTCCAGAAGCCATCAAGCTAAAAGTGGATGATTGGACACACATCCAGCAGATTGAATATGAACAGTTTCCGTTCAAATTTAAGGTATGTCACGAATATGGCCACTTTTCTAATCGTTGCTCAAAAAATATTGATGTTTACTGCCCATAATTATATCAGCCATGGAAGACTATTAAAAATAAATAAATCTAATCCTGTTACAAAAAATAATCCTCAAGATGCTTCCCTCACCAAGCCCAACCCCCCTCCTCCCTCCTTCAGAAATGTCTCGAATCCTTGCAATATTCCCTCTGCCTCTGCAAGTCCCTCATCAAAATTTTTGTCTAACACCTTCCTAATGTTATCCCCACCTGATGTTGATCCCCCTCTTTCCAATCTTCCCCCACCGCTAGATCCTCCCATCACCTCACCCCCCATTCATGATATCACCGCATCTTCTCAAGAAATGGCCTTCACTCGTATCACTAGAAACTCATCCAAGGAGCATGGAGCATCTTTGGAATCACATAAGAAGCAGGGTCCTAGAAGAAAATAAAAAAAACAACGAAGGAATGAAAATGAGAAAAAATACATTGCATTAGGAACTCAAAATCCCATTGAAAATTATATACTGGGGCAGAATAGTAGAGACATAGGACAAAAGGAGTAGGGAGGGAGAGCAACCCTCCGAACTGACCTCATGAAATGATGAAATTCCTCTCATGGAATAGCAGGGGTTTAGGGCATCCCTCCAAAAAAAAAGCTCTAAAGGATCTAATAATTCAAGAAAAGCCTGAAATTATCCTCCTTCAAGAAACTAAACAAGCAGAAATAGATATGAGGAAAATAATAAGCAGAGAAAAGAAATATGATGGAACATTGTCGGAATCAAAAGGTGCCTCTGGGGGATTAGCTACATTTTGGTCAACTAATACATGGCAACAAAAAGGCACTACAGTAAATCAAAATTGGCTCAAAATTGTTCTCGAAAATAGCAGAAACCAACAGAGAATCATTGTAAACAATGTGTATAGTCCAAATCACTACAGAGAAAAAGAGTTATGCTGGAATTCCTTAAAGGAAGATATGAACAATGAAGGAAACAATAACATCATAATGGGAGGAGACTTTAATATAATCCTATATGTGAATGAAAAAAGAGGAGGATGTTTTGGGGATGATCCCTTCAGAAGACAACTTGAAAACTTAATGCAAGAACAAGAACTGGTGGATATAATGCCAAAGAACTGCAGATATACATGGAATAATAGGAGAATAAGAAAAGGAAATTTTATGGAAAGGCTTGATATGATTTTAATAGCTGTCACACTCCTCTCATACTTCTCCTCAGCGTCAGCTAATGTGCTCACCTTCACTTCATCGGATCATTATCCTATTACGTTTTCTCTTGTTGATAAACACCCTCTTACGTCCATTCCATTTAATTATAGCCCATTATGGAACAACATTCAGGTCACAAATTATCTCGTGCGAAATGTGTGGCTTCAACACATTGAAGGATCACCAATATTCATATGCGAGACCAAACTGAAAAAGGCAAAACAAGCTTTTAAAGATAGGGAAAAAATTCATTATAAGGAACTTGACAAGATCAAAGCAGAAATTAAAGCGAAACTGAAGGATTTTCATACCATCATAGACTCTCAAGGTCCAAGTCAAGACATCCTTACTCAGGAAAAGGACCTCTAGTGGCAGCTTCATCGCATAAACATGACATAGGAGGAGAAATGGTGCCTCAAATCTAGAAACTGATGGCTCCAAGCTGGTGATAAGAATACAACATTCTTTCACAAGTAGTTCACTGTGCGCAAAGCTAAAAACAACATTTCTTACATCAAAGATGAAGCAGCAACATTTCTTACATCAAAGATGAAGCAGGGAGTATACAAACAGATCAAGAAGCAATAAAATGAGCTGCAACCTCGCATTTTAAAGACCTCCTCACTGAGACCAGTATGCCTAAAGAATACTCGGACTTGCTTCAGTACCTCCTACCTCTGATCACTGAAGAGATCAACAACTCACTCAATAGAGATATATTTGAAGAAGAGGTCAAAAATGCTATCTGGACTATGCACCAGGATAAAGCCCTAGGCCTAGACGGGTTTCCGATATCTTTCTATAGAGATTATTGGGACCTCATTAAAAAATAACTCATGAAAATGATACAGTGGGCACATCGGAAAAAAAAAATAAAAAATTATTGGATATACTAACTCTACCTTCCTAGCCCGTATACCTAAATAAAATTGGCCCTCTACCTTTTCTAGATTCAGACCTATCTCCCTTTGCAATATCTCATACAAGCTCATCACAAAAATCTTTGCCACTCGGCTTAAGCCTCACAAAAGCAATCTCATCTCGGAGAACCAAGGAGGATTCATATCTCAAAGACAAATCTCTGACTCTTTCCTCCTTGTTCAAGAATCTACCCATTCCATCATATCTTGAAATGAAAAAGGCTTCATCCTTAAGCTAGTTCTCACCAATGCATTTGATAGGATAAGGCACTCCTTTCTCTTTGTTGTTCTAAAAAAAATGGGATTCGATCAAAGCTTTCTTGACTTCATTAAATCCTCCATATCTGGGCCCTGGATATCTCCACTCATCAATTGAAGACCAGCTCCATACTTCCAATCCACAAGAGGACTTCAGCAGGGCTGCCCCCTCTCTCCCTACTTGTTCATTCTTGTGGCAGAATCCTTTAGCAGAGCTCTGGACCATATAAGATAGGTGGGTCTCATAACAGGTATAAAGTATGGCAATGGAGTTCGAAATATGAATCATTCCCAATTCGCGGATGACACCTTGTTAATGGGAGGAGCATCCAATATTATTGCACAGCGTTTTAAAAATGTATTGGACAAATTTATGCTCTTCTCTACAGGCCTGATCAACCACATCAAAAGTATGGCTGGAATGTTTCTAGTCAATCTTTGTGCAACGTTGCCAACATCTTTGGGGTACCTTGTAAGAAAAATTGGGATCATTTTAATTACTTAGGTATGCCGGTAAGTATCAAATCCTTGAAGGCTAAGTTATGGAATGTTACTATTGATAAAATGAAGAGGAAAGTTCATCAATGGGGCTCCTCTTGGCTCAATCCCGCAGGTTGGCTCATCCTTATTAAATATTGGCTATCCTCCCTTCCCCTATATCAATTCACTCTTCTGCAAGCCCCTGCCAGTGTTCATATTAAAATTGAGGCAATCATCAGACATTTATTATGGCAAGGAAGAAAGCGTGACAAAAAAAAATATAATCTCGTCAAATGGAATCAAGTAATACAAGATCAGGAGCACAGAGGCATTGGAGTTCTCTCTCCCAAACTCACAAATAAAACTTTTGGAGCAAAGATTGTGTGGATATTTATCAATGGGAACCAGACTTGGTGGAAAGAAGTGCTAGAATTAAAATATTTAAATCTCTCCTGGCAGCAACTCGTGCAACAAGAAATCCCCAATAGATCTTGCTCCAAAATCTGGTCTTCATGTAAAAAATTTATTTCTCTTCTAGCTCAAAATCTCTCAAAAGTTCCCAAAGGAGGAAACATAATTAATATTGGAATGGATCGAATTATGGGGCAAAACCCCATCATGGATAGGCCTGATGCTCAGAACATTCTTCGCTACTACAACAACATGGGCCTCAATTTTCTAAGTCAATTTTCAAAATGGGAACCACAAAACCAACTGTGGATTGGGTGGAACTTCCCGAACATTCCCCCTCACCTTGAAGATGAGCTCAGAAATTTTCAATCCCACCTACATGGATTAGCTCCTATTAAAAAAGACAGGATCGATAGATTCTGCTGGGACCCTTTAGGTAATGCCTTCACCGTCAAGTCAACATATTAGTACCTATGCAAAGAGCACTATCCAGTGCCAATCTGGCCAGTTTGGAAGATTGTTTGGCTTTCAGAAGAAATTCCTAAGATAAAAATTTTCATCTGGACTCTATTGAGAGGAAAAGTTCTAACTTCAGATAACCTCAAAAAAATAGGAGTTATAGGACCTTCTATTTTCCCAAACTGTCAAAATGAAAAATAAATGATCCCTCGTCTCTTCATCTAGTGCCCCTTCGCCATACACTACTGGATGGAGCTCACCAATCATTTTTAGCCCAATAGCACTCCTCTGAGCTCTGTAGCTGAGCTTCTTTTTTCTTGGAAAAATAGTTTTCCTTGGAATAATAAGAAGAGAAAACTCTCATGGAGGGTTTGGAACACTCTTCTGTATGTTTTCTTGTGGAATATATGGCTCTCCTGGAACAACAAGATTTTCAGAGGCAAAGAGCCTTCCTACAGAAAGCTCTGTAATAAAACTTGGAGTCTAACTCTTGAAGCCATTTCTATTAAAAGAAATTACAGGATCGATCCTAATGATCTGTGTGTGGAGGAAAAGATATTTCTTCGTGATCTATTGAATAGAAGTAATAAGAATAATCCCTCACCTAAAACTCATCGCAGATCCAATATCATCTATAAAATTTGACTCAGAGAGAACAAATTCAAGGATTGGATCAAGGCCAGTGGCAGACCCATTCTATTTTTTGACGGTGCTTCAAAATCCAATTTGGGAATTGCTGGGGCAGGTGGCACCATGAGAAATGAAAGCAGGCATCCTCTCTTAACCTTTGAATGGATTCTATCCTCTCTGTCCAATAACAGAGCAAAGGCCCTTGCCCTTTTTCAAGGCTTAGTCCAACTGAAGAAGCTAAAAATAAAGAACACCATGATTCTGGGCAACTCTGCAATCATAATTCATTTTATGGTTCACATACGTCCTGTCGCCAATGAATCTCTCGATCAAGTCATCAGTATATGTCGCATCCTCCTTCAAGAAATGAAAGAATTCTCATTTTTTTACATCCTCCGAATCCACAACAGAGAAGCAGATCTTTTGGCAAATTGAACCTGCGCTCGATCTTCGGGTCAATTGTTGTGCAACAATTCTTTGTCTCAATCCCCCCTGCCTTAATCATGATCTTCGTTTCTATAGGATATTTTTTGATCTCCCACCCTAGAATTTCTAACTTCACTTGTGCCAATTGTACTCCTTATCACTCCATTCCTGTGACTCCTTCGCCTTGGACTCCTGACAGCAAGGTGCCTCCTCCTCTCCATGAATCTATTTATTCCACTATCCCCTGCCTACTACATCATCCTATATTAAATTCTTAGACTGTTCAGCCTCTTCATCGTGGCATTCAGTGCCCCTTCTGATCTCTGCTCCCAGGTATAGTGGTGGATCCTAGAGCCCCTGGTGTTTTTTGCAGGTTGGTGTAGTCCTCCAACTTCGATTTCGACCCTTTTGGCCTTGAGACTCTCCACTCAACATGGCTTGAAGTGAAAATTGTTTTCACTGTGCGGATTTGCAAGCAGAGCTCGAACAAATTCGCGCACACCAGACGAATATCGATGCAAAGCTGAAGAATGATGTAAAATCCCTTGAGGACAGGCACTGTGCTGATGTTAACTTCTTCCTCTCAAGTGTATCTTCTCTTAAAGCACCGTTCGACAATATTTCGAACAAGTGCGCTCATGCTAAAGAATCGGTTCAAATCGTAACATACATGATAGAAAAATGCATTGCCCCAAGTACTAGTTCCAACAGCACAAGGAACATGGGGAATGAAGAAAATCCGGAGAACTCTACTGCGCGCCAAATCAGCGACATAAATATTGACTAATCTTCCTCTCACATCTCAGCATGTCTTTTAAATATGTATTACCTCTTTCACGGTTTGTCTGTATCTACAACTTTTCAGTATTTTCGTTCCTCTCAAGTACTAGAATCAAATGGCATGTAATTCATAGCTATAGTTGCTCTCCTCACTGCACAGTAAGCAGATTCTCATGTAATTTTGGAGCTTTTTCTCTCTTCTTTTTTTGGAATACAAACTAGCAGCTGATTTTGTCAAAAAAAAAAAAAAATTTATTAGATGCACACATTTTACATTTTTTTACTTCTATTTTACTTTACCGTATATTCATTTTTATAATTATAGCAGTTAGAAGATATAATTTTTTTAAAATGCTTAACAGGCAAAAAAAAACTTACACATCCCTTCATATAAGGTTGTAGGATAAATCTCTCAACTCAAAAAATAAAAATAATAATAAAAGATACTCTATAAAACACATTAATAAAATTTTGAGATTCTGATTGCATTTTAAATTTACAAAATTTTGTCTCTTAAATTATTGTTTTATTTTATATAAATCTTCTTCATATATATGACATGATTTATCATTTTTTAAGATCTTGATAAAATTGAATATATAAATTCAGTTTAAATTTATAAATTTTTTAAACAAATATTTAAAAATTCTTAAATGTAAATCTAATTTCACTTATATTTAATTTAAAATTCATTAAATAATTGTTTTAAATAAATATACATTGATTATACAATTGTTTTTAAAATTAGTTTCAATAGAATATGTGACTTCAAAAAAAAAATCTTGTAAAAATTACATCAAAGTAAATTTACAAACTTTGTTTTTTAAATTAATTTTTATTTTATATAAATATTCTTCCATATATATATATATAGCACATGACTTATCTTTTTAAGATTTTGGTAAAATTGAATATATAAATTCATTTTAAATTTATAAATTTTTTAAAAAAATATTTAAGAATCCTTAAATGTAAATCTAATTTCACATATATTTAATTTAAAATTTATTAAATAATTGTTTTAGATAAATATACATTTGTTTTTAAAATCAGTTTCAATAGAATATGTGACTCTGAAAAAAAATCTTCTAAAAGTTACATCAAAGAATCAATAATCAATAGCTAACACCTTTGATAATCACATCTATAAATTAAAATAAATAAATCCACAATTTTAAATAATTCGTTTTGTTTTTTCCAAGCTAATTTTTTTCCGATCTCATATAATTAAGGAAACCATTATATATATATATATATATATATATATATATATATATATATATATCATTGGGTCCTTTCGATATAATTTTATTTATATTTTTTTGTCCTTAACTTATTTTAAGAGTTAATTTATGTGAATTATAAATTTGGTTTCATTTATTACGATTTTTAAAATATTTTTATTTAATAATTTTATTAAAAATTAAATTAAAAAATATTTTCCATTTCCTTATTTGTATTATTTTTAATAATTAGATAATTTATATTATCTAATTTTTTTAAAATATAATTATTTTAATTTTTAATTTTTTTTTATATATATAATTATTTTAATCTTTTTATTTAAAAAAAAGGCTGAGGTGTACATTCAAAACTTTAAACTTTTAAATTCACACTTTTGAACTTAAAGCAACATTTTTTAAAGATTTAGAAATATTCAAATATATAGAATAGTTCATAATTTTAATTTAATAAAAAAAAATTATATTAAAGTAATTTTTGGGTTATTGGAGTATATCTTAAAATTATTTCCGTTTGGTTAGGATCTTATTTTGTGTGATTAAGATTTGGTTTTGTGTGATTAAGGAAATCTTTGATAGCTAGCTATTCAAGAAAAATTAGCAAGAATGAAAACACTTTTTTATTAATCATAAGTAGGTAATTTCAAATGAAATAATTTTTTTTGAATAACAATGATGAGTCAACTTCATTATCCTGTTACAAAACAAAATTATGATATTTTTCCTACATATAAAAAAGTAATTTTTAATAACTATTTTATGTAATTATAAATAGACTCACCATTACTACTTAAAAGACAAATTTTCATTTTATCCAAACACTTTTAAATTTTAAATTGTTAATATTTTCTTAAATAAAATTTAAAACAAAAATAAAAATAAACTAAACCATTAAAAAATAAATGTTAAACCATATTCAAAAATATAATTATATATATGCTAGCCTTTCAGCTAGCATTTCATTACATTTTTAATTTAATTTATTTTCCTTGTTTAAAATAAATTTATGAAATATTAAATTTCTTATACATGTTGTATCATATGTGAATTTTGCAATATGTGAACACAGGTATATACCAATTCTACAATATTAAAGGCCAACCCTCTTTCGCTTCATTCGACAGTTCCATGGTTTTACCGAATAACGTGAGTGTGAATGCATTTTCCTTGTACATCATAAAAACCCTCTGCATAGTTTAGTTTGTGCGTTATTTTGATTGGGGTGCCAACAAAGGGAGGATGGAAGCAGGACAATGCCACGCGGTGGGGTGTGTCAGCTGGCCATCACACATTAGACTTATGACATGCGGTGGTCATCATTCCCCCACGAACCTCAATAAATTATCAGGATACCAGACGCTCCAAATCATCAATGCATGGCTGAGAGTGGGAAGGTACGTTAGCTGCGGGGTAGGAGAATGAATAAGGTAAGTTCTCCTTGTTGCAAAGAAATATTTCAAGCAGTAGATGCAATTCAGACGGAAGCTACGAGAGAGGATTTGCAGGAAGAAAAATCACAGCTTTGCGGGTGGAGGATTATTTGGTATGTACTAGTCTTCGTCACTCTGTTTTTACAATGCATTTTTCCTGTTAGCATTCCAATAATGACAGAACTAGTTTTTACACGGGTTACACAGAATTGGCCATGCACTATTAGCTTTTTTATTTTTTATGGTTTGCATGTAATGGTATAAGGGGTTGAGCTGTAAATAGAACCCCACTTCCGTAGCCCCATTGGTCCTCATTACCAATACCTTAGTTATGTCAATCTGCATTGCTTAAGTCTGTGTTTTTCTAATGAATATGAATGTATGTTCTGGAATTCCTTTATTATGGTCTTGAATGGTCTCATAAAGCTTTTTCTTCTTATTCAAAAGTATCCGAAGGAGAAAGCTAATGTGTATCAGAAGATTATGGGTAGGGTTTATTGTCGGCATTCCTGTGTCCCTTTCCCTACCAATATTTCAATAAATTATCTAAGTCTTTCGGTCTGCAATAGGAAGTCTTTTTTTCTTAAATAATATTCATGCGTTTGGAATGGGAGGTCAATACAAACATGGGTTTACTCTTATCTTGTGTCACAACTTCATTGGGTCAGTCCTAATTTTCGGGGCACTGAGTATAATTTGTTTTGTTTGGGAAAAACCTTCTTATTATTAATTCAATGGTGGATGAATGTCGGAAATGAGAGAGCACGGTTTGTTAACTTTCAAAAGCAATATTTGAATGCTCAGATATTGGAGAATCATCTGGAGTTTAATATTGAATCTAAGTTTCATATAATTGTCCCCTTTTGATATACAGGGTTTCTGTCATTCACAATAATAGATAGTCTCTATCAGGGAAGAGTGAAAAAGGGCGAAAATGGTAATTGTAAAGACACAGGTAAAGGGAAGAAGCTACAACAAACTCAAGTAGCTGGTCCAAGTAAAAGAGGTAGAAAGAGTAATAAGAAGACTCTTGAAAACATAGAGAATATTTATGATTCAGGGACTCCAATGCACATTCGTAAAACTATTCAGGGTTGGGAGAGGCAAAGTGATGATGATGTTGACGATGATGATCTTAAAGAACAAGAGGCTAGAATGGATTTTATTTCAGACTCAAGAAATACAAGAGGCCGAGTTTCTCTATTTCAAAAATCAGTTAAGACATACTGAAAATTTAAATGTGTAATAGCAAAGGTGATGTTGAGTATGAAAGAAAAGGAAGCCAATTCCTCATTGCTCTTTGAACTTTAGCAGATGAAACAGGATATGCGTGAAATGGCCAAGGCTCAGATACAATAAAATGCATGTATAGGAAGGATTGAACAGTAGCTTTTGGGCATGCAACAAAAAAATATGCCAGGGTCTACTGCAAAAGACCCAGCACCTGCGGATTCTTCAGATTGTTGACACTTCTCAGTTTCTAGTTTTGTATGTTTTTTGAGAATACTATGTATAATTTCTATTTTATATGTAATTTTTATGGACATAGTAAATGGATAATAGCTGTGAGTAGAAGGAAAAAACAATACCAATTTTGGTTGGCTTATAACTCTATGAGGTGGCCAACATACTTGGTTTCCTTCGAGTAGGTTGAGGCTACCAACTTCAAAAGAATATGTATAGCAACTTGCTCTTTAAAAAATAGAAGATAGAAAGGTACTACGAAATTTACAAAAAAAAAAGATGTGATATTCTCTATGTCCATCATGTTTCAAATGTTGTTAGATTGATTACAAAATTTCCAATAAATTAAACGAATTTTTAATTATAATGGATATATAATAAAATCGAAAATAACATATCTGAAAGAAGGGGAAGTGTCTATCAATCACTCATTTTTCCAATTTTCTCTCTTTCTGGTACCACTACTTTTTGGTACTTCTACGTTTTAGGTTTATGAACTCAAATATTAAGGATCGTGTATTAAGTTAATGATTAGTTTATTGTTTTTTATCTTATTTATTGGATGAAAATAAAATGATATTGAACAGAAAAAATGAAAAAACACTAAATCAATCATTAATTTAGTGCATAATGCTTAATATTTACCAATATATAAATATCTTGAAACTAAACGAATTATCATGAAATTCCAATCATTAATTTAATGCATGATGCTTAATATTTATCAATATATAAATATCGGGAAGAGTCTAACCCCAGGACAAATCGGAAGGTGATGTGACCCCTCTGGCTCCCCTTTCTCGTCCCTCACCCCCTTCGAATGATCACCACCCTCCAGCCCTAATCGACCTCCCTGTTTTTTTTCCATGCTCGATTACGAGTGCCCCACTCGCCACCCTCCTCCTCTACCACCCTCCGCAACCCTCCCTGCCCCTGAACCCCCGTCCCATCATGGTGGAGCTCCCATGAATTTGCATTAACTAAAAAATTATTAAATTTTGAATTGAAGCATGCACGCGCCCAAATTGGATTGCAATTCTTATAATGAGCTAGCGTAGGGAGACCATTCGATCCTATTTCTTCAAAACGTGTTTGTTTCTCATTTGCTGCATATACAGTTTTCTTCCTGGAGACTTTTCATATAGCTGAGGACATCAATTTCACTAGCACAGTCCTCAGTCGATTTCACCATCATAGTCTACAGCCCAGCTAATTCAACATAGTGACTTTCCTTACATTGAATTATGTTGTTGTTTATATGCGTTTTTACCCTCACGTTGTTGTTGTATATGTGTTTTCATATAATTAAATTACTCCAATATGCAGAGTGATGTAGGTTCGAGGAAACTTACTGTATATCATACAAAAATCTTCATTAAATTGATTTCCCAACACCTACAAGAGCCCTGGAAAATCATTTTCCAACCCTAGTTCTTATTACATATGAAAATTGATCATTATTGGGACTAAATTTGAGGATTTTTTTAATAGTAAATACACTAAAGAAAATTAAATGTTAATACAAACTAAAATAATCATGACTACCTAGATCTTTCGGTAGCACAATCAAACAAATTAGGAATAATGAAATAGTTATGAACAATTAAAATCAAATGTGAACTTTCTATGTGGACATGTTTCTTTACTTCCTCCTCCCACTCTCTTAAAATAATTGGCCTGTCACCTAACCCCCTTCTTTTTGAAAAATAATTTTCCTACCCCTGCTAGCCTCTTTTCCGTGCTTTTCTTGTTTGTAGCCCTGGGAATTTGTTTCATTTTTCCAATTCCCTTTCATTATATTCTCGCTTATGTTCTCTAAACTTGTTAGAGAACATATTACTAAACATATTACAGATGATTATTATATTTCAAAGTCCCATAAACTAATTTGAGTATGGATCTTTAAAACAATATCCTCCACAGTTACAAGGAAAAATGAATAAAATCAAAGGACAAATGAATAAAATCAATAGTTGAGCTATATGACTATTAAAGACAAGTAGATGTGCAAATTCCTTCTCTATGTTGTTGTTTTTGTTTCAATATGAATAATTTAGCTCATTTATGAAAAATAAAAATAAAAAATAGATAGACAATAGAATATTAGAGTTGCATGCTTAGTTGCAAAAAATGGAGAATAGATTATAAGATATGGAGAAACTAGGACTAGGAAAGAAAAAAATGAACACAAGAAGAAAATGTCAATAATAAAGAGAATCTTAACCTGAGCTATAAATTGAAATAGATAGAAGAAAAGATAAATAACCATTTGGTCCTAAATAGTATGGAAAATTAAAAATGTATTTTATTGTTATATAGTATAGATATTAGGTTGGTGATAATTTTTATTATTTTATAAAATCAAAATAATTTAATCATATTGTTTATTATTGGCACCACTGGTTTTTTCCTGCTAAAGTTTAAATGCCCATTTTTAATATCATGTTATTGTTATTTTGTTTTCTAGCTATTTTAACATAAAAATGGTGCAAAAGTTGATCATGTGCATTGAGGTCTCCTGCTTTCCTAAACCGAGATGAGTTGTTGTTCGATTTGTGCTCTACAATAGTGCAACAAAAAATGTTCTAAATGGAAAGAAATAAGTATAGGACATGACTACAAATAATGAGGCATATTACATTTCCCTCGTCAAAGGCCTGAAAGAGGCAAAACAATTGGTGTCAATGATATCACTATATTTACAAATTCGGAATTAATTTGTAACCAGATAAGTGGCACATATCAAGCTTGAAAAGACAATTTGAAACCCTTTTACAAGGAAGCCAATATTTGGAGTTATGAATTTCAATATTTTAACATAAATTACCATGGTGATATACAAATACTATCCACTGAACTATTGTGTGGAGTTGTGAATGATGACATAGGATCATCATCTGTTACATCAGAAGTCATTGAGTAGCAGCAAGATAGGTCAAAAATCATTGAGTAGCAGCAAGATATGTCAAGGTTATGGGAATGCATGTTTGTTTTCATTTTTGTGGGGGTGCTAATTGCATGGTTCTTTCATTAAAGAAGAAACCATTAATGTACTTTTTTCCCTAACCCGCAAAGATTGGGTTATCTTGTATCAGTGACAAGTATGTGGAAAAATGTGATATATTTCATGTATATGGAGAAATGTAACATTTGCATACATGTATTTTTTGTTTTATTACCGTGTTAGTTATTTGATTTTTCTAATGCATTGAGAAAATTATGTCCTGATTTGTAGTTTAAATTAATGATGGGCCTAAAAATGAATTTAAGATCCATAAGCAAGAATACATTATCAAAAACATTAAATAAAATGACTATACAATTCAAAATAGCCAACAATGCCAAATTTCAAATCATTACAGAAATGTACTCTTCATATCAACACCAAATCTATTAAAGTCAGCACATGCATCTCTAAGAATTTATACTTTAAGTACATCAAAAGATTTTATTCAAAATCCCCTTGTTTTTTCCCCTCATGACAAATATTCCCTCATCTTGTCAACTCTCTCATTCTTTTGTCTTCTTCTGGGCTTCATGCCCATGCCTCTCCTTCTTATACCCCTTTTTGCTTCTATCTTTCTACATTCCTCCATTTCTCTTCTTTAATGAGTGCTGGATCTCTACGCATTGCCCTCTCCCCTTACTAGCTACTTGATCGTCCTCTACTGTTGGTATCCCCATTCAAGCTGCCATCTTACCTTTTTATCATACTATGTTTTTTCTTTGGCCTCCCCTATATGCATTGTTATGGATATGAATTGACCCTCCTCTACCTCGTGCCCTCAATGTAAGGGGCACAAATATATGATCGACCATCTGAAGGAGCTTCTAAATCAATTGAAGGATCATAATCATGTTGAACATGCTTTCACTATGCAATGGCTAGCGGACTATAAAATGGACTATGAGAAACTCATCAATCAATGTGTTCATATGGAATACATCGTGAAATTTCTAAGAGATGTGATCAACAAAAAATCAGAAGGTACCACCAACTCTGAGGACCGCAATATCTTGATCGAAATGAAGATCCCAGAATGGAGCAACTCTCTCATCTCCAAGATAAATATGTTTACTATTTCAGTCTTATTTCCACTTTAAATCAACCTTATATTATGTAACAGTAATATTTTATGAGTTCTCAGTTCTCATTTCTCCCATAAAGCAGTTTCAGTTATGAAATGTAAGTCCCTCTGTTTTTTAAAGCAGAAATTTCGAAGCAAGAAATGAAATGTTGTTGGAGGATTCCCCAAATTTCATGTAAAAGAACTGGATTTCGATCCTAGCTGCTTGTTCCCCTCTTCCATTTTTCGATTCACATCAATTTTTTAAGTGGGAGGTAGCTTCCAATTCGATCATTAATAAATATATCTGGCAGTGTTTAAAAAAAATGTTGTTAAATAATTTCTGTTGGCAGTGGAAAATGATTTTCCAGCGCCTACAAAAATTCTAGAAATAGTAATCTCAACTTATATTGGTCTTCAAATTAGGTTTGTTACAACAATACTACCATCTCCATCAATTTTTTTTTATTGAGTCGTACACTGATGCTAATCAGAATTATGAAATGTACTAATGCTGATCTCCCTGATACAGAATGCATGTTCCTATAGCTGTTAATGAACACCAGATGCACATTTCCTTGAGCATATGGTTGTGATGTATATCTATCTCATTCTTTGGATTCTCATTGTTAAGATGTATCAATTCTTGAAGTCACTGGAACACATGAAAATCATGTTTTTTTAATCAATCATTTATCCACCAAAAATGAGGAAAATGGATGATAACAAAGGAGATTTATCAAATGATCCCTTTGATTTATATTTTTGTTGGCAGTATGGAATTCTCCAAGGCTTTTTTAAGATAGAACTCAGTTTTAACAAAAGTGACATGTTGCCATTGGTTTGTACACATAATTAAGAGTGGACATTACAATAGGAGTTTTCGATTCTGTTGTCTCACTATGTATGTTTCTACACTTAATATTTCATATGAAATCCAAGTCCTGGAGAAGGAACATACTTCTAATAATTTGAATTCCAGTATCTGATAGATCTTCATGACAATGTTTTCCTTTATGACAATGTTTTTCTTCATACAATTTTATCTACTAAGAAACATTCAAAACATGACATAGTTAGTAGTTACTATGAAATGGGGACTATCTCAATTAAGAAGTAAATTAATATGAAATTGTTCAGAATTCTTCGTGTAACACACCAAAACATGCAATGACATGTATGGAAACAAAATTCTTTGAATGCCTTTTTATGCTTCTAAGAAAATGTATAGGCTAGATTTGTTTGAATGTTTTTAATAACATGTAAATACAAAAAAATTTCATCTCAAGGATTTGTTGCCAGTCAATCAGTGTACAAGGCCTGGCCGTTTACGAAACGAAGACTCTATTATAATCATTGATACAAGATTCATGAGTCTTTAGAGTACTCAACAAAGTTTACTTGCCTACATTCTTAGCAAGCCAAGTTTACAGGGGTACCAAATACTTGATGAATCTTGGTCAAGGTCATTATGAAATCAGTGGTTTGTCAAGACTTATGGAGTTTATCAGGCATCTTCAGTTGATGCTACATAAATCCTCTCATTTTTCACTGACTTTCATTATGTAAATTTTTTACTCAAAAAAAGCTTCACACAAAGGCATCTGCATGCACTGGAAGGCTATTTTCATAAATTTTCAAGTCTATTTGAAATGGAAAATCTTCTTGCGTAGCTAATTTTTTTGGCACATTCTACAGATTTGTTAAGTAATTTTGAATGGACTATTTTCATAAATTTTTGAGGCTATTTGAAATTAAAAATCCTCTTGGGTAGCTGATTTTTTGGCACATTCTAGAGATTTCTTAAGTAATTTTCATGACTTTCACATGTCAAATTTTGTTCAGTTATTTCCACATCATATCTCTCCTCCAATTGATTCACTTAGACTTCAGCTTCTCTGAAATAAAGATAAGTATGTCTGATATTGTTGGCTTATAACTATAGCTAATTCTCTGTTGATTCCATCGAATTTCTACTATATAAATTTATTTCAGCAGAGGAATGTTCTCTTATTGATCTAGAATGTTTAAATCTGCATTCATCGATGATATTCCATGGTATATAAATATTAGTGTTGGTATATAAATTTATTATCCCAACACTAAGAGAAAAATGACATATAAGAATGATTTATAAAGATTTATGAAAAATTCTAATAAAGATTTTGGCAAAAAAATCAAGGTTCGTTGGAAATAACATGGTTATTTTCCAATAACCGCTTGCAAACTATTTTGATATTGAAAATCCCACATTACACATAGTTTTGGTGCGAAAAGTTATCAAAATGTACACAATTTGTATCAAAATGTACAAAATGTATAATATCTGGGAAAGAAACCATGTAGTATTACAAACTTTTGGCGATAAAATTTTATAAACAAGGTATATCCCCATTGACTACATTATGTGTATTCCATACCGAGCTGTCGAACTAGGAATCATAATATAAATTTTTTTTTGTACAGGTTGGCTCCAAATCATTCTATATTTCCTGTTGTTTGTCTTTCGGTAAAATGACCTACACAACATAACCAATTCTTGTTAAACATCACAAATTTTCAATATATGAATGTGAATATTATACTAGGAACAATGCAGGCATGTAAAGTAATACAAACATGATGAGGGGACTAGATGAGATGATATAATAACATGTAAAAGGACTAAACTCCAATACAGATGTTTAAGAGACAATTAAGAGGGAAGATATGGCAACAAACCTGACATATAACCAATTGGGCAGCTTTTGTGCAGAAAAGCATGCTCGAGTGGAGGATGTTCGATAGGAGAATATCTTTCCATTGTAAGATAACAATGCAATTTTAATCAAAGAAATTAATGGCACGTAAAGGAATACAAACATCATAAAATTTACTACATGAATTAATAATTTTAACATGTTGACCTCGTCACTTTATGGAAGTTACCTGATTCAATGTAGGATGTGTTGTTGGAATGACGACAACCTATCTTGTTGCGATGTGGAAACTGAAATGGTTCAGAATTGGATGCAGGAACATTCCAATCAATTTCAAAGATGATAATTTGTTTTTCTCTTTTTTTCTTTTCTTTTTAGGGCTAAGGAAACTTTTATTTCTCTTCAAAGATGACTCATAAGCACCCACCCCAAGGGCGAATTCATAGTCCATAATATGAAGATCATTAGCATCATCAAACATTTTTTTTAAAAAAACCTATCAATTATTTTTTCTTGCTCGAAGTAGAAGGAGAGATATTCCTTAACAGGTCTATGTATCCAAACAACTCCTCTCTATCCAACTGAGGTACTTCAACATTAGGATCTACATCATTATCAACCATGATAGTTGTGTTGACATCGGTATTGAGGTTTAGCTACTCCATATCTATCTCAGGAGGGGAATTGAATGTAATGGGTATGGGATCATGATCCATTAAATCATTTGAATTCATTGTAGTAGAATACAACCAACCTACCTTTATGGCATGCTTGCAAACGTTTCCATGAATAGAACATGGAAAATCACATGCGAAAAAATTTGTGCAATGTCAAGTGATATGATATCGCACATCAGCTATACTTTGAATCCTCACCCAATAAGCATGATATATGCTCTCATGAGGGTTGCAATCACTATCTGGAATTCTTCTGGCATTCTCCATTGACAGTTCAATTTTCCACTCTTTCTTGTGGTTGTTCAAATATCCATATTTTTTCAAAATTCCTTGAATCGGTAACAGGTTTCAATAGTTGTGAGGAGAGTATAAAATAGCCAATCCATCTTGCAAGCATATTTCTTTCTATGATCAAATAGAAAGGTAGACTTGAGATAAGAGTGATATGATTCCACAACATTATTTGTCTCCTGGTTTGCATGAGGAAAATCTCGACATCCTTCTACCCACATCCCTAATTGTAAAAACTCAATTAGTAAATATAAATTATATTTATGGACCAAAAAAGCATAAAAACAGGAAAGAGTATGCGCACTTACTAAAATTATCACCTAAAACCTAATTCTTGTGAAAATAGTCCAAAAAATTCACCTCAACTACAAATTTGGTGAAAAATCCATTTATTGCAGTAGTCATTTCATTGTTCGAACAATTTTTCATGATATGTCCTAGCTCATTGAACATCTCTTTTCCTTTTTCTGTATTACTAGCAAACCTCTTAAATTTTTTTAGCCATGTCTTCCTTAAATGCCAAACACAAAATATTACTCCACACCTATTGATGTTCCTTCCATATTTAATTCATTTTAAGTGAGAAATATTTATATTGAATACAAGTTGCAATGTGAAATAAGAAGACCGAGTTTACCTTGAAGCAACAATTTTAGCCAATGCATCATCAACCATGAAGGCATTGACATTCCAATCATGATGACATTGATAACACCTATGCATTGGGTGCTCCAAACACAACGATATATCATACGATGTATTACATGACATCACCACCAATGAAACGGGGACCCCACTTTGTTGCTTGTCAAACGCAACAAGTGTGTACAACTGATACTTCCATATTGAAAAAAAAATAAGTTAATTGTACACCATTAATCATATTGATTGATTATAATCAAAATTAAATCACTAAATGAATCATTGCAACAATATTGACCACATATTTATTTGTGTTGAATGTTGAGTCTATTTCTATTAAGCTATAATGGGATAGCTTAACCATATTCTCCAACATCCATTTCATCTATATTCCAGCTATAAAAGCAACATTTTCCCCATTTGCCTTTTGGTAAGAAAAGAAATCAGTTTGGTTTTTTGCATTCCAAAGATTCACACTCATTTCATCTTTTTTATGAAGTTGGTAATTTCCTTTCATCAAATGATTACAAATGTTTACGACATCTTTTATAAATAAGAAAAAAACCCTATCTCTGTCCCTGGAATCTATGTCAACATATTTTTTGATATCCATTTTGCAAATTGTTTCAATTGGCAATTGTAGAAAAAAACAACTTTCAACATAAGAAACCATGTCCCCTGAAAACCTTGGCTTATGCAGATACCTAGAATCACCTGAAATGTCATTTTTTCCATGACAGGACCATCCTTCCCCATCTTCATGATCATAAATTTTGTATGTTATTATTGCTATTTGAGGGCTTTGAGAAGAAACCCTTTACAATAAAATGACATTGGCATCCCCTCTTCTTCACAAATGTCTTCTTTCGTGCACTTGTACATTTTTCTTTGCTATCCTATGCGCCATATGAGCAAGCATTACTACATAAAAAAATTTAATACGTCAAAAGATATGACAAATAATAAAGCACTATTAATACCAACATCTAAAGAAGGCATCTCTAAAATACTTACGATTCCCATCGCAGGGTAACACTAGCACTTAAGCTTTGATTTTTGTTTAAGCCTAAATTTTTGGCCTTTCGTTGAGTAAAGGTACATGTAGCCTTGGGATTCATTTCCTCTCCTTTAATGAAGTCATCCACTCTATGTAGAGGAATTTTTTAAACTCGATCAAAACTCATGTTGGCCTTAAATACTTCAAACCAGACCAAATATTTACGAGAAAATTTGATTTTACCTTTAGGGTCTTGCACCTAAAATCTTATTAAATCCTTCCATTTATTTTCCATTTTGATTCATAATCTGCAACAAAATAAGGAAACAAATTAGGAAACATTTACAAGTAAAAAATCTAATGACCTAGCATCACCAAGAAACATTTTTGAGTTGCACCTTTTTTGAAGTTCCAACTCACTTGATAGTGGCTTGAGTTTCTCACTACCCAACCTAAAGAACACCAAGTCCCCAACTAAAAAATCTACCTCCATTTTATCATGATTTACCCAATATCTCATCCTTTCTACTACATTTTTCAACTAAATGTGAGTCATCTCAAATTTTTCTTTCCATCCCTCCATGAACCTTAAAGTTGATGGTTTGATGTCATAGTATCCTTGCAAAACTATGAACTATAACCTACAGCAGAACCCTTGAAAAATTACTATAACCTACAACACTTACTATGCATTTTCCAAAACAAATGAACTATAACATACAACATAACCCTTAAACATGTTATACCAAAACTACCTTGCATATTTTCCAAAACAAATGAGCTATAACCTACAACATAACCCTTGAACATGTTATGCCTAAACTACATTGCATCTAACAACTCTTGAAAATGATTTTTGTAGGCACTGGAAAATTATTTTCCAAGGCTCTTGTAGGCATTGGAAAATCATTTTCCATAGCCCACAAGAAAATTCTAGAAAATGGTGGTATTGATATTACAAACGGTGGTAGTGCACATTCTCCAGTGCCTACAAGATAATGTTAGAAAATGGTGGTAGTGCACAATAATGATGGATATATAAGAAATTTTTTATTAAAATACAAAATCATCACTTCAATAAAGGTATTGTCTTCTAAACTTCATGATGAAATCATGCTTTAATTCTGTTGTTTGCTGTTATATCCAAGGATACTGCATAAATCATTCTAGATAAAATTCAAACAACAAACTTTGTGTTTTTCATTTCAAGAGTAGATGGCTGAGAAAAACTAAAACATTTAACAAAAAATTCCGATAATCTAAAAATAACTAAAGTTGTTTGTTGACACGATGAAAGATAGTGAAAAAATTCTCTGTAAGTAACACTTCTGCATTCAGCAATTATTTTGCAACTATGCTTAGGCCTCTATAAAACATTTGTTGTACACAATGTTTGGCAAAAATTGTGTATTCTGACTTCTTATGCATATAAATATATCTAGTCAACGGTGGCAAGGAAATCAACATACTCAATGATAAAGAGAGACTATAGTAATCACTTCTTGTTCACTATACTAAATTGCAGCATATATCTTGCATGTTCACTAATGAAATCCCAAAATCACATGTAGGTCTTGAAACCTACATAGTAATCAATAATAATTGGTATCCCAACCTGTTTTAACTTATAATTTTCCTCAAGTCACACGTAATTCCTGAAACCAACATAGTAACTGATACACATTTGAGTCCTACTCTATTGAAATTTACCTTAATTGATGCTTACCTGCAATAACCAAACATGTGAGTTTCTCCCACTAATACCTCAATTATCAAAAGAAATAAAAATTTTCTTTGGAGGATAAATTAGTTTTAAGTATGATGAATTTGTGCTTCAAGAAATCATCAGAGATTTTACAAATTTCAACTTACTATATTTCAAAATTTTATGTCTCGTAGCTGTAAGTCTCTTTTTTCTTTGTAGTCCTTTATTTGTTTAGAGTCCAATTCCTTTTTACTAGCCTTGTTCTTGACAATATTAAACAGTTCCTACCGACCATGTTTCCATTAGAGACATTTCTAAACTCAAAGAGTTAAAAATGAAGATGTTAACATTAAAAGTACCCAAATGTCTAATTTCACCTAGACATTAAGACCAATAAATTCAGCGAATTTTGAATTCAATTCCGAGCTTGATTTTCCTCTTTTGTTGCCCAGTGCAACCGATCTCATTTTATTTTTAGTGGATCACATCAAATTTATAGGCAACTTGAGAGGTGGGCTGAAAAGTATGGAAATAGATTGCAGCAGTCAATATTCCTTTTCTAGTCAGCATTAGACATAATCAACCAAAAGTTAAAACTGCACATAAGTTTTGTTTTGTATTCGATGTGTTAAATTCGATCTTCTTATCACAACATATGGATTGTTGTGCATGGTCTGAGAATATATGACCTGTCATTTGATAAGGTTTATGGTTCTTCCATTTTTATCCCTATATATATACTTGAAGTTTCAAATGCATATATTTTCACTATCTTATCCTTTCTCTCTATAAAAAGGTTATATTTGTTTTAACATTTTAAAACATTTTCCATGTATCCCAGAAAATAGTTGAATACAAAGCTTGATAAAAGTTCACATATTAACAAGGTTTCTTAAAAATGTCATCAGCCATTCTTTCATTTGCTATCTAATATGAATTTGGATGTGTAGACATGCACCCACTTCCCTAACAAACACTTTCTCTAAGTATTTAATCCTATCTTCCAAATATAATTAAATGAAAGGAAATATTTGAGCAAAATAAAGTTTATCATAGACATAAAATTATGTTAAATAAATAGAGGACTTTCTTAAATTAATGATCATGCAAATGGATAAATAATAGAGATAAATATTTTCCTTCAACTTGTCCACATTAGTTCTTGAGCTCACACATGAACTAAAAATATCATCAAAAAGTAACAAATTTATAAGACATAAAAGGAGTTAACAATATCTCCATCCCTTATGCTTCCACTATCACTTTTTACAGTCATTATGCAATAGTTAGGAAGAAAAGGGGAGGAGAACACACCCTTTCCCCAATCCTTTCTCTAGTTTGATTAACTCGGTGGTGTAACTTATCACAAAATCAAGATGCATATTATTCATTAAAACAATATGCATACTAAAACCTTTATAAATTTTTCAGAGAAAAAAACCAATATAATATCACAATGTAAAAAATTTACAAAAATTTAAGATCCATGATATCCGAGAAAGATACCATTTAATATTACAATATTTTCATCATACATTTTTCTAAACAAAATTTATCCCTATTGACAAAAAAAAGCTAACTTGCAATGCCATTTGTTGCCTCTGCAAGGAGTGTTAGCTTGTAATTTATTGAGATTTACCTCATGGCTCTTGATATTTTTCTTTTCTTTTGCAGGGTCTTCTCAGCTATTGGAGCTTGTGGCACTGATTCTGCTAACATCTCCTCCTTATTTCTAGAAAGCTCATTTCATTTTAAACTTCAATGACAATAGGCTTGTTAAGCTTGGGATTCACTTTAGATTTGAACCCCAACATTATTTGTTTGTACCTTTGGTTATTAGTCTCCTTGCATAATATGTTTTAGGGTTAGGTTCTTTAGGATATTCACCCTTCTTTTGCCATTCCTGAATAGTCTCATCTTGCTCAGTCTCCTGGACCTTTAACTGTTTTTTTCCCCTGTTAGGTTTTTCTTTTATTTGTCCAGTAGCGTTTTTTTCCCCTGTTAGGTTTTTCTTTTGTTTGTCCAGTAGCTTGTTTTTTTCCCTATTATGTTTTTCTTTTGTCTGTCCAGTAGCTTTTTTTTTCCCCTGTTAGGTTTTTATTTTGTTTCTCCAGCAGCTTGTTCTTTTCCCCTATTAGGTTTTTCTCCTATCTATCTAGTATATTGTTGACTACTCTCGGCCTCTTTAGCAATAGTTTTATTTTAATTCCTTCTAGGAAAGGGGTGTCCTAGTATCCTCCTCAGATGTTGTGCCTTCCTGTTCAATTCATAGGTGTACAACATCTTGATCAAACCATGGTGGTATACATCATGTGGGTACCAAACCCTCCTTTTTCTTGCAGAGGCCACCATCTTAAGCAAGCTTTGATGAAGGTAAAAATACAAGTTCATCCTATGAAAACTAGCCAAATGCACAAGAAATCTCAGATGACATAATAAAATTTTGGAATAACGACCATCACAAGTCAAATAATGTTGAATATTCCATATATGATCAACCCATTCTGGCTTTAAAATGATTATGTGCACCCCAACGCTCCAACAAGGGTTTTGGTTGTAATCCTTCACAAAATAATTTAGATTTACTCCTTCCACCATCTGTCTCTAAAACCATCTTCCCCCCTCACATGGTTTTTTAGTTGCCTCAGCAATGCTTTCTAGTGCTACATAAAATAGCATCCCCTGAAAAATAGCTCTATTACTATCAAAATAATCAATGAAATATCTCGTTAGCTTAACATCATACCCTCTTAAGCGCTGGTAAAAAGGCTCCCATCCAGCTTCTCTATACATTGCAAAAGTGCCGGGCCCATATACCTAACAGAGCATTGATCCATTTAGCTCATAGTGGTTGAGGTGGCCACTCTTTCCCATCTCTCCAGTACCAGGTTCCAATAATTTACCAACTAAAATTTTTCCTCTTGCGTGCTCTACTGAAATGGAAATGATTACCAACACCCATAAAATGGTTCCCACCCCCTGATATTTATCAAATAATTCTTTTTCATTCAATTCACTGTCACTACAAGAAGTAAGAGTTGGAAATACACCAACTATAGGAAACCTAGTTTTTTTTTTCAAGTGGCATAGGTGGAACTAGGTCAAACGCTCGCTTCTAATTCAAATGGTTGCCACCGAATTGGATTATCAAACACTTTCTTTTCATGCCAATGGTTTCCACCGACTTGGATTATCAAACACTTGATACTCATGAAATTTGGTGCCACTGCATATAGTGAGATTGCAAATACACTAGTTGTACAACACCTACTATATGAAAGTACTAGCTAATTTATCCTAGTTGTACACTTCGATGCCACTACACATTGTAGGCCCTACTCTATCCCCTAAAATATACCAGTTGTACACTACTCTACCACTAAATACAAACACTGGCTTAAGAACCAATGGTATCATGAAATATAGAAGCACATACATATAAAGGTTTAATATGAAATGTAAACATGAAATATATAAGTACATACACATTATGGTCTAAGAACTCAATTTCATGACAAGGCTATCAAACCCCTTAGTGCATGAAATATACATAATAAATATGAGCTTAGAAATCAAAACAGAGAGTCATTAAATTTTCCTAGGGAGCTGCTCTAATCCACTATAATCCCTCCGCTAGGCTACTAATCTGAAACTAAAACATTAGAAAAGACATTAGAAAAAAAAAAATTCCCTTAGTGTAAGAACTACCACTAGTTCTTTTGGTAATCTCTACTTGTTTTAGTCCACTCAACATCTACTAGCCTTAGATTAAGTCCCACGGAAGCCTCTTAATAGACTATCTTACTACATATGCATTAAGGGAAGTTCCATTTTTTGAGAATAGTATAATTCCACCTGCATTAAGGAAAGTTCCATGTTCTATATTCTCATTCATTTTCCAACATTGTTGTAGGCACTGGAAAATCAGTTTCTTGCACCAACCGGAGACGTAAGTGTATACTTTGAGGGTTTGGGTACATAATAGGATGTTACTACTATGTATCAAGATATTGTGCATATGCATATCACATTATATTCATATTAGGATATTAATATTGTGGGTTTGTGTGATGAATCCTTTAGGTTTCCTAGTCTCATGCAGTAGTTGAGATCATTTCTACAATTATATTTATTGTTTTGATTTATTGATGGTTCTTAGGATCCAATAAGTAGTTCTCTCCTCGATTTCTTGATTTGGTTTTTCTTTTTGTCAAACTACTTAATCGGCTATTTGGATTAATAAAAGTTAGTCATTTATATTGTAGGAATTTATGGTGTAGGTTAATGTTCATGTTTAAGTTATGTTGTATTTTATCTATGGTGTTTGTTGCAGCTGGCCTAAAGGTGAACTCAAAATGGAGTCAATGTTGGAAATCAAAAGGTCAGAGGTATTAACGGATGAATAGCTAAACAATGGAATCATGAAATTCACATACTCAAATTAAGTGGAATAAAATTAAAAGTAGAGGATGGTATTGTTTGCTTCGGATTATAAAACACAAGTAACTTCACTAATAAGTTAGAATATGAGGTTAGCATAAAGAGATGAAACGAGGGCTGTGGAAGACTACTTAGAAGTTGAGATACATTTTGTGCAAAATGTTTACTGCCTAATGACTCGAAATCTTTACCCCAATAGATTCATCTTTTGAAAAATGATTGAAAAACATAAAAATAGAAAAATCGTTGAAGATGTGAAATGGGAGTCAAAATATACATCATTGCCTTGAGACTTTTAACACAGTTTGTTGTCGAGAGTTTTTTTGTTGCAGGGGTTGTTTCACTGCAAGGGGAGTCGGGGCCCATCTTCTGTGTCGAGTGTTGCATCTTGCGTCTCCTCAAAATTGTTGAACACACGTTGAATACAATGAGCGTATGCAGCCCCTTTGGAGACCTGGAACCCCTTCCTGCATGCTCATGATTTCCCATCTATACATTAAATGTGTTTCGGTGACACATGAGGGTGGTGGAGGGTGGAGGAGGGAGGCAGAGGGTGGCCGAGGAGGGGAGTGGTGGCAGAGGAGGAGGGGGGCGAAAGGATTGGAGCTCTCGTAAACTAGAATTCAAAGAAATGAGGTCGTCGAGTCAGGCCGGAGGGGGGGTGGGGGGATGGGCAAGAAAGGGGAGCAAGAGGTGTCACATCACCTTCCGGTTTGTCCCAAGGTTAGACTCTTCCATAAATATCTTGAAACAACATCAATCACTATGAAATTCCATTATCGATGCATGCATATCTTGGAACGAAACCAATCATTATGGAAATTCCGTTGAGTTTCAATTATTGAAAATTGACTCTTGGAGAATTGGAGAGACATTTTGTATGACGTAGTTCGTTGGAGCGTAGTTGGACGGTTGACCAAACAGTCACAACAGAAGTCATTCAATAATTTATGATCTTAGCATCTTTGTGTAACCCTTTTGATACCTGAGATCTTAATATGTTCGTAGAACTAACATTTCCCATTAGCGATAAGATAAGTTACACAATGGACTCAAATCGATGGTCACATTCCCATTAGCGATAAGATAAGCAGTGGAATTTGGCCACATTGATTTGATTGTGAGGGCATGGTGTCGAGAAAAAAAGTAGGAACTACTCCACGAGAATATTTGAATATTTGGTGTCGTGTGATCATAGTCTGTTCATTGGGTTTTAAACTTTTACTCTTTTACCATATACGTTTTTAAATAATAAAGATTATTATTTAATAAATTGAATATTTTTTTAAAATGGTTAAAAATAAAATAATAAAAAATATAATTTGATAGTATTTATGGTCCTTGGTATGAATTAATATTGTTTTTGTCAAAATAACTACTTGTTTCTTTTTTAAGAAAAACAAGTAATGCTTAAAAAAAGTTTTTTTTTTCAATAATTATGATGAGTTAATGTGTATTTAATTGTAACCATTCACTATTGGTTTGACAATTGAGTATAGTTTTTCATATATATATATATAAACATTTCACAAACGTAAACTAAATAATATACAACAATTATTAATTGCTTATGCAAATCAAACTCAAAAGTTATGATTAATAATTATTTATATTTTCTATTTCTATATTTTTTATAAATATGTAGATATATCCAATGAGTATTGATTTCTGATGGAAATCAAACTTTAAACTTGAGATTAGTAATTATTTATGTTTGTTATTTATATTCTATGTTAGATTGTAAAATAGATTATAAATGACTGTGTCCATATTATTGTGATCTATGTTTATGTTACTGATAGACATGGCTATTTCATAATAGGTCTTCCACAATTGCAATTTAATTATGAGTAATTATTAGGTGCTTAAATATTCATATTAGTATTCACAAATTAAGGGTTAAGATTGTTATGTTCTCTCAAATTAATTAATTAAGAAAATGTCATATTAACACATGTCATATTGGGCATGTGGTATTGATAATCCATAGTATTGGGCATGTTTACTAGTTAAGAATTTCCATGATAAATTGGGAGTGAATCTCCCTTATGCTCTCAAAAATTAAGGAAACGTGATATTGATAAGCCATAATATTGGGCATGTGTCATTTACTAGTTAATAATTTCCATGATAAAGTGGGAGTGAATCTCCCTTATGCTCTCAAAAAATAATTAATTAAAGAAAATGTGATATCAACACATGTCATATTAGGGATGTGGTCTTGAAAAGCATAGTATTGATCTACGCCATTGTAATAAGAGTTATTTACCAGTAAAGAATTCCTATGGTAATGTGGGAACTAATCTCCATGATTTAGAGTATTGTTGCATGTTTTTGAAATATATATATGTATTGGTTCAGGATATTGTAATAAGAGCTATTTATTAGTTAAGAATTCCTATGGTAAAGTGGGAGTGAATCTCCATGATTTAGAGTATTGTTGCAAGTTTTTGAAATGTATATATGTATTGGTCGATGATATTGTAACAAGCACTATTTACTAGTTAATAATTTCCATGGTAAAGTGGGAGTGAATATTCATGATTTAGACTATTGTTGCATGTTTTTGGCATGTATATATATTTAACCCATATAAAATAATAATATTTTAAATAAAAATAGTCTAAAATAAAAATTTAAGATGTTTCATGCAGTGTTTTTATGGTTATCATAAATTTATGCCTATCATCTTTTACCACCCTTTTAAATGTAGTAAAGATAGTTTTCAATAATAGAATTTAAAAGAGTTAAGACCACAACTTGAATCACTCAATTACTCCTTTTTAAATATAATCAAGTATAAATATATTTTTCAATAATAGCATTATTATATTTTCAATTTAAAAAAGTTATGAACACAACTTGAATCACTCAATGGCACAAGTGCACATGGCCATGGATTGGAAATAAATCCCCATAAATATTAAAGATTAACACATTCTAAGCAAGAAGAATTGATATTCAATTTTATTTTCAAACACTAAGGATTTTAGTTTTAGTACATCATGATCTTTTAATTTTAGGAGAGAAATATTTTTCAAAAAATCAAATTTTTATTTCAAAAATTATTTATAAAAAATATATTTTAATAATTTTATATTATATATATGGTTTTATTTTAATTTGTTTTTCATAATTTTTTACAAATTTTACAAATATATTTTTAAATTTATAATTAACTCATTAATTAATCATTATAAAAAAAATTCTTCCACTATTGATATGAATTTTCTAATCATTATATACTCAATACAATTGTCATTGAACATAATAATGTCTACTAATAATAATAATAATAAAATTGAAATTTCACTTTGTATCAAAACTATTATGTCAATCGCACATGAAACAAAGCGTTGTTGTTTATCAATGTTTGAAATTAAATAATTTTCATGATCACATTAAATATATAAAATAACAAAAACTAATGTTATCACATATTTATTATATTTTTATTAAAAAGTTTTTCAAAACTATATATTCAAAGTTTAATACAAACAAAAATAAATAAATAAATAATATAAACAACACCTCCACTATCCCTTGCATCAAGTTTATTTTAATTATGTACCCAAAATTTAAGCTACTCAAAAAATTGATTGATATAAACAATACCCTCCATTGCATCAAGTTTTTTTGAAGTATGCACCCAAAATTTAAGCTACTTAAAAGAATGAGTAATATAAACAACACCCTCCATCATCCAGTGCATCAAGTTTTTTAAATTATTAATCCCATTTTGAGTTACTAAAAAAATGAGTGATATAAACAGCACCCTCCACTATCCCTTCCATCATTATCAATAAGTTCTAACTTCCATATGTTATCCTTTATGTTATTTCTAAGTTCCATATGTTATCCTTTGACATTTTTGTAGACAAAACTTATACCAATATTATGTTAACTTACTTATTGGTGCTCTTTCACGCTAGTATGGTTTCCACACTATAATAATTTTCTTAACTTTATTAGTCTCTACCGCCTGCAGTATGGCAGGAACTATAGTAATCACTTTTTAGCGGTTTATTAGTTCTTGCCAGATAATCAAATAGCGCTATTTTTCCTATTATAAAGTTTTAAAGCATGTTTTCAATTTCCCACATTGATTTTTAATCGATGTGGTCTGTGAGAGCCAATGAACAATTTGGAGGTCTTATTTGGCCTCATATCGAGGCCAAACCTTTCGAAACTTAGGGTAAGTGGAATGGTAAGGGAAGCTTGATTCCTATTTCCCTATTTCTATTCACTAATGCTAGCATTAGTTAGAACGCATAAAAATTCTGGAGAATATATCTTGTGAAATCATATTTCTATTCACTAATTTTTATTGAAGACTGCATGTTCCACTTGTCTGGACACAGGTTTTGGTTGAAGCAGTCCAAGACCAGCGTCAAAACCCTCAAGCTTTACACTTGTAATCTCCCACGCAGACACTTGTAACCTCTCCGGAATATCTTTTATGAATACAGAGGCCATTGGCCAACTTCCTCAGTTTTCAGCTTTACTCGCTGGCTTCCCCACGCTTCTCCAGTTTACCTCAGTTTTCAGCTTTGCTCGTTGGTTTCCCCACGCTTCTCCATTTACCTTAATGGTTCTTTTAGGCTCCTTTTTTTCCTTTCAACATCATCTTCTGCATTTCAGTTTATTTTTTTCTTTGTCTCAGTGGTTCCTTGATTTTTTTTCCTTTCGAAATCATCTTCTCCATTTTAGTTTCTTTATCTCGGTGGTTCCTTGCCTCAGTGTCTCAGTAGCTGGTGGCTCATAGAGGCACCTCATCCAGCCGCAGGAGAAAACCCTGATCGTATCGTGGGCACTTCTCTTTCTTTCAGCTTTGAATGCCGACTTTCAATGCGATTGTGCACTGCATCGCCCCTTTTTCTATTCAGGTCATCATTCATATATGGTGTTAGTGGATTACGATGTCTGCAAGCTGAAGTCAATGACGATGCCTGCAAGAGTTACTGGCATTCAGGATCTGAAATCGGTATTTCCTTCTCTTCACCTTCATGTAAGGTCATGCCTTTCCATTCACTATGATTTTGTTTCTAAAATACTCTCGCTGAACACATTCCACAACACAGATAATTCAACACCCACACAATTAGCACAGATGCATATAAAAATCAATCAATCATGTCTGCGATTTCAAAAGACATATTAATTGATTTCAAAAGACATATTAATTAATAGGACATCATTGAAACAAATTTAGATTTCTCGCACAGTTCGCTTTTGGCTTCTAGATTGGTCTGAATCACCATTGTCGTGCTTTGATGATTGCTGCTCATGTGCCTTGTTGCTGGTTATGGATCCTTATTCTACTCGAGTGCCTTACTTTTTCTTTTATAATTTGATAATGGTTGTAGGTTCAAAATTGGATGTTTATAATGGAGAATTGTTTCAACCTTGTAATAGTCGCAGGTTCAAATTTGGCAAATTAGTTGACAGATTAGCATCATACAATGTTGGGTGGCCTTGTCTACAATGGTGCATGCATGCTATGGAGAAGGAGGTGGTTCGGTGGCCTTGTTTACAATGATGCATGCCTGCATGCCATGGAGAAGGAGGTGAGGCACGTTGCCATGATGGGATGGACCACATGGTCATCTAGGTTTTTTTAAATTTTTAAAAATCACTTTAATGACTTTCAATTTTTTTAAATCAATTTAATGAATTTCATCCATGAAGTGGTTAAGATAGGAAGCGAGCAAGAAAAAAACATAGTATATTTAGAAACAAAACGCTAATAATTCAGATACACGATTGAAAATCTAACACAAGATAGGGATTGGCTCTGTGAAATGTCATTCTTGAGAACGTTTATGGTGTGTCTTTCTTTTCAGGGTTGAAAATTTTGTAGTACTATGTATAGCTAGAAGGTTAAAGTCTTTTCTACACATCTGTATATTGAGGGTCGGATCACCTTGTATGATCATATTTATATGTTTACCTTCTTTATGTGGGAAGGATTCTGCTTTCATGTGGTGAAGATCGCGTATATACTATTTCCTGGAGCTTTTTTAGGAGTCGGGTTACTGAACTTGGGACTTATAACATTGAAATTGGATTCATTAAGTCTTTACAACATGCAGTCTCTTGATTAGAGAATAAATCTAGTAGTAGTGTTTTTTAATCAACTACTAATGTATCCAGAAATGAAACTCAAGCAATAAATAGTACTTCTTTTCATAGCCATAATAAGGCAAAGACAAGTGATAACAATTTTTACATAGGGGAAAGGCGATCAAGAGATGGCAATGGTGATCAGGAGAATTAGTCCTTTCAAAGCATGGTTTGCTGCTGGCCATCTTTAAACCAAATATATGCTTCATCATCATCTTTGAGACTAACATAATTCCCTTAGGTTTTTCTTTGACCCATGTGCATCTGAATAACATGTCTTAGGGAGACTACGTCTACAAAATTCTTGTGCTGTATCTTTAGTTTTTTTCCCTAATAGGGCATATTCTCTTGTTTCATGGTATTATATGCCTGCATGCTATGCAATAATTTTCAATGGCATATTCTCATGTTTCATGGTATTATATGCCTGCATGCTATGCAAGCATTTTCAAACTTTCAATGCCATTTCTTCCAACAATGATAAGCTCAAGCATCTTAGTTCTAAACTTACAATGTGAAACTATTATTGAAAGAATTTTTTGTATTCAATGCTTAAAATTTTGATAATATGGCTGCACCACAATGATGCCTTATGCTTTCATGGGAATGATACTACTACTGCATGTACAAATTGATGATTGAGGATTATTTTGATAGGTCAATTTGTATGCTTCCATTGAGAGTTTTGTGAGGTAACTTGGTCTGTTGCTGCCAAATTATTTACTACATGGCCTTGTCCTCGAGGAGAGCTAACTAAGATCATATACGACCCCTCATATGAAGGTAATTGATTATTCTTCATCATCATCTTTTTTGAAAATTCTCAACTAGATTGAGCTTAAGTGAAAATTTTCATATTTTCGTTGTGATATTAAGGATTTATCCACTGGTTTTATCTAGCATGCTAAAGGCATTGCATCAAGGTAGGCTCACCATCTACTATGCTTTTACAAAAATACTAGCTTGTAGATTTTCCTATAATTGCATAGCCTAAAGTTGGATCTTTACATCGATTTTATTTTTTTATAAGTAGCAGCAAAGTAACAGTCACAGATAAATATTCCATAGCAGGCTTTTGCAGTCTAACCTCAAAACTAGTTTCCCTTGCTTTGATCTGGTGCACTTTGATTCAAGTCCTACTGCATAGTACATTAAGCAAGTTAAGCAGATGCATATATACATATAATATTCTATGAGTAAAGGTTAATAGTAAGTTAAGTAGGTTAAGCAGTTGCATATATACATATAAGACTCCATGAGTAAAGCTTAAGTGCTCTGCTTTGTAGTTATTATGAGTAAATTCGTAGCCTAATTCAAATCCATGCTCACCAGTAGAGGTGTTGCAGTCAACCATGCCCCGCTTGGCAGCTAATGTTCAGAACCAGATGGAGAAAGTAAATTCTAAAATATCTGACTTGGAGCTAAGCATGGATACCCATAATGCTTCAATTGAAAGGCTGGTATCAGAGAACAATGTTCAGATTTTCCCTGCTTCTGCCAGAAGGTGCAATAGATCAGATGCATCTCCAAGATATCCAGAAATTGAAGAAAATACAGTCCACCGGGCCATCAAGCCTACAGAAATTGATTGTGTTGTTGAAAAGGAGCAAACTCAAAACCAGTAGAAAATTTCCAATGGATGTTTTCCCCTGCTTTTATCCAGATTCATGTTTTGCAAGTTTGAGCTTATACTAGGGTAGTTTATTAGAATTGATTGTACTAGGTGCATTTCTTTTTTGAGGAAGACTGTGAAAGTATGGAGGGCGACAGACCCCCAACATATTCTGTTTACTTTGAATTTCATAACTTCAGACTTCTTTGTATTAACTCTCTTTTAATATAATCTTTACTTGTTTCAGTTAAAATAAAATAAAATAACAGAAAAAGCATTGTTGTATTTCAACACAAATGATAATTTAAAGTACTTTCTCCATTTCCTGCAAAAATATTAAAAAATAGCATTTGAAAAAAATGGCAATTGCTTCTATAAATGATTAACTTATTGACATAAATTCTATTGGTTTAAATGCAAACAAAAAACCCTTCATAGCTCAAAGCTTCTATAAATATAATTACAAGGCTCAATGATCAGTGCATCCACCATGCCGAACAAAAGCCACAGTTAGTACTACCAGAATAAATATAGGAAAAACTTAACTCTGGCACAAGGTAGTTAGAAAAACTTAACTCTGGCTCAAGGCAGGGAGTAGCTGCCTTGCAGCCATTCTTATTTTATATAGCAGCAGTCCACATTAATAATTTTCTTAGCTTTATTTAATATAGTAGCAGTTCCATGCATGTTTAGGTATAATATGGTAGGCTAAACATCTAATGAATGATTTTTGTTTATATTTTCAATCACCTTTTGTTTGTATTATTTTTTTTAAAGTGATGGATTGTAAGAAATCGTTATATGTAAATGAGTCAAAACTTTTTCTAATATCTTATTAACAAGTATTTAATAAAGGGTTTGGAGCACGAACTAAAATTTCTAATATTTTATGAAGAAGTATATATATGAAAGAGCTATAGGGGAATTTTGAAGTAAAAAATGGTCTCAAAACAAAAACAAAAAAAAAACAAAATTAACTTTAAAAGAATTAATAAATAACAAAATTAACTTTAAAAGAATTAATAGAATTCAAGATTATGATGTCATCTCTAGGGGTAAATATTTTGGAAGGAGAAGAATAAAACTACTATTTTTAATTGTATTTTCATTTCATATCTGTATCATTTTAATAAAAAAGTGTAGCTACCCATTGGATATGGAATTATATGCCACATCCAACAAGTATCGAGTCCACATACTTCTGAATAGACCCACATCGAAAAAAAAAATACATGAGAAAAACATGTTCAAAAAACTCTTTTCTTGTATTTTCATCTTTTCCATGTGAGTCTATTCAAAAATATGCAAAGTGGATACTCATTAGATCTGAAATTTATTTTTTCATCCAATAGGTGTCTACACTTAACATTTGTGTCAACCTATGAGGAGATAAGCTGAAAACACAATAAAAAAGATAGTTTTCTTTCTTTTTCATTAAAAATACATAGCTCTCAATTTTATTATTTTAACTATTATTTTATTATTTTTCATAGAAATCTTAATTTAGACCTCAAATTTCTCATAATATGGAAATTAAATATCTATCTTCATAGAAATATGTTAAACAATATGAAAAAAAAGTGTACAAAGTTAATTGTTCCCAAAGTAATTATAAACGAAAAATGAATTTATTGTGAATTTTGAGGAGGAGGAAACACTCTAAGTTATGATCCTCATTAATCTCCATGCACTAATCATGTCTACCTCCACATTAAACATGTTGATTTTGATGCACTAAGCATGTCTACCTCCCCATTAAATTACATGTTGATTTTGTTTAAAGTATAAGAAGAAAATGCATGCATGCATGGATTTTCAAAAGTGCATGTGCATTTTGATGTATTTGCGTTAAAAAAAAAAAAAAAAACACACTTTTCTATTTATTATCGAATATGTTTAATATTTTAGTTGGTTATATATATATGATATGTTTAATATTTTAATTGGTTATATATATATATATATATATATATATATATATATATATATATTATTTATAATATTTTTTAATTATTTTGGTATGTACATTCCTTATAATATACTATTTCTATATTTAAGTGGTAAGATACATATCCTTTCATAGTAGATGTATAAATTGTAATAGCGTGTTCCACTAAGGAACCTCACTCAAGTATCGAGATGGTTTTAAGGTTTTTCTTTCTCCCGTTGAACTCAAGTTCTTAGTCAAATATATATAAATAAATAATGATAATCATAAATAATTGATATAATTATAAAATTAAACATATATATATAACCATAAATAAGTGATATAATTACAAAATTAAGAGAAATACCAACATAGATTAGGGAATGGGAGGTTGGTACATATGTTTTATTGATTGATTTCAGTAAGTTTCAACTTACATTTTCACTATGTCTTGATCTTTTTTAATTATTAGTAATATAGATAGCTTATTCTAAATAACAGGACTGGTTTATTTTAATGAAATGGCTATCTCTTCACTTACTATCTTCTGGAGAAAGTTATAAAATAACGGTCTAGTCCCTGCCGTGTCTAAGAGCGTGATTGTGCACTACAGAAACCTGCCCAAGCCCAAGAGCGTGATTGTGCAGAAACCAAAAAGCCATTAACAGAATTATAAAAAGAAGCCATTATATTGACAGAATTATAAACTAATGCAATTGAATTCCGACACTCTGTACATATCGAAATCACACCTGCCTCAGATCAACTCCAATATAATAGTCTAGTCACTTTCAAATAAAGATAGAAAAAACGAGTTTCAATATACCTCTCAGAAGTTCACTAATTTCGGTTTGGTTTGGGTAGAAGTTCACTAATTTCGGTTTGGCTTGGGCAGATTTCGGTTTGGTTTATTGCCATATGTTGCGTATAATGGTTGGAGTTTGATTGTATGGTTGGTAAAATCGAATCTCCATAAGAGGCCTGTCATCATTCTTGACAACCCTAATGACATAACGAGAAAGATTTTGAAGAAACCCAGAAAGAGATAATCACTTCAAACAAAATTCTGATTAGGATAGTTTCAATTTTTTTTACATAAAGCCCTCCCAAATTACTATGAATTTTCAACTACTATGAATTTTCTGCCAGCATGTCTTCTAATTTCATAAGTTGTTACCTAATCAACCTGAAAATAATATTTCTATATAAATTAATTGTTTGTTTCTTGTCCGTTTTCCATGAGCTCATCCTTTGAACAACATGGTACCCAATTGAAGTAATTTGTTATAAGAAATTAACAAGTGATTACTTCAACCAAATCCCAAAGTAAAACTATAAATTCGAAGGGAAGAAATTATAAATCATGAACCGTTGACATAACTCTTGCATATGTTAAAACAACATTCGTTTTCATTCGAGAATATCCACTTCAGATTTCTCTGAAACTCAAATATACCAATTTATAAAAGTGTAGTTGTTCCATGTACTTGGCCACATGTATAAAGGAAAAAGGCTTATAGCCACATGAATGAACACGGGGGATTTGCAAAGTTTGAACATTAACACATATAACAAGACTCTCAAAAAACAAAGTATTAACTTGTGAACTACTGGATTTGCATGTATTACATGTGCCCTCAGAGCAAGCAGCTCTGAAACTACTTACAAGCTTATACCTGTTATAGATTCAATAAGTAATGAGTCGGGGTAGCGGCAGCTAAAGCACCACCAGTAGAAGCAGCAGTAGCTCCTTTCTTATCAAGTTGAACAAGCAGTTGCTCGAGCAACGGATACTAATCTAAGATTGAAGTAGTAGTACCACCAGCAACGGTACGAATAGCAAAACCATATGTAGATAATCCATAGCTAGTTCCAGTTGTTTATAAATAACCAGCTTGACCAGCATCCCTTTCATATCTGCCGAAATTTTATTCAATTCCTCGCTCAGCTCATTTTATTAAATTCATGGCTCTGCTCCTGGAAAATCTCCAGAGCTTGAATGCTTTAGCAGAGAACACATGGAATTACTTTCAGAAAATTAATAGGTAGCAGTTGTGATATTGCCGTTAAGGGCTTAACGATCATTGAGGGACAGGGGAGCCACGAAGGTAACAGGGAAACCCTGACCGCCAAGCCTCAATTAGGAAACCGCTTAACGGCCGCCGGTGCCGCTACTTCTCTAACAGTGCCACTACTAATCAGCGAAAGAAAAAAGTTGCTCTAACAGTGCTCCTACTGCTCAGTGCCGCTACTACTCAACGAAAGAAAAAAGTTGTCTGCAAATACAAGTGCTGCTACTGCTCAGCCAAAGAAAAAAGTTGTATGCAAAAAAAAGAGTGTGCAGGTGCAAATACAAGAGTCTGCAGGTACAAGAATTACTGCTCAGTGCAGCTACTTCTCAGCCAAAGAAAAAAATTGTCTGCAAATAAAAGCGCCGCTACTGCTTAGCGAAAGAAAAGAATTGTACGCAAATACAAGAGTGTGCAGGTGCAAAAAAATACAAGTGTCACTACAGTTGCTAAGTGAAAGAAAAAAGTTATATGCAAATACAAGAGTGTGCAGGTGATGTCTGCAAATAAAAGATACAAGAGTCAGGTGCAAATACAGGAGTCTGCAGGTACAAAAATAGGAATAGAGTAATTGAGTAGATGCATCTTGGATGGGTATGAGACCCCGGTAATGTTGGTGCCGTAGGAATAGAGTAATTGAGTAGATGCATCTTGGATGGGTATGAGACCCCGGTAATGTTGGTGCCGTCGTGATATCACAGGAAGACATGCATATCAGTTGAAGGCATAGCTACACCTGTAGCAACTCTTCTTATTGAAGCTTAAAAGGAGGCCGCATGTATCACAGCTCAGAAAATCGTGGCAAGATTTGAAGAACCAGTAAACCAAAATGCCACAGATGGAAGTGTATGCCAGCTTATTACATGACCAAGAGATCATACCAAGATATACTTACATATTAGCAACCAGAAAACCAACATTTAATGTTAGCGAACTAATGTAAGCATTAGTTTTAGTTTCGGAAATATGAATCAAATAAATCCTGTTAACCATGATGTTATATCCTTTTTCCTTCATAGTTTAGTCTATTTTCCTCGGGAAGAGGCCAATAAGACGAGAAATAATTTGATTGGTAGAAGAAACAATGGCCCTATTTGATAGGTTAAATGGTTATACTCCTTGAAACGAAAAAACGAAACTTTAGCTTAAATTTTAGGGATTTTAGGTTTCTCGCATGTTTTTAATGCTATCTCCTAAAAACGATTACTATAGTCCCATGCCGTCGGACGGCAAGGACTAA